>JAVALU010001416.1:1205000-1599135 GCA_030770095.1 Gila robusta | reverse complement strand
CAAAAGGACAAAACCAGTCATCAAGCAGATACAGATGTGGTCTGAAACAAACAAAGATCAACTCAGGGTCTGTTTTGACAACACAAATTGGGACACCTTGTTTGAATGCTGTCAGGATGGGAATGAACTTACGGACATTGTGACATCATATATTAAGTTCTGTGAGGACTGTGTGTCTGAAACAAAGACTATTAGAATATTCCCAAATAATAAACCCTGGGTTTCCAAAAAATTAAAAACCTGCCTTAATGAAAGAAAGATTGCCTTTTGTTCAGGCAACATGAAATTAGTGCAGGAAAAAAGGAAACGAATAAGGGGGGATATCATCAAGGAAAAAATTTAATATAAATGCAAAATAGAGAGTACATTTTTCAGCGGGAATATAAAACAGGCTTAAGAGGGCTTAAACATCTTAAAGGTGCAGTGTGTGATTTTTAGCGGCATCTAGTGGTGAGGTTTGCAAATTGCAAACAGCCAGTCACTCACGGCTTACCCCTCCCTTTGTAAACACGAAGGAGAAGCTACGGTGGCTGACGTAGGATAAAAGATGTTGTCGTCTGAGACAGCAGAGAGTACCAAGTCAAGCAATGCGATTTCTTTATATTACATTTTATATTAAATTATATTTATTTAATTATTCAGTAAAACCACATGTTATTGCGAATGTTAATTTTACTTGTTCATCATGTACATGTTAGTGTTTTATTCACTGACTTTACCTACCTTGTTTCCATGCTAGTTAGTACAAGATAAGAGCTATGAAACTATCCAACTACATATTATTTCTAACAGGGTATTAAAAGATTAGCTGGCTAATATGAGCTGTTATGCTGTAGGCTAAATTACTGTTTTACGGTCAATAGTACTAATCAGATGATTGTCTCATGAACATAACCAGCTCATTTATCCCCACATAGCAAAGCCATAACACAGCGAGGGAAAAGAACTAAGTCACATGAAACAATCCAACGACATATTTTACACCACTGACAAGGGAAAAGTCACTTCTCACGGTGTCTATGGCTAGCTTCAAGCTAATGCTAATATTATCAAACAACAGTTTTCATTTGCATTGCTAAAGTTGGAATACCTTACCTGTCCAGCAGAAAACAGGCAACTTCGGCATGGCTTTGAAAACATGTTTCCCTCATTAGACCCTTCCATCTGGGAAAAGCCACACCGATGTTTACCCGTGATTTCTGCCTGCGTTTCTCTCGTTTTAGTCTGGCTTCATCATGCTTTCGCTTCTTCGAAGCAGATTCATCCTCCGTCGGCTCTTGTGCTAAATAATAGCTGTGCTCCTTCATTTTTAAAAAATTCCACTTCTAATTAAGGAGAGCTTTTACTACTACCTAGTAGTTTGAAATGTAAAGCTACTTCTGCTGCGTCATTTTCTTCTGCTTCTTTTTCAAGGAACACGCTCTGTAGCGCTGTTTGTCCGTTTAGGGCTACGGTAGAAACATGACGACACAATATGTTGACCTCCATAGAAGGAGGAGCCCGCGGTTATGGAGATATAAATGTCTCATTCTAAGGTAATAAAAACATAACGGTTCATTATGCAAGGTCTTTATACACCACTGAAAACATAGTTATGGATCTTATATTGCATTTCTGTCAATAGATCCTCAGAAATATTACACAATGCACCTTTAATGGGAAAAAGTTGCAATAAAAGCGATAGTCTTGTAGTTTGCAGTCAAAGTCTTGTAGGTGAGGAACACGTTCCTCTGCAAGTTTGATGTTGTAGATGATAAGAGTGAGTGTGATGACATTTGTAAAAATCTTCCCATAGGTTCACCAATATTTATCACAGAAGATGCTGTTGCCAAAAGCCTCACCAAACTAAAGCCGAATAAGGCCACTGGCCCAGATGGCCTGAAAGCCCGCTTACATAAAGATTGTGCTCCACAATTAAAAGGTGTTTTTTCAAGGCTTTTTATCCTCCTTCTAGTTGCAGGTGTACCCACGTACCCATACCTAAGAAGCCTGGTGCAAGTAGGCCTGAAGATTTCCGACCCATAGCCATCACCTCCATATTGTGTAAAACAATGGAGAGTTCTGGTAGATCTCGGTTCAAGTAACCACCGTGTTAGATCCACTGCAGTTCGCTTAGAGAAGTGACAGAGGGACTGATGATGTCGTGCTGGTCCTTTTAGACTCTATTTCATAACAGCTTGCACTCCCTAAAGGGCATGCTAGAGTTCTATTCGTAGACTTTAATGCAGCGTTTAATTCTATGAAGCTACACATTCTCCTGCAAAGACTAGCCAATATTAACATAGATAAGGGCTTGATTCTCTGGATCTGAGACTTTTTCTCCTGTCGCCCTCACCAGGTTTGTGTAAATGGCTTTTTGTCAGGAGTGCATACTATCAGTACAGGCTGCCCACAAGGCAGCGTTCTTTCCCCTATGCTTTTTTTCCTATTCACAAATTAATTTTCTTTAAATAATAGCAAAAAGATAAAATATGCAGATGATATGGCCTTAGTGGGCCTCTTACAAAAAAAACTGACCCTGTTGGTGAGGCCTTTTATTTAGCACATGTAAAGGCCCTTGAAGCATGGTGCAAAGATAGCAAGCTAGAAATCAATGTGGCGAAGACAAACAAGCTACTTTTTTGCAAAAAACAAGACATAACAACAGAGCCAGTTTTACTTAACACTGTCGATCATAACATACTTCTTGACAGGCTGGAAAACTGGGTCGGGCTTTCTGGGATAGTCCTAAAATGGTTCAGGTCATACTTAGGAGGCAGAGGTTATTATGTGAGTATTGGAGATCATAAGTCTGAATGGACACCCATGACATGCGGAGTCCCTCAAGGCTCAATTCTTGCGCTACTCCTATTCAACCTGTACATGCTCCCACTGAGCCAAATAATGAGAAAGAACTGAATCTCTTACCACAGCTATGCAGACGACACACAGATCTACTTAGCCCTATCGCCTAACGAGTACAGCCCCATTAACTCTCTGTTCCAATGCATTGATGAAGTAAACAGTTGGATGTGCCAAAACTTTCTTCAGTTAAACAAAGACAAAACTGAAGTCATTGCGTTTGGAAACAAAGATGAAGTTCTCAAGGTGAACGCATACCTTCAGTCTAGGGGTCAAACAACTAAAGATCAAGTCAGGAATCTTGGTGTGACTCTAGAGTCAGACCTTAGTTTCAGTAGTCATGTCAAAGCAATAACTAAATCAGCATACTATCACCTGAAAAATATTGCAGTTTCCAGTCAAGAGAAACCTGTTCATGCTTTCATCACCAGCAGGGTGGATTATTGTAATGACTCCTCACTGGCCTTCCCAAAAACACCATAAGACAGTTGCAGCTCATACAGAACGCTGAGCAGAACCAGAACATATGAACACATCACACCAGTCCTCAGATCGTTACACTGGCTCCCAGTTACATTTAGGATTGATTTTAAAGTATTATTACTGGTATATAAATCATTCAATGGGCTAGGACCTCAATAGATTGCAGATATGCTCACTAAATATAAACCCAACAGATCACTCAGATCACTAGGATCACATCAGCTAGAAATACCAAGGGTTCACTCTAAGCATGGCGAGTCTGCTTTCAGTTATTATGCTGGAACTCTTCCAGAAGAGATCAGATGTGCTCCTACAGTCACAGTCAAACCCAGACTCAAAACACTTCTGTTTAGCTGTGCATTTACTGAATGAGCACTGTGCCACTGTCCGTCCGACTGTTTGCACTGTATTTTATTTCCTTTTTATTCTAAACTGTTTCTTATTTATTTTGATTATTTTAATTAATTCTATGTAAAGCACTTTGAATTACCATTGTGTATGAAATGTGCTATATAAATAAACTTGCCTTGCTTTGTATTATAATACAAATATTAGTTTATGATACAGTTTATTATACTTCATTGATTATAACATTGTACTATTTATCAATCTAATTAAATCTTTATTAAGGCAAAAGACCACGTAAATATGTATGAATTCTACTTACTGTTTTTAAAGATTTTTTTTTTTAAGTATTGACACTTCAATACATTTTCATTGACACTATATTTATTGCTGACTTTATGAAATCATTGTAAATGCTTAACAGGATGGACATCTGTCACAGACAAAGATAATAATGTTGTTATCAGAAGATGTTTATTATAAAACACCAGAAAAGACGAACACAGGGAACCACAACGACCAGGTGACATGCAGGATAATGCATTTTTGTCAATACTTTTTTAGCATTAAGACTAACCTTAATTTTTTTTTTTTTTTTTTGTTATCTTCTACTGATTCTTGGGGAAGATGCATTTCAATGCTGACACATATGAACTGTGCTTTAAGAACTCATATGCTTAATATGAGTAGTTAGTAGTTCTTAATCTTTTTTATAACATTTTTGGACTGCATGTATTAAAATACATATTTCACCAAGAATTCCCATGACATCATATATATATATTTCTATGGACTCTGGATATTGGACAGCAGATTGAACAGGACTTTTATTTTGGTCTAAATATGTGACGTCATAAAGCTGCGCCGTGCTCCTGCAACCTTTGTTATTAGACTGAAGAAAGGTTTGTGATTTTACGCATTTAAAGTGTTTAGATCGACATCGATTTGATCTTTTTTTGCATGAGGTATGTGACCATACATTATTAAACATATCTTTGTAATACGCTTAATGAGTAAAACGTATTCAAATGTGAGTAACAGAAAAGTTGCACGTCTTATTTCGCGCACTATATCGTGTATTAGTTTATTGTAAACACGAATTCGGGCTTTGGAAAGTGGTGATGGAGAAATGGAGTCAATTGAATCTAATGCTTTGCCAAATGACTCACTGATTCGAAGCGCTTGAATCACTGCGCGCTGACGAATCCTGCCGCTCAAAAGTGTAAAAATACAACGAAAACACAAATATTATTAATGACAACTTTTATGAACAAATCGTAAATGTTTTCATGACGACGTAATCTGTTAAATCTACAAAACATTAAATATGAAGTGTCTGTCTGTATAATTTGTTATTTTATTATTTTGTAGTGGTTGTTTTGAGTGATTTTTGTCTGATCAGTTGATTTAAGTCCATTAACTCTCACTCTGACTGACTCCCTCACCAGTGCGCTGAACTACTGAACTAGAGCTGATTGAGACGCACTCAGAGATTTACTGTGGATTTATTTTTCTTTCTGTTAATTATTCTCATCTTAAGCATGACACATTTGTCCAAACACACAGGAAAACTCCTGGAGAAACATCTGAGATCCACGTGACACTATTATAAAGATGGCGTTTATTAAAGAGGAGAGTGAAGACATAAAGATTGAAGAAGTGTTCAGCGTGAAACATGAAGATACCGAGGAACAAAGAGGTTAGTTTCATTCGATCTTATTCAAATGATCTAGGCTACAGAAATTAATAATGTTTATGAAGAATGTCATGAGTCTCCTAATTAAAGCGGTTTTATTTGACATGGAGCGGCGATTCTTCTCATGTGGACAGACAGGGACGTGCACAGGAATTTTGAGGGGCAGTTGCTCTGACTTGAAAAAAGGGCACCCCCCCCCCCCCCAAAAAAAAAAAACAACAACAAAAAAACTCACAGGCTATATGAAGGACTGAGAATAACAGGGTCTTCATTAAAATATATATACACAAAGAAATAAAAAACTGAAATACAGCACTCATCACCTTAACTACTACTAACACAGAAAAACATGACTTGATTCATGAAAATCCCCGCAGCATAATAAAATGGTTCTCACACTCCAGTAATATTTCTGTG
Organism: Gila robusta; assembly: GCA_030770095.1. Classification (NCBI taxonomy): domain Eukaryota; kingdom Metazoa; phylum Chordata; class Actinopteri; order Cypriniformes; family Leuciscidae; genus Gila; species Gila robusta. The sequence goes on along the minus strand of JAVALU010001416.1, from coordinate 1,593,353 downwards.
AATTGAATTAATCTTGCACTTGTTCATAATTTTTGTATTATTTATGTCTGAATATATTCAGTTGAATTTTGCCCATACAAATAGCCTTATCTGACCATGTTTATGTCCAAACTCAATGCCTCATATTATGGTCTTATTATTATTTATAAAGATTGCAAAACGTCAGAGATGACAGGATTATGATATACAACTTTGTAAACAGTATATAAAATGTATTAACAATATGTTAAATGTCACCAAAATACACATGAGAAAAAGAGTTCCTCATATTATAGTTTATTGTTATTTTAATTATTATTATTGATTTATTTTTTATTTTTTTAAATTTGAAAAGAAATAATCTGGATTGAATTGACATATGGGGAAAAACTCGCTTCGAAAAACAACAACAACAAAAAAGACGCTTAGATTTCGGGAAAAAATACAATCCTTTTTTAACCTTTTGGCTTCCCGTACATTCAGTTGTGCTTCTTGCTCGTAGTCAGAGACTATTTATATAGAGACATGCCACTTCCTCGATCCTCAATACAACTATATAGGGAAAACCCGTAACGCCAAAGATGGCGGTTGTATGCACAAGTCCCGCCCCTCCCGCTGGAAAGCCAATCGTCTGCTTTTAACAGTCAAGCCGGGAAACATTTAAGCCTATCGTCTGGTTCCACTGACGCATGCGCACAGTTGAGGTTTGCGACAGCGGAAAATACGTTACTGTTTGAAAAGGCGGCAGATTTGATATGCAGTGTATGTGTGCGTTGTGTAAATATCAGACTTACCAAGTCTCCCGGAAGTTCCCGGAGTCTCCCCCATATTGATAGCGGCTCCCTGATGCCCGCAAATTAGTTAAAATCTCCCGTAATCTAGAGCGAACGAGCAAGAGCTCACACATACTGTGCTTCAAACCGTGTAGCGCGTGCACGATAGAGAGGGAGAGAACCCTTGCGCATGCGTAGTAAAAGCATAACCTGTGGGGGAAAAGGCGTTTTAAACCTTATTTTGGGGCAAAGTCATCAAACTTTTTCAGCGATTTTTATCATATTTTACTGCTGTTTCTATACATGCAGTTTTTATGTCCCGGTGACCAGTGAAAGTGCAGTTCTGACTCTCTGCCCATTCATTTAGATAGGAGCCTGGTCTTGTTAGTCCGAAATAGCTGCCCGGAGGCGTTGTCAAGATGGCGGCCGAGTGGCATGACTTGCCTAAAAGGACTTTGTCGTAGTCTATGGTATTCAGTTCTGATGGTATGTATGGTAACTGGGCAACTACGCATGATTTGTAGTATGATTCGGTCGCGTGCAGCGCTGCAGCCACGTAAACAGAGTTTGCCCTTCCCCTACTGACTTTCACTTTCGGTGCCCGAATGGAAGTAAATGAGACTACGTGAAATTCTGCATCTATTGTACGATTATTATTTTTTCCCCTCGGAAGGGCAACGTGAGTCGAGAAGATCATATGGGCAGTTGCCCGGGCAACCTGAGCAACCCCCCTGTGCACGTCCCTGTCAATGTTTGTTGAGATCGCATGACCAGACAAATGGAAATAAAGTGTTTCCGCATGAACTTTAGAGGACCTGTACATTTGCATTATATGGACTAGATAGATTATTTATATGGATTATAAATCTCTGTTGATCCAAAGAAAGGAAATCATATACATCTGAGATATGAGTGAGTAAATGATGAGAGAACATTAATTTTGGATGAAATATCCCTTTAACTATCACCACAGACCCATCAAGTACCTTTCACTAAACCAAAGATTGAAACCAAAAACAGTAATATTAATGATAATGTTAACATTTTATGAAAGGTGGCCATTATTATAATAATACACTTAAAACAATCAAGTTTGTTGGTGAAAAAAGATTTATATTGCCAAATCATGAGTAGTTACAATTATTATTTTGATGTATTGACATCCATATTATTTTAAGTCCTAAACAAGTCAGTCGTTTCATTTGACACGAGATCAGTTAGAAAATGACAACAAGCCCACAATCCAAATGTTTCTAAAAAAAAAATCTTATTCTTTAGGCACACTGTAAAAAAAATACTTGTAATTTAACAGTAAAATACTGGCAGCAGGGTTTCCAGCTTTGTACTGTAATCCTGCAGTTTTATTACTGTATTCTAAGTTGCATATTCTTTATTAACTTTAATATTTATTCCTGTACTTGTTCAATATCTGTATCTGTAAATATTTAATTTAGAAGATTTTCCCAAGAAAAAAACAGTTTAAGAGGGTATTTCTTTTATAGCACACAATTTATTGACAGTTTAGAGACAAATAATCTGAATGCTTAAACAAAAGAGCAAATCATTACTGAACCATGTCCAATAGAATAATCTTTTTGTGTTTCCCTAAAAACAGTTTTGAGAAATAGTAAAGAATGCGAAAACCTTTGAAGTTTATTTTAGTTTAATAAAAGTCAATAGAAGTCAAAACCTGGATTTGGTACAGGAACAGGCCAAGAATGTGCTTGGATTCCGTAAAGAATGTGAAAACTTTTCAAGCTGACTTTATTTTAATAAAATAGTCAAAACCTTGCAAGTAATTAGAACAGGAACACAGGCCAAGAACATGCCAGAATCTTCAAATTGATGCAGGTGTAGTCTGAAAGATAAAAAAAAAAAGGAAGAATTATGAACAATTTAGATTAACGTTAAGGAGAGAGTAATTGGGGAGACATTTTGAGCTTAAAAAAAAGAGATGGCAGGCTCTTATAACCAGCAGCATGGTACAATAATGCCTGTCACAAAAAAGGGGCTTACTGCGCATAACTCTGGGTTATTGTTCTTTCTAAAACCTATTTTAACAAAGGTAAACTTAAGAATGCACAATATCATAGCCTTTATGGGTCATGAGTAGCATTCATAATCAATGGCAATGACACTGGAAATTTGCAAATAAACCCTGGGAATTATGAGCAATGCGAAACATGAATCAAGTTAACCCAGGATGCTGTTTATCTGGGGTTTAGAAAAAACCCAGGGTTAAACGGTTATTTCACCTAAAAATAAAGCTTTAATTAGTCATTCATTCTCATGTCATTCCAAACCCGTAACACTTCTGTTTATCTTCAGAAAACAAATGAGGATCTTTTAATAAAATCTGAGAACACTCCACTGACAGCCTACACAACTTGCACTTTCATGCCCCAGAAAGGTAGTAAAGGCATCATTAAAGTAATCCATGTTACTCCAGGGGTTTAACCTCAATTTTATGAAGCGAAAAAGCCCATTCACACAAAGTATGTTTAACACATATGCATCATGGTGCTAGTGCTAATTTGTTCCCAACACACAAAAAGAACTTGCGTTACTTCATCAAACTAAAGTTAAACCGCTGGAGTAGAGCTGGGCGATATGGCAAAAAAAATTTATAATTATTTTATATCAGTCGATATCGATAATTATCACGATAAATGTCAAATCTTTATTTCTTTCAAGTTTAAAGGCAGATTTTTGCTCCGAAGTGAAAGTTGTAGAAACCAGAGCGTTAATTGTGGTTTTAAACTACTCTTTTGTGGCGAATGACGGCCGAGGGACGTGAGGGAACGGCGCGAGGCCGGTGGTGCGATTGCTAATGAGCAACACCTGGGTAGCACACCGGTCTTGCATCTCTCACGGAGGAGCGGAAGCATAAAGGGGGAGCGACGACGTTGATGATCGAGAGAGGAACAGGCCTGGTTTTACGTTGTGTTTTGGTTTTTGTATTTGTAATTTATTTTAGCCAGCAGTCGTCCGCGAGGGGCTGCTGGCAGTTATGTTTATTTTCGGTAGCCAGCAGTCGTCTGCGAGGGGCTGCTGGTGGTATTTTGGTTTGTTTGTTTTATTTTAAATAAAGTATGTTTGAATGTTCGCCGGTTCCCGCCTCCTTCTTCCCTGAACATTGCTACATCTTTATTGTCAGAACATTTCACAAATCTGAAGTATAAGATTCAAACATTTGTCATTTTTCCTTAACAAAATAAATATCTTAATAGAAAAAATAATTTTTTAGTTTCTGCATGTGCTAATGGGGGATATTGTTTCAAGTCTTGAAACAGGTTTGTGTTGCCTGACTTTGATGGCACATATCTTCAGCACAGTTTGCAGTGCAGGCTGCAATATTAATATTACAGGTTTTGACTCAAAACGCATATTTGACAGTGAGTTGACAGTAGTATTAGCTTGAGTTAGGATGCAGATTTACTATGTTAAATTTATGTTCATTAACAAAAACAGTAACATCTGTTAAAAAAAATATAAAAATATTCTGACTGTTTTATTAAAATTAAAATTAACCATTGGTCATCCAGTATCATGCGTTTAGATCATAATAACCACAGATAAAACCAGGCATAGCCTATAGCACCTTACTATCATGGCAAAATGTAACTTTATGGTTTCTTTGGTGTATGAAAAACAGTAGCCTAAATACATTATTAAATACTGTAATTATATTCCATTATTCCTTTAAGAAATTGTCTACATTAATAATATAATGCAATTCAATGCTGCCGTTTGGACTTTGAGCCGAGCGGATAAATGTGGTTTGTGGCGCGCGGTTCAAATGAGTTTCGTTCCGCTTTTGGCGAAAAATTATATCGCGATAATTATCGTTATCGTTTTATTGCCCAGCCCTACGATGGAGTCTCCTGGATTACTATAAATACCTTAAAAGTAGTAGTTGTGTAGGCTGTGTAGAGTAAAAGATTTCATTAAAAAAGATCTTCATTTAAGTTCTGAAGATGAACAAGTTTTGCGTGTTTGGAAAGACACACACCCACTTTAGTAATAGCCTACATTGTAAAGCACATCTGAAATTAAAATGAAATGAGTTTTTAGTAGCGTATTGTAAATTTTTTACATGTTCTACAAAAAAAGCTGGTATAAAAACTTTAACAGGAAGCAGGAAAAAAAAATAGGTGTATATGTGCAAATCAACTTACCTAGATGAAATCCCATTCGAAATCAGCAAGAGTTTTCAGTAGAGAAGCAATATTTGAATTAACTGTTGCAGCCTTTTATTCCGCACCTTGCCCGTCTTCTTGGAGACCACCTTGCCTCTGCAGGTCTTTGAGCCTCTTTCTGGGTTTATTCCAACGTAGCCTCTAGAGACAGTTATATAACAAATTACCACAGTATGCAAGAATCGTGTCAAAATTCTTATAAAGATGATTCTGAAAGGTAAAAAAAAAAAGGAAAGGAAAATCAAAATGTCACACCTCCAGAAACTCCAATGTGCAACAAGCTGCCTCTTGATACTGCAGGTTGAAGACGTATTACACGGCAAACAGTGTTGCAAGTGCAGCATATAACACGGCCCTCTAGGCATAACATGCATCGTACAGCGTTTGTCTGCTCTGCCATACCTAAAATAAAAACAGCAAAAAAAAAATGTAAAATAAAAATAAACCAAAAATATAACAATAAAGAAAACATTGGCACAACTCTTTTTCAAGATATGCCTTTGAGAAGACTTAATTCTAAAGAGATGGTTCACCCAAAATTTTGATTCTGTCATAATTTACTGCTGAACACAAAGGAATATATTTGGAAGAATGTTTGTAACCCAAAAGTTGTGGGTCACCATTGAATTCCATAGTAAGAAAAAAATACAACAGTGTGAAGCATTCAGCAGAGCAAAGAAATTTATACAGGTTTGGAACAACACGAGGGTGAGTAAACGATGAAAGAATTTTCATTTTTGAGTGAACATTTCTTTAAAAACTTTTTTTTATTGTATCTCCCCCATTTGTCAATGTTTCTTTTTAACATCCTAATAAGACACTAACCCAGCAAAATGAGACGAAAACTTGCAGGTAGATTAAGTTTCTTCTCAACATCAGATGCAGATGCAGAAACCTGTAGAGGACACACAATACACAAGTCAGAATACCTAATATCACTTAAGCCGCGTTTCCACGCACAGGAACTTTCCCCAGGAACCAGGAACTTTGGGGTAGTACTTGGTGTGTTTACACTGCAGGAACTTTCCCCAGGAACCAGGGACTTTGGAGTAGTACTTGGTGTGTTTACACTGCAGGAACTTTCCCCAGGAACCAGGGACTTTGGGGTAGTACTTGGTGTGTTTACACTGCAGGAACTTTCCCCAGGAACTAGGGACTTTGGGGTAGTACTTGGTGTGTTTACACTGCAGGAACTTTCCCCAGGAACCAGGGACTTTGGGGTAGTACTTGGTGTGTTTACACTGCAGGAACTATCCCCAGGAACTAGGGACTTTGGGGTAGTACTTGGTGTGTTTATACTGCAGGAACTTTCCCCAGGAACTAGGAACTTTGGGTTAGTACTTGGTGTGTTTACACTGCAGGAACTTTCCCCAGGAACTAGGAACTTTGGGGTAGTACTTGGTGTGTTTATACTGCAGGAACTTTCCCCAGGAACTAGGAATTTTGAGGTAGTACTTGGTGTGTTTACACTGCAGGAACTTTCCCCAGGAACCAGGAACTTTGGGGTAGTACTTGGTGTGTTTACACTGCAGGAATCAGGGATGGGCAACTCCGGTCCTCGAGGGCCACTGTCCTGCAGAGTTTAGCTCCAACCCTGACAAAAATTATTTTTTAGTAATCTTGAAAACATTGATTAGCTTGTTCAGGTGTGTTTAATTAGGATTGGAGCTAAACTCTGCAGGACAGTGGCCCTCGAGGACCGGAGTTGCCCATCCCTGGTCTAAATGAAGTTCCGGGTAAATATTTCCCCCTTCGAAAGTCCTTGCTCGCGAGGTAGTACTTTATCAAAGTTCTGGAACTTTCAGGGGTGGGACTTGGGCGCTGAACATGCTGATTGGTCGAGTTCATGCCGCATTTTGATTGGTTGACTCCACGCAGCATTTTATTCAACCACCATCTGTTGCGGTGCGTGCAGTAACAGTCGACTGCTATTCGAATCAACAATGGAGTTTAACAAATACAACCGATGGACCGACGACGAGGTTCAGGCTTTATTAAGCTGATGAAATCCAGTGTGAACCGTAAAGTTGCACGCAGTCCTACATCACCGGACTGTTTGCCTATTCTTCACGGTACTTTTTAGACTGCAGTGGAAACGTGGCTAGCAACAGGTCTTAAAGTTCCTGGGACAGATTGTTCCGGGTAATTTTGGTGGAAACGCAGCTTTAGTAAAAAAGAAAATGAAAATACTCACATCTGCATGAAACACCAGTCCATCTTCATGTTCCTGAAAATGGGACATTAGAAGCGTTTGTAGAAATCATTCTTTGATTTGTTCTTGAAGTACTCAATGATAGCCTTTCCCTATTCTTTCATGGACATCTCAAAAGCATTCAGAGCATCAATGTCAGTGAGCAACTTGAAGTGGGCTCAGATAGACTGCTGGTGGAAGAGGTATGGCCATTGCCTCCTAATGTCTTCAAATGAAGGTGCTGGAATGGAATTGAATTGCTGATGCAAAAGACAGAATGTAGTCTCCATAAGAGTTTTTACTTCTGCTACACCGCCAGTTCCCTCATGGCAGTAAATGTCCTGTAGTCGTTGACGTTTAGACTCGATTGTCTCTGCTGTCTCTTCAGGTGGAAGTCGTCTTTTGCATCCCGAGTTTTGCCTTGATCTATGACGGACAAAGCTGCTCTCACGATTAAAATGTTGAACTCGTGTCTTCTCTTGAATTAGAAGTGATGTACAGGTCCTTCTAAAAAAATTAGCATATTGTGATAAAGTTCATTATTTTCCATAATGTAATGATAAAAATTAAACTTTCATATATTTTAGATTCATTGCACACCAACTGAAATATTTCAGGTCTTTTATTGTTTTAATACTGATGATTTTGGCATACAGCTCATGAAAACCCAAAATTCCTATCTCCAAAAATTAGCATATTTCATCCGACCAATAAAAGAAGTGTTTTTAATACAAAAAAAGTCAACCTTCAAATAATTATGTTCAATTATGCACTCAATACTTGGTCGGGAATCCTTTTGCAGAAATGACTGCTTCAATGCGGCGTGGCATGGAGGCAATCAGCCTGTGGCACTGCTGAGGTGATATGGAGGCCCAGGATGCTTCGATAGCAGCCTTAAGCTCATCCAGAGTGTTGGGTCTTGCGTCTCTCAACTTTCTCTTCACAATATCCCACAGATTCTCTATGGGGTTCAGGTCAGGAGAGTTGGCAGGCCAATTGAGCACAGTAATACCATGGTCAGTAAACCATTTACCAGTGGTTTTGGCACTGTGAGCAGGTGCCAGGTCGTGCTGAAAAATGAAATCTTCATCTCCATAAAGCTTTTCAGCAGATGGAAGCATGAAGTGCTCCAAAATCTCCTGATAGCTAGCTGCATTGACCCTGCCCTTGATAAAACACAGTGGACCAACACCAGCAGCTGACATGGCACCCCAGACCATCACTGACTGTGGGTACTTGACACTGGACTTCAGGCATTTTGGCATTTCCTTCTCCCCAGTCTTCCTCCAGACTCTGGCACCTTGATTTCCGAATGACATGCAAAATTTGCTTTCATCCGAAAAAAGTACTTTGGACCACTGAGCAACAGTCCAGTGCTGCTTCTCTGTAGCCCAGGTCAGGCGCTTCTGCCGCTGTTTCTGGTTCAAAAGTGGCTTGACCTGGGGAATGCGGCACCTGTAGCCCATTTCCTGTGCACGCCTGTGCACGGTGGCTCTGGATGTTTCTACTCCAGACTCAGTCCACTGCTTCCGCAGGTCACCCAAGGTCTGGAATCGGTCCTTCTCCACAATCTTCCTCAGGGTCCGGTCACCTCTTCTCGTTGTGCAGCGTTTTTTGCCACACTTTTTCCTTCCCACAGACTTCCCACTGAGGTGCCTTGATACAGCACTCTGGGAACAGCCTATTTGTTCAGAAATTTCTTTCTGTGTCTTACCCTCTTGCTTGAGGGTGTCAATGATGGCCTTCTGGACAGCAGTCAGGTCGGCAGTCTTACCCTGATTGCGGTTTTGAGTAATGAAACAGGCTGGGAGTTTTTAAAAGCCTCAGGAATCTTTTGCAGGTGTTTAGAGTTAATTAGTTGATTCAGATGATTAGGTTAATAGCTCGTTTAGAGAACCTTTTCATGATATGCTAATTTTTTGAGATAGGAATTTTGGGTTTTCATGAGCTGTATGCCAAAATCATCAGTATTAAAACAATAAAAGACCTGAAATATTTCAGTTGGTGTGCAATGAATCTAAAATATATGAAAGTTTAATTTTTATCATTACATTATGGAAAATAATGAACTTTATCACAATATGCTAATTTTTTGAGAAGGACCTGTATATCCCCCTCCTATTAACGAGCCATTTGTAAATTTGTCTCCAAAAGTGTTAGGGTACTCCCTTAAAATACTTTTGACAGATTGTAAGACACTGGGCACGTGTTGGGCAAAGTTCAAATTAACAAAGTCAATCGTTCAAAAAAGGTCAATTAGCACTCTAACCATTTGGCTCCTTTCTGCAGGTTTAGGTATTTTTCCTGTAGAGATTTAGAGATTGTTGTATGGATCTCAGGAGGCATGTTGTCCCAAGGGACTTAAAGTTTTAGCCCACATCCTGGAAATGCTGGGCATTTGTGTAGAGGTCAGGCTTGGCCTGGAAGTCTCTGAGTTGGATGCAAGGCAAGACAGGCTGTGTGTTGCGGTTGATGGAGAAGATGAAGGACACACTAATAGTACTTCTAAATTCAGAGTGATCACTGTTTCTGAAAGGATATAAAATATCACAGCACACAGAAAAAGTAGTAAAGAGATTAAAATAATTAAGGTATATTTCTGATTAGTTTCAAATATGCTGAAAGTACAACAAGAAATGTATACATGACAAATTCCATTAAAAGATTTCCAGGGCTAAAAGTATGGACAATAATTTAGTTGATGTATTTTGTTGGAAAAAAATGTTGTACACTGAAATAGATCTTTTAGGTTTTAGATCTAAAATAGGTTTACAATCACAGTGTTTTCTAGATGCATTGAAAAAGACTTGTCACATTGCTGAAAAGGAAATGAAACATTTCTCCCCTCTCTAATGTGAGTTTTAAGATGCTGGTAAAATCTACTTAAGAGTTTCACACCTGACTTGACAAGTCAACATGACATGTTAATTCAAATGAGGTAAATGGCATAGATTTGAGTTTAGATTTCCCCTCTTTGTGTCGATAGCAGTGAGTTTAGAAAGCTGAAAACTCTTTTTCTGTTAATCTCTTATTACAAGCAGGCAATGCACAATTAAACCTGACATTCATGACATGAATGTGAATGAACATGTCTCACAAATGCAGGTAAAGTACTGCATGTGTGTGCACAAAGTTTGCAAGTAAACATTTTACACTATGGAAGAGCACAATACAGCTATCAAACACACGAGTGTTTTAACTTTGAGGAAAGAGTTTAAATTTAAACAAAAGTGAATCTCCTGTTATATCGACGACATAATGTACGTAGTTGTAGCAAATTTATAGTTAAAAAGTATGCTGTTAAAACGATTGTGCTCATATACTGTACAAAGCCAACATAATAAAATAATTTGGATTACCCCGAGTTGCTTTAGACAAGAGTTGACATTTAATCAGTGCAGATAACTTCCAATGAGACAGACGTGTGCAATTCACTCGTGCTAAAGAACCTGTTCCACCATCCCCCACAGAGTAAAAAAAACATACTGCCAAAAGGCGGCAAATTCAAAAACCCAATGTTACTTAATAAAATAATCCAACGAACGCACTTATTTTACATTTCCCTCTATATTGGGGTAACTTTTTCACAATGAAAGAACAAAATATTCAACCAGCTGCAAACACACACACACACACACACACACTTAACTTTGAGGAACAATACATTTAGCTACATTAACTGTCTTAAAGCGCACAATTAAATTAGATTAATTGAGATAAATGAGATTTTAACGTTTTTTTAATATTTAAAAAATAAGTATTTTAGATTCACCGGTGGTCTGCTACCTGTAAATGAGCTTCAACTTCACACTTAAAGGGATAGTTCACCCAAAAATGAAAATTCTGTCAGTAATAGGCTAGTTGCACGTGGCCTCCATGTTGGATTTACGATCAGCGAGTATGCGGCTGGTCACTTCCGGTCTCGCTTTACGCCGGTGAAGGGAGGTGGAGAAAGCCGAAAATGATCTCTCATAGTTGTTTATAGAATCAGTTATATCACTTAAAATACTACTAAGATATATATTACTATCACACGAGCAAATGGCAATTAAATGCACGGATGCATAGTCAGATTAATGAATGAAATACAACTGTTCACGAACAGAAGATTGTCTTGGACTCATGCTACACGCAATGAGAATTATGCCTACTGTCAATATAGAGTTACAACTACGATTAGAGTTGTTTGCATAAAGTACCGCGTGAACATTCACACGTTTGCCCTATGATAGGCTACAATTTATCTCCATAAATAACTATTTTCTCAATTCTGTGCATATATTTTCACTTACTTCAATTGCTCGCTCAATATTATCATCACATATTTTACATGCATGCTTTCTTTGCATCAATTATTTTTATAGATAAAAACAATTGTGTCTAATAATTGTGATTTAAATTTTTAACTGTAGTTAACACAAACAATTTAATATAGCTAAGTTTGTGTATATTTTACACGTAGTAAAATACTGTATTATAAACACCAGACAGATAATGATTTATGAAACAGATGCTCTTTATCTCACTTGCACAAAATACATGCAGTAATAGCATAGAAATGCATAGGTGAAATACACTGAAAATGATATGCATTTAAATTACATACTAAAACACAAACAGTTAGCAATAGTAATGTTACCAAATAAAGTAATGTCGACTACAGACCCGGGTGTTTTGGGTCGGGTTGATTAAGTCATCCCTCCGGATCTTCTGCCCGTACCGCAGCGGCAACGGGGAATGCATGAAAGCTGACTTTGTTGTAACGTGATGAAAAGTAACGACACAAAACAATGAAGTGCTGAGGCTGTCACCCTCAGAAAGGCAAGTCACCTCTCTAGAATCCTAAAAATTGCGTGTAGCATGAGTCCAAGACAATCTTCTGTTCGTGAACAGTTGTATTTCATTCATTAATCTGACTATGCATCCGTGCATTTAATTGCCATTTGCTTGTGTGATAATATATATCTTAGTAGTATTTTAAGTGATAATTGATTCTATAAAGAACTATAAGAGATTATTTTCGGCTTTCTCCGGCTCCCTGCACCGGCGTAAAGCGAGACCGGAAGTGACCAACCGCATACTCGCTGATCGTAAATCCAACATGGCGGCCACGTGCAACTAGCCTATTACTCTCCCTCATGTTGTTCAACCCCGTAAGACCTTCGTTCATCTTCGGAACACAAATTAAGATATTTCTGATTAAATCTGAGAGCTGGATCACTCCTCCATAGGCCTGTATCTTTCTTTTATTGTATTTATCTATGCTTATAAATGAATTATTTTCAATGCAGATTCACTCCCCTACAAAATCACCCCAATTATTATAAAATGATTAATTATTTTCAAATAGAGCTATTCAAATCATCTGGTGCAATTGTTTTTATATCGCAATATATATATATCGCAGAAAAACAAAATATCGCAATGTAACTTTTTTCTAATATAGTGCAGCCTTACTTCAGATGTGCAGTGTACGCCATGATGGTTTTGAATTGCTTGAAATATGATTGGAATCACTTTGAAAAGAAAAGTACACTAAAGTGCAACATGTGCAGCACAAATCTGTCATATAGGCTTCATAACATTATAATGAGAACACGACTTTAAAAGGATGTTGTGAATTCTTTGTTCGAAGAATTGAATGTTTAGCATTAATTATCACGTTGCAGGCTCCTGATTCTAGCCCAGAGCCTGGTCAATATATATCAGGTTGAGCATATTGTTCCAGATGAATATGTAGCTCCCTAAAACTGGTTGGAAGATCAATGCACTTTCACAAGGCCTCCCTGTTAGATCAGCCCTAGAGCTGGAGGCGCTCCCTTTATTAGGGTCCCCTTTTTAGAGGGCCCAGCCTCCACAATGCTTTAAAGTACTGTGTAGATCCAGAATTGAGTAGAGTTACTCTCCTAATTTTGCAGGGGTTTAGAAAGCGCTATGCTGAGTTCTGCTCTCCAGGATGCCTGTCTTGATGATCTGGTCTGCGAGTGACTACTGCCACTATTGCAGTTCTCCCTATAATGTGCCTCCACTGGTGAGGCAGATAATGTGAGAGACTCTGTTTAGGGAACAGACAGGTTGTTGGCAAGATAGGTCTGTAAATTAGACCAGGTCAGCCTCTCTGGTGGTATGTGGGGTTGACTTTGTCCCCCTCAGAAAATGTCTGGACGGGACTCCTTTCGGACCCCCTGGCCATATACCCTTAACCCTCTGGGGACCAAGGGGTTTTTGGGGCCCTTGGGATGTTTTGACATGCACTGACATTTGTGCTTTTTTCAGTTATTTATAAACATGTTAATGGCAAAGGTGTAAATTCACTCTATATAGCACAAACGGGGCTACCATAATATGTGAGCAACATGTATGTACATGTTTGTATTTTTGAGAGAATATTATTTATGCATGGTTATTGAAAAAACTAAAAATAAAAGTTTCTGAAATAAGGCCACAAAACACATATTGATTATTTCTTCACAAGACTTTTGAAAGTTGTATCACATAGTCTAGAATATTTGCTTCAAAACTATGTGAGAATCATCCTGACTACTCATTCAGATAAGTCAATAAAGTGTTTTAGAATGTGTATGACGTGTTTTGTTTGAGAAAGCTTTATGCGAGTAGGCTTGGATCTCTCATTAATATGTGTGGCATTTCACACCTGAGAAAGACAAAGACCCTCCCATAATGGCCCTATTAGGTGTGCTATCAGGCCATATCATTATGAGGAGCCTTGCACAAAGAATGAGGAGATTTAAAAAAGAATGGCTTTTAGATTGTTTGGATTTATTTACAACACACACACACACTGCTTAGAATAAGTGAACACACTCATGCTAAAGTTGACTAAAAAGAGGAATAAAAAATCTTAAAATACAGGGTGCATACGTCTAGACACTTCTTTCACACCCTTCACCATATAGACATGGTTTTATTTCAGTTCAAAGTTAGAGTTGGAAACATCTTGAAAAGAAAATTGTCTTTTTCCATAAATGTCTTAGTTTGATCATACATATTTCAAAGTTGAGGATTCATTATTTTGATATAGCTTGCATTGGAACAAACACTATAACATCTTAGTTGATTAGTTTATTGACAAAACATACTATATATTTAACATATGAGCAGAAACTCCTAACAAAAGCTTATTTGATGTCTATTTTAGACTAGTCAACGAAATGTTTTCTTTTATTTCGTCTGTAACAGTGCGTATCTGTGTGTTCATTCATTCATTCATTCATTCACACACACACACACACACACACACAGAAACATGATTCACATTTAAACAGTATGCTATTTTTCCGTTTACAGACACTAGCGTTATTCTATATCGCGATTAGAACAAAGCACACGCATAAAACACTTACTTCTCAGCTGAATCTGTTGCTCCTCTTCGTGGTGAAAATAGGTTAAACCAGCACTTGTTCTGAGGTAGGTAAATGTCCCAGGATTGTTCCTCATATAGCCGCGCAAGACGACAGTAGATTAATCTGACTAAAAAATATAGTGTGTTTTCAGAGTTTATGGGCGTTAACGCGTCTCAATGTGTTGCTTCACATATTTGCGTCTGAATAGCGCGTGCTCTCCGTGGGCGTGTCACATTACCAGAATAATGAGCTGAGAGAAAGATAATTAGACCGGCTGACACGTCTCTCTTTTTATATAGATGACATAAACGGAGAATATTTATTTTAGTTTTGAATCGGATCATTTAAAAGTACAAACTCAAATGATTTAAAAGATATATTGCTTATAGCTGGGTGAATAGTATTTGCTGAGTTTTGTTGAAGATTAGAGACGTGCTCCAGTAAAAAAGTTCACGGTGACTGAGAGGCAGAACGCACACCCTGTTTATTTTCTTTATTTTACAAAAGCACAATATTTTATTTCGATTGTATGTGGGCACATAAAAAAGTAGACATTTAACAGATTATTTTCTCATATTTCTTAACTCTATATGAACAGAAATGATGGTAGTACTTTAAGTCTATTTTTCTGCTATGTGAAAAAAACAAGCAAAACGCGCCGGCGCGTTTCTGGTCCCCAGAGGGTTAAAGGAACAATTTCCATGGAAGCTGTTGTTTCCAAGCCTTTGATCGGCCGTGGTTGGCCTTCATTGTTTCGGAGGCCTCTTTGAGGCTTATAGCTTGGGCAATGGCCGTAGAGAATACTGTCATTGACAGTTCTCAGGGAACATAGGTTACAGTCGTTACCTGAGACATTTTTGATTCAGAAATGATTCACCAGCAGCCATATCGACAAAATTGACATTTTGGCATAAATGTGTGTGTTATTGTTCGTTCAAGCGCGAAACAGAACTGACCAGCAAAAAATTCTAGCGCGCTGTCTTTGCGCTCGATACTGGCATGAGTCTTTCTGTGCGTCGTGAGTGTGTGCGTCAGGACATTCACAGACAGCGGGATAGCTACTCATTATAACTTTCACTGTGTATTTATAGTGTGTGCAAGCGACGTTCCTGGACGTGGCTGTGCGTATTGACACAGGCAGGCTCTCTGTGTCCTGCTTCTCCGTGGTGATGACGGCGTGCGGTTAAAAAATCATAAACTAATTTGAAAGTGGGGGGGGGGGACACGAACGGGATTTTGAAAAGTGGGTCCACATAGGAAATTATGCCCGTGCACAGTAGCGATAAGGCTAAGCGCACCGGAATAAAATATAATATTCAGAAGTAAACAGTGTAGCTGACTTACAGATTCAGTTAACATCCACAAATGAATAACCGCGATGATTCAGGGACCAGGCTACACAGTGAACTCTGAGAAAACGCTTCTTAAGCCCCGTTGCTTTCTTCGACCCTCTCTGTGTCTGGTCCTGCGCTGTGCTCTCTCAGTGTCCAGTGTGTGAGAGGAGTGGCCAGCTGCTAGAGCATCAAAAGCCAATGTGTGCTGCTTTTACCGAGATATTTTTAACGATATCTTTTGCATTTCTAATCCAAACAACGTCAAACTTGGCACTGCACTTAATCGTGCCCGTAGCAAGACACCTGTCAAGTTTGAAATCTATCGGACTAATGGTACAAAAGATATGCGAATAAAAGACACACAGACAGACGTTCCTGTAATTATAGATAGATATCTTTTTTCACACATTAAATGTTGGACTCGTCAGAGTCGGGCTTTAATAACAGCACAAACTGTGTGCATTTCCCTGAGATTCTTTGCGAGTGGCACTTTCCTTTACACTATTGGAGATGTGGAGAATGTGGAGAACATTCACAAAGTTTACCTGGTGTTCAAGCAGTTTTTAGGGGTTTTGTGGTATTTCCAAGCCACATAAGACTCAAGGTTGTAAAAAGCAGAATTTTTTTTTGCCAACGCAGGTAGGCTACATTATAATTTTTAATGAAGATGCCATCATGACCATGCCAATAAGTATGACTTTAACTATATGTCCCTCAGGCTTCCCTAATGTGATTGGTGCCATAGACTGCACACACATCCCCATCAAGGCCTCAATTAAGGGGATTTTGTGAACCAAAAGTTCGAATGTTCTTTTCCGGGGAGGGAAATGTCTTTCTTACTGTACAGTACTACTAAGAGCCTGTAGTCAAAATCTAAATTGTAAAATGAATTTTGTTGCAAGCAGAGAATCAGAACCAAATACGTATTGTGCACAAGTTTTATTAACTAAATCACTAACTATAACTAAACTAAACACACATGTATAGATGCTTAGGTAAAATGGTGAGTGACATAATTAAACTGAAAGCAGGAAATGGAACTATGGAAAAGGTCCATTTAACTATGAAAAGAACCATCAGCTTATAATTTTCAGAGCACCTCATTAAATGTATACTTGCATGGCCTTTGCATTGAAACATTTCGTTTAGTTTCTGAAGAAGGATTTTGATGGTCCCATGAGTCTCAGTTGATTTCTTCAGTGTTGACTGAAGAATTGGTGATGAACTTGCGTGGTTTGTTTGACTCTGTTCCCATGGCTGGAGTGCCGATTGTGGACTGCCGGCCCTGGGCCGGAGAGGACACGCAGGGCAAACAGGAGAAAGGAGGAATTCAGGAAGATTTGATGTTTGGAGTTGCGTTGGACGACTTCTGCCATTGTTCCACACTCCTGATGTTGTCCTTTGATTCTGTTCTGGTTGAGAGAATCCCCTCTCTCCTAAATGAGCACATGGTTGGTTGTGGGTCAAGGCCTGCTGCCCTGGGGCCTAGTGTGGCCACACAGGACAGCTATGCTAACGTACCGTGAAGGCTAAGAGAGGGAAGAGCTTGTGTAGAGGCCATTTAAAGTCTGAGAAAGGTCCCACCTCTCAGGGTTGGCTCAACCAATAGGAAGGTCATGAATAAGAGTCATAAATCCTCCCAACAGAGGAATTTCCTGCTTGGAAATTCCTCTGTTGGGAGGATTTATGACTCTGTCTCAGGTGTGGTTAGACATAGGCCTTGTTGTTTGTGTCCATTTATACTTGGATAGATATAGATTGGATAGATATATCAAACACGCACTGTGTTTGATATATTTATTATACACACACTGTGTATAATAAATGAATGCAGGAAAGTCTGTTTTAAGGGCTGTGGGTCTTTCCTATGGCCTTTTCTTATTCCACGTGATCACATTTTTAACAGCAATAAAACCAACTTCTCTGATCGTAGTCATGGTAACCAAGACCCTTCTTGTCCTTGTTGGGGGGATGGGACCATAGATCCCAGAGTGAGTTTTAAAGATTATTTGTTAAATTTAACAAATAATTGTATGATTTGTCTCAGTCATTACATCATTTAAAATTGTCTGCTACTTTTTGCTAGCCCTCTCTCCTGGCTTTTGCACACTTTGAGGTGTTCCCTGACGTTTTAGTTAAAGGGGTGGTAAAACACGTTTTTTCGAAGACTTGATTGTGTTTGTGGGGTGCACTGTAACGTGTTCATGCTTCGTTTTTTAACAATTGCATTATTTTTCATATATTTTACCTTTATTCTACACTGCTCTGTCCCTCCTTGTAAAAACAGTCTGATGGTTTCTGGGTTCTATGAAGCCAGTCCCTCAAAAATACGCAATGGGCTCAGATTGGTTAGCTGGCCCAGTGTGTTGTGATTCGCTAACCGCCTAGTGCACGTTTTTTGGGAAACGTCACGCCCCTTACCTTTACCGGTAGTTTGTGCTTTGGTGTATTATAAACAATGGCGTCAATAAAACCAATCGGACCCAGAGAATGTTAGTGAAGAAGATCGAGCAGAACCTGTTCAAAAACGGCTGTTAGACGACGTTTCAGAAAGGTTTGTTTTTTGTTGTTGTCTCATTACTTTTTAGATACGCTGTTATTTAATTGTACTAATTTTTATAGTATTACAAAAAATAAGCTTCATAAACAAGAATTTCATTTAATCGTTCTAACAAATTATACTACAGTCCTCAAAGGGATTTTTTTGAGTAACGACTGCGGATCTATAGTGATCGTTACTGACTGTTTGGCACCGTTACTTTTGTATTTTTAGAACGATTGTAGCCAAATATGTAAATGTAAATATTGGGTTTAGTGATGTCAGCAACCCTGGAGGAATGTCGTGTAGTCCCTACCGGCCGTTTGCTGTAGTCCTTAGAAATCGATTTCTTTAAAAGCAAATATCTCCCTTTGCTTTGAACTTTGAGTGTTGTAACTTTGCAGATGTTGTTTATGCTCAAACAATAACATTACACACTAGCTAAAGTTATAAAAGTGAAATCGTGTTTTACCACCCCTTTAAACTTTAAAATTCCGCATTAACTTCGACTATTAGCTCTTGCTCTGCTCTGCTCTGCTCTGAGAAAAACTGTGCCGTGTCTGACAAGCTACCATTTGATCTCGGATGTATTTAGTGATGTACGAAGAATGGACCCCTGGCTTCTTGCAGCTTTGTTACCGCTCGGTCGGACAGAACAAGAAGTCTTCCAAACACCTCACCTGCTGAGTTTTATCTTGTTATGCACAATTGAATGAGCTGGAGTTTCGGAAATTGCATTTGTTCTTGTTTTGCCTCCAGTGCCTTGCATGTAGGGGTGCATTGGTTGAAGTGCCTGAAAAGCTGCCCAGCTGTAATCATAACCCGATGCACAAACGCATTAAAACTATCATTAACCACCAGCTGAAGTGTATGTGCAAAACTGGCTACTGAGTCCCATTGCACCCATCCGGGAGAGTTTGCTGCCACAATGTTTGTGAATTATCGTAAGCGCATGCAGACACTTTCCCAGTAAGTCATCAATTAGTTTAGCTGTGAGGTTGTCAGCTATGTGTTGCCATTTAAACTGGTGTTAACTTGTATTTGTCTTTTTTCACTTTAGACCTGATGCCACTGAAAGAGGAGAGTCAAGAATTGAATAATATGCAAGATGAACATCATGATTTCAAGACTGAAGAGAAATCAATCATGAAACTTCACACTGGAGAAAAGCCTTATACTTGCTCTCATTGTGGACAGAGTTTCAATGAAAAACACAACCTTAATGTCCACATGAGAATTCATACTGGAGAAAAGCCTTTCACCTGCCAACAGTGTGGACAGAGTTTCAATCAAAAACAAAACCTTAATGTCCACTTGAGAATTCACACTGGAGAAAAGCCTTATTCTTGCTCTCATTGTGGACAGAGTTTTGCACATAAAAGCACCCTTAATTCCCACATGAGAATTCACACTGGAGAAAAGCCTTATACTTGCTCTCATTGTGAACAGAGTTTTGCAAATAAAATCACACTTAAAGTCCACATGAGAATTCACACTGGAGGAAAGCCTTATAATTGCTCTCATTGTGGACAGAGTTTCAATAAAAAACAAAACCTTAATGTCCACATGAGAATTCACACTGGAGAGAGTCCTTTCACCTGCCAACAGTGTGGACAGAGTTTCAATCAAAAACCAAACCTTAATGTTCACATGAGAGTTCACACTGGAGAGAGTCCTTTCACCTGTCAACCGTGTGGAAGGAGTTTTGCTCTAAAACAAACCCTTAAAGACCACATGAGAATTCACACTGGAGAAAAGCCTTATACTTGCTCTCATTGTGGACAAAGTTTTGCTCATAAAGGCACCCTTAATTACCACATGAGAATTCACACTGGAGAAAAGCCTTATACTTGCTCTCATTGTGGACAAAGTTTTGCACATAAAGGCACCCTTAATTCCCACATGAGAATTCACACTGGAGAAAAGCCTTATACTTGCTCGCATTGTGAACAGAGTTTTGCATATAAAATCACACTTAAAGTCCACATGAGAATTCACACTGGAGAAAAGCCTTATACTTGCTCTCATTGTGGACAGAGTTTTGCACACAGTAGCACCCTTAATTCCCACATAAGAATTCACACTGGAGAGAAACCATTTATTGGAATAAAAAAAACGTTCACATGTGATCAGTGTGGAAAAAGTTTCACACGTAAAGGAACCCTTAATTGCCACAAGAGGATTCACTCAGGAGAAAAGAGTTTTATATGTCATTGTGGAAAGAGTTTCAGTCGTAAAAGTAGCCTCAACACTCACATGGGACTTCACACACAAGAGTTTTTCAAAAAAAGGAAATCTTAAGGCTCACACAAGTGCTTGCACAGGAGAGAAGCGGTTCACGTGTTGAAAATGCTGTCTTGCTGTGAAATGGCACAATGTAACTGAATGTTTATACATAAAATTACAAAAACTGAATGAAATAAGCACATTACACAGCATTATTTGCTTCATTTTCAGTGAGAGAATCCATTGGTAATGTCTTCAATCTGGACTTGAACATGGCTACTGTTGGGGCTCATCTTGTGACATCTGTAAGTTTGTTAGAGCTGCAGCTGCCTCACCACTTATCCTGCCTCACCGCTAATTGCGTGACGGGGACTACTTCCAGATAGTATTTACCCATTGCAAAATGTGTCCGGAGAGCAGAGGGGTGAGATAAATGCCATGTTTGCTTGAATCTTGTGACAGGGATGCAGAAGCTTGTTCTTCATGTGATTCAACTTTATCCCACTTTATAACACTGTATCCCATCGTGGGACCAAGAACACTATTGTCAAGATTACACTCTCCTGACGATCCCAGCTATACGTCACTCACACTTACCAGAGTTCTCAAGCTCACCTATTCCCCTTTATCCCTTCATCACGGACACTATATCACCCCAGCACAGACACACAGTCAGCGTCTGGTCTCTCAATTGTATTACCCTGTAAAACTGTACGAGTAAGACAAAAGAAAGACTCTTCATGACCAATTTGAAACTTCCAGGGTATTTATCTAGATGTTCATGTTCATTAAGATCCGGGGAGTTGCCTGGCGACAGATCCAAAATGTCAATGTAATGAACACCAAGCCACTTCATTATGATGTGATGTGATGTGACTTGACATGAAGGCCAAGTATGGTAGTCCATGCTCGGAATTTGTTCTCTGCCTTTCTAATGCAAGTTAGTCCACACACATTAGGAGTAAGGAGTAGGGAGTAATGAACACACACACACACCCGGCGCACTCAGCCATTTGCTGTCCATGAGTGCCCCAATTATCTCTCTTGCCTTGTGACATGGTGGTCCATCATGCTGGAAAATGCAAGGATCATCATCAAATTGCTCCTGGGCAGAATCGACCCTTCGAAGGGAGTTTTATTTACAGGCAATCTGACCAATAATGATCCGCCGAATCTGCCAATTTTGTTCAACAAAGCAGGAGAGTTAGTAGATTAACGTTGGAGAATTTGAACTTAAACAACGGAGTGTACTGACATCTTTCCGCGGTTAAAACAACATTCCTTCTGATGTTCATTCATGTTTATTTGATGCTATAAATTAACTAGAAGTAAGAGATGATCGGTTCACCAAATTTTAATTTGATTGAATTAAAATTCTTTGTTTCATATCAAAAGTAACCTGGCCTGTCCTGTCTGTTAGCGTGTTGTCAGTGTCCTCTCTGCTCCACAATGTATTTTTCACTGCGTGACAACATGATGTGGCGTGAGAGCGGCATGGCTTGTCGGACATAGCAACTGTAACTAAAGATGGTGGGTCTTTGCGAACGGTCAATTGTGAGAAAACCCTTGAATGAAAAACAACCCTACACATAGATGGCCTCAGGATGCTTCACTGTTGGCACGACACAGGATTCATGGTAGCATTCACCTTTTCTTCTCCAGACAATTGATTTTCCAAATGTCCCATACAGTTGGAAGGGGGCTTCATCAGAGAAAATAATCAGTTTCCCCTCTTCATTTGTAACTATGGTTTCTAATTAACAAGTCACCACCTGTTCATCATTTGAGTTCAATCACCCTGTATATTTAAGTTCCTCCTTTTGATTCAGTTGTGGTCTGGTATTGTTTGTGTAGAGTAGACATTCTGTTACATCACATGCTTGCCTTTGGATTACCTGAGTTTGTTTTATTAAAGAACTTGTTTGTAGAAAGCTGTTTGACCCTTTTTAATCATCTTCACCTGAACTAACCGTGACAATATACTTGATATAATATGAAAAATAAACCTCTGCAACGGCATAGAAAATGAATAAAAAAATTTCACACAAAACCGTTGTGTTTTTTGAAGACATAAAACATTAATTTAATTTATTTTAATCATATGGAATTAAACGAACTTTTTGTCAAACAACAAAAACACAATGAGCTTTACTGTTAAAATTAAAACATGGAAGATTTTTTTTGACAGTGCCTTAAAATAAATGTTTTGATGATAATTTCACGAGTTCACACTTACATACAATTAGAGTGTATAAGGTTTAATGCGTATTTGGCGTGCTGTCTGGGGGGAGGGCTCCGAGCTCGGAGTTTGGCCCGAACCCAGAGTACTCCCCCCGTTGTAAGTGTATTTAGGACTAGAAAGTGAGGAGATGGGTGGTGGAGGGATGCTGTTAAACTGTCAATGAACGGAGGTAAGTTTCCTGTGTATATATACACCTGACTTGATTGAGTTGATTAGCAGAGTGTGCTCCACTCGTGTCTAATTAGGTTTGATTATCTGAGTGTGCTCCACATGTTTAATTAGGTTTAATTATCTGAATGTGCTCCTCCCGAACTTTGTTAATAAAACATCATTTATTTGAATTAGTGTTATGGCGCTTTTCCACTGCATGGTACGGTACGGTTCGGTACGGTTCGACTCGGCGCGGAGCGGTTCGGCTCGCTTCGCTTTTCCACTGCGTGGTACGACTCGACTCGGTACGGCACGGTTCGGTTCGCTTTAGCTCGGTTGCTTTTCCACCGCAGTTAGTACCCCTTCAAAGTGGGTGGGACTGATCGTTATTTGCGCCGCCTCTACTGCCATGACATCATCGTAAACGCGCCACATTTAAAACGCACAACACAGGAACAATGGAGCCTATCGAGGGGATAGTGTTCCTGATTCTCGGCATGTGGATGTTTTTAACTGCAAGACGGAGAAATTTGTTTAAAATGAGGCTGATGGCAGCAAAACAAAATACTGCTAAAAAAAACAAAAGAGTCTGGGAACTCTTACAACGAAGCGCAGATGACGACATCACTCGGTTTGCCCGACGGCGCACTAGGGTAAGCTAATCTTGTTTAGGGTCTCAATCGCTATATCATCACAAAGCATATAATGAATTTACCTGGCAATATTATGTATTAAGAAGTGTAATCTGTGTATTTCAGATGTATCATATTTCGCAAAGTCGCCGCCACAGACCCTCTGTTTGGACATTTAACAGAGCTTCTGAGTGGTGGGATGTGATTGTTCCTGGTTTTACAAACACGCAGTGGTTGGAGAACTTTAGAATGTCGGAAGAAATGTTTATCCATTTGTGCAACAAACTGCGTCCTGCGATGGAGCGACGGGACACAAACTTCCGCGTGTGTGTACCTTTAAAGAAGAGAGTAGCCATTGCACTGTGGAAGCTTGCAACCGGCTCTGAGTACAGAAGTGTTGGACATCTTTTTGGAGCAAGCATTTCAACTGCGTGTCGGTGTGTTCAGGAGTTCTGTGCTGCAGCAGAGACGTTGTTGGTACCTGAACAAATTCGTTTTCCAGATCAGGAGAGGTTTAAAGAAATGGCTGCCTACGTTGAGAACAGATGGGGACTCCCACAGTGTATTGGTGCTATTGATGGATCACACATACCCATAATAGCACCACAAGACTATCACTGTGACTATTTCAACCGTAAAGGCTGGCACTCCATCATCCTTCAAGGTGTTGTGGATGGGAAGGGACTTTTCTGGAATGTTTTCACAGGACTGCCTGGAAGCCTGCATGATGCTCGGGTTTTGAGACTGTCCACGCTGTGGGAGGTGGCAAGCCGTGGAAACCACATACCAGCTAGCACCAAAAACATTGATGGGGTGAATGTTGGCTACTACATCCTTGGAGACTCTGCCTATCCCTTGCAGAACTGGCTCTTAAAACCATTCATTGACACTGGACGGCTGACAGCAGAACAGCGGGTCTACAACACGAAAATATCCAGAGCACGTGTAGTGGTTGAAAATGCTTTTGGAAGATTAAAAGGAAGATGGCGTTGCCTTATGAAAAGAAATGATTGTTCGGTCGACCTTGTGAAATCTATGGTGCTGACATGCTGTGCTCTACATAACTTTTGTGAGAGTCATGGAGAGGCCTATGAGAGTGCATGGGATCCACCTTCAGCAGCAGAACCTGTGCTGGCACTGCCACAGCCTGTAGAGGAGGAGGGCAGGGATGTCCGTGAGGCTCTGATGCGTTACTTGAACAGTTGACTATGTCTGTTCTGTAAAGTGTGTGGTGGTCAATAAACTTTTGTGCAGTATTTGAAAATGTTTCCCTTGCATATTTCTTAACCCCTTTCACGGAAAAGATCACAGATTATTTTAGTAAAACATTTCACCACTCGTTAAAACATCACACTCTTACTTGATCTGGAAAAACTTTCCCTCATTATAAAGATTTAAGACTCCAGCTTTGATATTTGACCACTTTTATGATAAATCTGCTTTGCAGTGACATTAAATTATTAATTTATTCCAGGAGTGCAAAATTATTAATTTGTAACATTTGATATTTTGAATAGGAATCATCACTCATAATGCAGTCAATCATGTTTTCTCAGGTTTATTTGTGTTTACTTACATGCAATATACAGCATCTGGAGAAATAATTATCACATGTTTTTTAAATATTTTATCATACAGAATAATATTTCTATTAATTTTATGTCATAACACTATTTTAAACCGTGACCGGAATCTGATACAGATACTCGATGGTTTAAAGTGAGTTTTAAGTAAAAGTGTATTATTAATATTTTATATTGTGTAAATGTAGCTTGCTGATACCTGTTGCTTTAATCCACCTGCTGGAAAAGCTATTCTATTACATAATTCAATTTGTTAAAAGAATTCACATAAGGTCCCAAAAATATGTATATATTTTGTTTTTTAACAAGACTTAAAATAATAGGTGGATTTTGCATGTATAGTAGGATGACATGGGTGTCGATGGCTAAGCATAATGCCAGAATAAAGGCTATAATGGCTGAATTCAAACAAAAGAATAACGATAAAAGAATAATGAAGATTAAGTCTCATACCGGCAGAGGTGTGAAAGGTATGTCAATTGACTACAATAAAGCATGAATGGGACAGTTCTCCTCACCCGACATTAGTCAATAGACTGTAAATGGGTGTCTACAGGGCAATAAAATATTTGATAAGAATCTAATCAGCCTTCTCTTAGAAAAACTCCCCATATATACTCCACAGCATGGATAATTTTAAAGATATCTTAAGATTTAAAATGGAGCAGGAACCCACTTCCTGCTCCATGCTTCCTTGAGCTTATATATCTCAATATTAATAACAGTCTGATTAATTCTGAGTCTTGAACTGTAAACTCTTACTTCTAGACTTGGCTTTCTTAATATATGTTGGTTATGTCTCCATTCAGAATAGACTATATTCAAGTGGGGCATACATGACACCCAGAATAAAAAGGCTGCTGCTCATAAGTCACAGCAACCCCTTTTTATTTTGGGTGTCATGTATGCCCCACTTGAATATAGTCTATTTTGAATTTCAAAGGTATAATTAGCTATAGTACATGCTCATGAAATATTAAAGCATTAAAAAGGAAAGTACACGTTTAACAAGTAAATTTTATTGAAGAAAAATGTAAACAGATCAAACTTCAAACAAAGTGCAAATATATTTACTGCAAAAATAAAATATATATAGACATATATAAACAAAAATTTAAAAGTAAAAAATGTACACCAAGCGAACTTGACATTTTGTGCAAATGTATGTAGTGCAAAAAAATAAATATATATATATAAAATATAAAGACGACATATATATAAACACAAATTTAAAAGATAAAAATGTACACTAAGCAAACTTTAAACGTCGTGCACAAACGTATTATACAAAAAAATTCACAGAAAAACAAGTTAAAAAATAACTATTTCTATGAAGTATGGACTAGAGAGGTTTTAGTCGGGCAGAGAGGTCTGTTGTTGCCGGCCACTCATCGCCTGTACAAGCATCCCCATGACGTGAAGGCTTGATTGAATGCAGCCGTTTGTGCATTTTCCTCCGTCCTTAAGGCCGCTTCCTGCTCCCTCGCTTGCCGGGCCTCATCGATTGCCATCTGCAAATGGAGCTCCCTCTGTGCCCGGTTCAGTTCCTGCTGTTGAATATCAGCCACCTGCATCTCTCTTAAAACAGCTAGATGCTCCTGATGGTGCATGCTCCTTTTCCTCTTGCCTAGATACAAAGGAAGAACAGTTATAATTGTGATTTTTTTTCTAAAGGTAAAAAAAAAAAAAGGAGAGTAAAAATAAAGCTAACAGAATCACATATCAATTAATTTATGAAATAACTGTTCATTAACAACCCTTACATGATCTACAGTGTGAACTAATCACAAAGTTACAGTAGCTAGCAATAATGTATTTATGGTGAGCAACAGGATTTCATGATATATCCAATTTTATTGCAGGCATTCAAATCGACATAAGAAAAGGATTAGGTAAGCTTAGTCTAGATATATGATTTGTAACAGAAAGTGTTTTAGTCATATTTAGTCATATTTCATACCTGGTACCACACGCTCTGGTGTCCTGCTGGTGCTGGAGGTTGGTGGTGTAGGCGGTCGTGCTGGTGGCGAAGCTGCTATCACCATTTGGGACGTTGAGGCATCACTGCATGGAGAAAGTGCTAACGAGTCAATCGTAGACAATGCATCTGAAACAAAAAGTTACACAAATTATTGCAACACAAATCAAACTAGCAACAATAACAAATCCAGAACATTTAAATAATTAAATAGTCATAGATGTATAAAAAAATCAAAATAAAGCTTTACAGTAGATGGTCAATAAAGTGAAGCTTTCAAACTTAATATATTGTTAACATAACACAACGTACCATCATCGAATGTGTTGTCTAACAACGAGGTGGCCGAGTCCAGGGCACCCTCTCTCCCATTGCTCGCAGGTCGTCTTCCGTAGATAGCGTCCATTTGGTCGAACCACTTCCACGTTCTCCTGTTCGCACCACTCCGGCCGTTGTGATCCTTTATGGTTCTATAGTCACTCTTAAGTTTTTTTAATTTGTCCCTACACTGTTTGTAGGTCCGGTAATAGCCGTGTGCGGCTAAGAGCTGAGCTACTTCTTGGAACACTTTTTCATTCCGTTTTGCCCCATCCAGCTCTCGCTGGATCCGCTCCTCGGCAACCAACGAGAGGAACGTCTGCACCTCGTCCACTGACCACGATTCAGCCATTTCTTTTTTAAAGTTTTGATCTCTTTTTTTTCCAAGAAAGTAAAAAACAGATGCTACCGCGTTGGCTGTTGTCTACTGGTTATTTAAATCTAGCGGGTTTAGTGTCTCGTGTCGCAAATCCAATGACGCTGGTAGTGACGATTCTGTCTGACCAATCAGTGATCTGCAGTGTTTTTACGTCACATTTTAGTACCGGTACGGTAGGCTTGGAACCTCAACAGACCAGGTACCATTTAAAGCGAGCCGAAGCGAGCCGTACCGTACCGTACCGTACCATGCAGTGGAAAAGCACCACAAGTGAGCCGTACCGAACCGAACCGTACCGTACCATGCAGTGGAAAAGCGTCAAAGCGTGCCGTACCGAACCGAACCGTACCGTACCATGCAGTGGAAAAGCGCCATTAGTATTAGTATTAATATTACATTGGAATGTATCTAAATTCTACTTTACGACAGTAATGTAACAGCCGCCCCACCACCAAAACAATGGTAGGGGAAGCACTGATAAAACAGTCCACAGTGTCAAAACTACCTCGGTACTAAATTAAAAACATTTTTAAAGTACAGGGGCCTGTTTCAGAAAGGAGGTTAAGTGAAAACTCTGAGTATGTTAACCCTGAAATGAGGGAAACTCTGGGTTTTCTGTTTCAGAATGGGAGGTAAGTCCAACCTGAGAAAGCAGGGTAAGTCAAGCCCGTTTCTGAAAGAGAGGTAATTTATACTCAGAGTCAGTTACCATGGTAACTTACTCTGTGAACCTAACCTGGTCGGGAGCAGGTTTACTTCCGTAAACCCAGAGTTTATTTCGGTCTCCTCCCCTTTTTTAAAGAGGAAGCAGTGTTTAAACACCTCATTCATTCTTTCGGTACATTTATTCATTGCTGTTTTTTTCCCCAGGTTTTTTAATAAGATGAAGTCTATATAACTTCTTAACTAGCAACTGAAAATACAGTAGATTAGAGTTACATCATGTAGTTCTAAACAAATTCTACAGAATTTAACTATGGCATTCACTGAAAATCACTGAACTGTGTTCATCTGTGCACCAGAAGTTGATGGACCTTCCTCCTACTGTTCTTCCACACTCTGGGGACGGGGGAGAGGTAAGAATATCCATTTATACTTGGATATAAACTTAGATTTTATAGGCTACTCCACATAAATAATGTGAAGAAATGTGAATGTGTAGATTGTTTGATGTGTAGACACATAATATTAACATTTCCTCTGTAGGCCTCTCTGTGGCAGCAGAAACTGTTTCTTCATCCCCATCGTCCTGTGAAGATGAGCATTTGGTTGAGCACATTTTATAATACTATTTGTCATAATTTCTGGTGTATTGAGTAGGCTACTTACAACTGTCTGGGGTTCTGTTGGGACAGGAGGCTCCAAAAGACAGATATTACCATCAGAATCTGTTGGGAGCAACAAAAAACCCAACCCAAAGTAAAATATATGGAAATATCAAAAACAGCCTATATAAAAAATAACACATATGTAGACCTCTTACATTTTATGAAGGCACTTGAATTTTCGGGAGTGACTGGCTCTGATGAAGTCCCTCCAGGAATGCCCTCAGCCATTGGCCTTCCAGCATTCAGGCTCAGGGCCATCTCCATCTCCTCTGCATCTCCATCTCCTCTGCATCTCCATCTCCTCTGCATCTCCATCTCCATCTCCTCTGCATCTTCATCTCCATCTCCTCTGCATCTCCATATCCTCTGTATCTCCATCTCCATCTCCTCTGCATCTCCATCTCCATCTCCTCTGTATCTCCATCTCCTCTGCATCTTCATCTCCATCTCCTCTGCATCTCCATCTCCTCTCCATCTCCTCTCCATCTCCTCTGCATCTCCATCTCCATCTCCTCTGCATCTTCATCTCCATCTCCTCTGCATCTCCATCTCCTCTGCATCTTCATCTTCATCTCCATCTCCTCTGCATCTCCATCTCCATCTCCTCTGCATTTCCATCTCCTCTCCATCTCCTCTGCATCACCATCTCCTCTACATCTCCATCTCCATCTCCTCTGCATCTCCATCACCATCTCCTCTGCATCTCCATCTCCTCTGCATCTTCATCTCCATCTCCTCTGTATCTCCATCTCCTCTGCATCTTCATCTCCATCTCCTCTGCATCTTCATCTCCATCTCCTCTGCATCTCCATCTCCATCTCCTCTGTATCTCCATCTCCTCTGCATCTTCATCTCCATCTCCTCTGCATCTCCATCTCCTCTCCATCTCCTCTGCATCTCCATCTCCTCTGCATCTCCATCTCCATCTCCTCTGCATCTTCATCTCCATCTCCTCTGCATCTCCATCTCCTCTGCATCTCCATCTCCATCTCCTCTGTATCTCCATCTCCTCTGCATCTTCATCTCCATCTCCTCTGCATCTCCATCTCCTCTCCATCTCCTCTGCATCACCATCTCCTCTGCATCTCCATCTCCTCTGCATCTTCATCTCCATCTCCTCTGTATCTCCATCTCCTCTGCATCTTCATCTCCATCTCCTCTGCATTTCCATCTCCTCTGCATCTCCATCTCCATCTCCATCTCCTCTGCATCTCCATCTCCATCTCCTCTGTATCTCCATCTCCTCTGCATCTTCATCTCCATCTCCTCTGCATCTCCATCTCCTCTGCATCTCCATCTCCATCTCCATCTCCTCTGTATCTCCATCTCCTCTGCATCTCCATCTCCATCTCCTCTGTATCTCCATCTCCTCTGCATCTTCATCTCCATCTCCTCTGCATCTCCATCTCCATCTCCTCTGCATCTCCATCTCCATCTCCATCTCCTCTGTATCTCCATCTCCTCTGCATCTCCATCTCCTCTGTATCTCCATCTCCTCTGCATCTTCATCTCCATCTCCTCTGCATCTTCATCTCCATCTCCTCTGCATCTCCATCTCCTCTGCATCTTCATCTCCATCTCCTCTGCATCTCCATCTCCTCTGCATCTCCAACTCCATCTCCTCTGCATCTCCATCTCCTCTCCATCTCCTCTGCATCTCCATCTCCATCTCCTCTGCATCTTCATCTCCATCTTTGCGAGCCTCTTCCTTCTTTCTGTTGGCTGAGTAGAAGTCAAATGAGAATGAACATTTAATTGTGTTAATTAGACCTATGTCAAAAATGCTGCTACACTGCAAGACACTGGATGCTATTTAGTTATTTAATATGTCAAATGTTTGTAAAGTCAGGTAGCCTACATCCATGATATGCTCAAGCCTTACCTGATTGAATTATGTTTTTATATTTCATTTTCAGCTGCTGCCATGTTCTTTTAATGCCTGCAGGATTGCACCTACATAAAAATTAAAATTAGGTTGAATAACATACTGTTCTTCCAGTTTCTCCTCTGATATTATAACAGTTGGGTAAGTTACTCTAAAATAGTTATTAATTACTAACTACAAATGACATCTTCAACAGTGTAATTAGATTAATGTAATAATTACTATCTCTAGAAAGTATTGGTCTACTTATTACTAATTACTTTATAAATCCCATATCAACCTCAACCACTTGAACAATACAAAAAGAAACAATAAACTGCACTTTTACTGCTTTCAAATTAACAATATACAATTGCATGAATTATTCTTGAATTGACCAAAGTGTGTAGAGAGAGAAGGTTACATTAAAAATATACCCTTTAAAAATGTTATGTTAAATCCACTATTGTTTTATACAGAATTGTTCTATAGTCTATGCAGTATTTAATGCAATGACATAATATTTTACTTTATATTACAGAAGAATTAAGAGTAATCCCTTTAATTAAATTACAGTTTTTAGATTACTTGCTAATTACACCCAACACTGTATAACAGTAATTAAAATGTAAACTTACGCATTGACTCGAGCAACTATTTCCCAAACTAACTCTCTCGATCGCCGCTGCTGCCCTGTTGCTTAAAAAAAAAATGTTTGCGTACTGCTGGTGAGAAATATGCAGACCTCTTTTTGTCTGGCGCTGTTACCATGGTGACTCATAATATCTGCGCTCCATTGATAATGGCTTTTTATAGTTGTGGTGCACGCGCTTAACTCAGAGTCAGTCAACTTAGAGTTGATTGAACTTACTCATTTCAGCTGTTCTGAAACCGAAAACTCAGAGTTTCCCATCTCAGGGTAAGTCAACTCAGAGTTCAAGTTTTAACTCAGAGTTGGTTGAACCTCCTTATTGAAACAGGCCCCAGCAGTGCAGATCATAGACAAGTTTTGGTTCTGTATCACTCTGTTCTGTTTGTTTTCTTTTTCTGTTTAGAAGATAACAGGCATGTCTTCTGAAGAGGGTTGTCTGGTCTAACTCATCATTCTTAGGGCGCTTTCACACTTGGTTCGATTGCCTTTTCAGAACCCGAGTTCGATTGCTCCCTCCTCCCCCTGCCCCTGATGGACTGTGTTCACATTATATTATTTGTATCTGAACCGTGGTACGCAGAAATCATCCCTCTGCTTGTAGTGTGTCAATCCCGCTTTTCGTCAAGGTAAGTGTGTACACACACACACACGCATCAATAGCGGTTCACTTCCGTGGTTTGGTACGATTGCGTTCATATCAGCAGGGAACCGTACTTGAGTTCACATGAACCATACCCCAGACCACCCTTTTTAAGCGGACTCGAGTACGATTTGCAGGTGCGCACCCGAGTTCAGAAGACAGCGTTCACATCATTCAAACGAACCGAACTCTGACATCATTCGAACCCGGGTGTGCACCAAAAGTGCTAGTGTGAAAGCGCCCTTAGAGAGGCTGGTGCACGTAGAATGTCATTCCATCTTTGCATTTGTGGAGATACCAGTGTCACAAGTATTGAGAGAGAGAAGGCAAGAGCAGGTGAAACAATGTTTATTAACAAATAAACAGAGCAGGTCAGATCTACACCAAAGTTCACAACACAGGACGGGGAAATGACGCAGGAACTGGACGGGCAACCGGGTGATGATGGATGACTGGTGGTGATAATCCTTAGTGGTGGTGGACTGCTGAGTGGTCACAGACAACGACACGATACATCCAGCCGGAAACAGAGAACATGGGAACGCCAACGGAACAGGAAACCAACCAGGAAACATACCACAACGATCTGACAAAGACAAGACAAAAACAGTGAGTATATATAGGCACCGCTGATCAGCTGCAGCTGGCGCAGATGATGAGATGCAGCTGACAAGGCTGATCAGCGGTAGTGATCGGTGACCACGCCCATACACACACACACATTAACAAAGTCAGGAGACAAGGAGGGTCCAGTGAAGATACGAACCGTGACAACCAGAGCTCTCCCTAGCTCTTCCAAAAAGAGCCAACTTCTGAAACTTTCCTGCATTCCAGGCAGGATTAATTTACGTCCACTGGACAAAAAAATTCAGGACAGACACATCCAGCATATTTGAGAAGAAAACCATGGGCCAACGGTTAGTGGTGGGCAGATCGAGGCTTCGTAAAACAATGAAACAGTTGAAGCAAATGTGCCATATTGTGTCGAGGCTTCGAAACAATCCGACACCCGTCTCAACGGCGACACCGAGTGGTCACTTGCAGGTGTTGATCTAAAAACAACCTTGACAACGAGCCATTAAAAAATTTGTTGTTATTTTATTATTGTATTTTTCTAATATGTGAAGCTTGTAACCTGTAGGCTCCTCACTGTGCATAATGTTATTTTGGTCATGAAAAATGAATATTAATAAAACAAATCAAGCCACAATGTCTCACTTTTTTATAGATTTTTATCCAAAAATATTAATTTCTCTGCTGTCGAAGGACTTAGCCTACTTCTTTTTTTACAGATAATTTCTCCAGCCTTTGAAAAAATCCTCTCACAAGAGACACTTGTTGCTGGCATGCAAAGATATTTTTTAGCAAGGACTTAGAAATGAGGAAAGATTACTGCTCTCTCGTTCCAGTAAGTTATAGGGGATCATGAGTTCTGGGCAAAAACGCATCGTTGAGGTATTTTTTCACTTCCACAGTGGCATCGGCTGTAGCATTGTGTATCATCTGGGTTTCACGTAGCCAATACGATTATCAAAAAGTTCCTTTAAACTGTCCTGTGTTTCTACTGGTTTTGATGTTGATGATGGGCCTGTGAACAATCTACATTGTTAAAAGCGCTATATAAATGAAGATGACTTGACTTGACTATATATGTATCTATCTATTAATCTATCTGTCTGTATATATTTCTATCTATGCATCTATTAATGTGTCACTATATGTATACTTTGTCTGTCTCTAGTCTATCAGTCAATGTGTAAATTTAAATGTAAGCCTAAATATAACTAAACAAATCGCACTATAAATGTCACTATATCACCAAAAATCCGCTATCTCAAAATCAAACTCCTCTCACAAAAACCCACGAGGTCAAGATGCGTTGACTTCACTTTTATACAGATGTGCGATTGTGTGGTCTGTTCTGTTCTCGACCCTGTCAATCAAACGCTGATTCGGCGGACCATGCCACCTGTCGAAACACTTGTGAAACACTCCGAAGCTTCATTTAGCCGTAGTCACGTGACATGGGTGTTTTGAATCACGCTTCGGATCAGTGTTTCGAAACATCTGCGCTTCGGGATCTCGAAAAGCTTTGGAACGTCAGTTTCGCGTCAGCCATCCCTACCAACGGTTGGATTTCCGTTTACTGGTGTAAGCAGTAACCATCTTGAATAAGACTCACAGAATAAGACAAAATATTTAAACTGTCTCAACTGACTAAAGTATTTTCATTTAGCCGATGCTTTTATCTAAAGTGACTTACTAATTAAAAATGATAAGCAATTTGTCATAGGAAAATGTGTAAATAATGCAAAAAAATACAAAGTAACAAAATACCTGGTCAAGGCGGTCAACTCCACCTTTGGTCTTGTTGTAATACAAGATTATATTTGGCTTCTTGTCTTCTCATGTGCTTGCTGCGGCATCCTGGTGAATTGTGCTCATCAAGAGCAAATTTTTGTTTTGTTATTTTGGGCAGTAAGACCTAAGAGTATGTGTGCTTATAAAAGCAAACATTGATGAAAATTTCTCTCTGCACCTTATTGTCACCAATGCAGATGGGAGCTCTGGCTTGTTTTTTCTCACCGTTCCAAATATGGTCAGTTTTCTCTTGAGAAGATCTAGCACAAAAAACCTCCCTGTGTCCGCATTCAACAAGATGGTTGTGGTCTCATCGTGGGGATTCACTCCTGCCAGCAGGAGCAGACCAATGAATCTCGTTTGTCCAAGGGTCATTTTGATCATGCGTTCGGCAGGTGCTCTCCTTGTGACCGAGGAGGTGTAGCTGCAGTCCCCATAATTTAAAAAATTTTTGATTAGTAAGTGACTTCAGCAGGATCCTCTTCCTCAGAGGATAATGCAGAGTTTGAAAAGGACTATGTGGTCAATGATGGGGAAGACACTGTTTCAGAGATTGAAGGACTCCTCTGAATCCCTAGCCTGGCATACCAGACCCACATCAAGATGTTAGATGTGCAAAATAATTTTTGCTGCCGTTAGGGTGCGTCTAGATTTCTAGGCTACTGAATCCCAGTCTGGCAGGTCTCCTTCATCCTCACTGGATTCAAGTAAAAGATCCTGGGTCTCTGTAGCTCTAAACATCTTTGCCATTTTGCCTCTCCAGAATCAACTGAAACAGTTACTTGGTTGTAAAAGCCTGACTCACTGTGGGCTGTGGAAACTTACGTGACAGCGCCCTTCACTAGCGGAGCTTGTACTTCGGCTCAGAGGACATGAGTGTTGACTTCCATGACTGAAGTGTGAATCATACCCTTGAAGCGGGGGGCCTGTGAGTGAACTGAAGCAAGTAATCCCGTTTAATTATTTCTAAAACCCAATGCGAGATGGCAGGAATGGCTTCCCAAGCCTGGCTCCAGGTGGCGAGGGGTTGAAGAGTTGCAGGTGAAGAGGAATGCTTTTTTGAGGGTGTTTGTTTTTTATTTTGATAGTTATAACAGCAGAAGGGAGTGAGGGCACATTCTACTGGTGGGGCAGACTCAGTATTTACAACAAACACAGCCTCACCAAAGTGAGCACATGGTCGCTTTAGGGGTGGTCTGGCCTCGGTGGGAGGCTGCTTCCTTTTGAGCCTGAAACATCAGGGATCTTTGGGGTCCAGCACACCAGGGTGGAGTAGATGGTGGTACCGTCCATGGAGGAGTGGCCGGTGGAAAGGCACTCGAGAACCACCAATCTGGCCATGGCACGACCAATCACTTGGGCCATATACTCAGTGGCGCACAGGGCGAGGTCGGTCATGCTGCGCAGCTCGTTGAAAGACACCAGGTCAGCACCAGTTTAATCCATGATGTGGGATCTTGGCCTGGAAGACTTGAATGACCGCCATAGTATGAAGGGCGGATCTAGCTTGACCATTCGCAGCATACGCTCTGACCGTGAGGGCAAATGTAGTCCTGCACGGCTTACCCATTATTTATACTGCACACGTCTGCAGCGCATTATGGCTCCAATGCGGCCACCGGAGCTGATTGTGGCCATTTTAGTCAATGCTTGTGTTTATACCAGCCGTGCCACGTTTCTGCAAGATCTACCTAAGTTTACCATCAGTAACTTGCACCGGATTACTAAATCCTTTTCATCTGTTCCCAGGAGTCAGAGAGAGAAGGGGTTCAAAATGTACATTTTACAATTCATCGACAACTATGAAGGTACTTTTTTGTTTACTGCGTCATATCTTCACGGTGACAGAAGAGTTAGCAGACTACCGCTGACTAGAACTAGGACGGGCTAGCAGTAGCTTGATGTTAAGTTCCCTCAGCTAACAAAATCATCTATGGGAATTACAGGTTCATGATTATAGTATATAGTTTTACCCTGTGACTTTCTGATTGAAAGTCAATCCGTTCACAAGATCCTAACGTAATAAATTTTCCCGCTTAATTGGAATAGCGTATCAAATAGATGTGTACATACACACACTACCTCTATAAATCGGGTTAAGAAATGGATGTACAACGCTGCAACGCTGGCACAAGCCAAGGACTATGGTAAGTTTCAGAGCATTATTATTATCAGTAGCCACATGTGCCGGGTGTAGTTTATCTGTGCATAAAAGACAACATTTTCCACACGTTATGTTTAACCTCCTCTGAGATGCCATTTCTTTTTACTTTTATCATTGATTAATAAGGTGTAAAAAAAGGCTGGGTCAGTGATATTGTGCTGTCTGCCAAGCCCAAACAAAGGACAGTTGCCAGTGGTGTCAGGTAGGTTATGTCTTGTTAATTTAAAAAATAATCATGAAAAGGTGGTTATCTGTCACACAGATATGTATAGGTACATGTTTACTAATTTGAATTGTGATATAAAATTCTACATAGGAGCACTCTTTACAAGGTGTTTCGGGGGGATATGCCTGATCCTGATGTTTTGAAAGTGACAAATGCATATGAAGGCTTTTCACTGGCCGAGTCAGCTTTGGGCAAAGTTCAGGAGGGCAGCCTGATCTCTTACCAGCAGCCACTGCCAGTCAGTCGCATCATATTACTCCACACTGGAGCTCCTCCACCCTCACCTCTGCCCTTGGGTAGCTACAGATTGGAGCCCACTTGTTGCCAGTTTGAGTGCAGTCTCCACAAGCAATTGCATCTGCTATCTCTACAGACCAACTTGGAAATGGCAAGGGGCATAGAAGTGGCAACAAGGGACCAGAGTATGTCTGTGGATTGGCATCGGGTCAGAAAGACGAGATTAACATCTTCTCACTTTAGGGAGGTTTGTCATGTTCGTGGTCAAGGCATCAGCAGAACATCTCGCTAAAAGACTGTTCAGGGGTGTGGCCCAAACATTGGTCATGAAAAGAGGTCTGGCATTGGAGCCACAGTCCATTCAAGAGTACTGTAAGCCTTGTGGCTTCGTCATACACCCTGATGCCCCCTGGTTAGGATCTTCTTTCTGATGGTGTTGTTTTTGACCCCACAGACAACCCACCCTTTGGCCCGTTGGAGGTACAATGCCCCAATGTCAAGAGTTATGTTGACTGCAAATACCTGAAGCTCCACAATGACTCCATGAAGCTGAAAAAGCAGCACAGTTACTACTGGCAGGTCCAAGGGCAACTCTTGCTGACAGGTATGGACTGGTGTGACTTTGTTGTTTTTGCAGAGGAGGACATGGTCATTCAAAGGATCTACAAGGACCCAGAGGTGGCTGCAGTCATCAGGGAGAAGGGGGATTTTTTCTTTTTCTAATTTTAATTATCATGTTCCATGAAAACTTGAATCACCCCATCCCCATTTGTGTAAAATTGAATCTCATAGTTCTCATTACAAAGTACACATGCACGTGTCTGTAAATAGTTTCATGTTCATTATGTATATAGTTATCATAACAAACCTATACAAGGTGCCTTTTGTTTATGTATATAGTTTTCATTACAAACCTATACAGGGGCATTTTGTTAATGCAATGTATACAGTTGTCATTACAACCCTATACAAGGTGCCTTTTGATGATGTATATAGTTTTCATTACAAACCTATACAAGGTGCCTTGTTATTGTTAAGTGTTCAGCTCAAAGACAGATGCCACTATTTCTGTGTGCAGTCAAATGTCAACAGTTCTCTACAAACCCATGAAGTTCATCCAGTACTGACTTAAGTCAGTATGCATATAGTTATCACTACAAACCTATACATGGTGCCTTGTGTTACTGTTGGGTGTTTAGCTCATTATCAAATGTAACTGTTTATTTATAAAAATGTCTGATGTATTTGTGGCCCAGCCACTGTATAAGAGGCAATACAATTCAAGGTAAACATCAAGTAAACGTCCGATAATTTACTGTAAGGCATATCACAGGTTACAAAACAGTACAATTAATACACTGTGTCAAGCCACAAAGAGAAAATTCCAAACTGGTGCCAGTCTGGTTTTGAATAGAGACGTATCACTGTTGGTTTGCCCATGCCTTGACAAGGGGCCCATACTGGTAATTTACCAAGAGGCAAGCAACTAATAACAGCTGGTCAATAGACCCAGACATGGACAGAGGTATGATCTTTTCAAACATTTTGTTCTCCTTGACCCTCCTGATGCACCTCTCAACGTGGACTCTGAGGCGGGCAATGGATTGAGAGCGCTGGACATCCTCTTTGGCCATCTGCGTGTTCTTTACCAGGAAGGCAGGTCGGTAAACCTTTCCAGCGACAAGGTTGTCCATTAGAAAGCCTTTGTCCACCATAATGGCCATTTCTGGTGTGAGGCATTTGGTTATACCAGACAATTAAAAAATGTCCCTGTCATTCATTGAGCCTGCATACAGCGGGGAAACAAAGGTGATGGGACCATGGGGTGACCATGGGGTGATGGGGAAATTAACATTAACAGATCTGTGGAGATATGATTGCTAGGGTTGCTGTTGGATAGGCTGCAAAGCTGTCGCTCAATCATTGGGCCCAAAAACTTGGTCCAAGACAAGGGCCATGGCAATTGAACACACACACACACACACACACACACACACAGGGAACCACAATGACCAGGTGACATGATGCAGGATAATGAATTTTTGTCAATACTTTTTAGCATTAGCATTAACCTTAACATTTGTCAACCAAAGTCTCTCGCTTTGCGAGTCTGTCTTTGTTCTGTTTGTGATTTTGTCTCTTTGTGTGATAAATTCCTCTAACCTATGACTGGCAAATGCTTTTGGATAATAAATTATCAATAGATGGAGCAAACTTTTGCACGCATAAAGGAAATAGCTCTAATTTAGCAGCTTAGCAGCTTAGACTTCTTGTTTTTGACTGAGACGTGGCTAGTTCCCGATGATTTAAGCCCTTTCACGGATCTGTTACCTCGGGATTGTTGTTTCTTGAATACTCCACGCATCACAAGCTGTGGCGGAGGCCTGGCATCTATTTTTAAGAACAGTTTCTCTTGTGAACCATTATCTGTCGGCACTTTTTTAAGCTTTAAACTGCAGTTGTTTTTATTAAATGTGACTAATCAGGTTGCCTGTGCTATAATATATCGACCGCCTACAACAATAAGGACTTTATTTGTGAGTTTACTGATTTTTTAAGCAAAATTGTACTGAAATATGATAAACTGCTGTCACGGGGTGACGTGAAGCGGAACTATTTTTTTTCCAATGTTGTTTCCCTGTGGGAGCGATTTCGATGTAACACCAGGCCGGTTCCGGGCCCTTCCGTGTAAACCAGGGGTGTCAAACTCATTTTTACCCCGGGCCACATCAGCATTATGGTTGGCCTCAAAGGGCCACTTGTAACTATAAAACTGTGTAAATGTAGCTACTTCTTAACATATTGTTAAATAACTCTCTCTGCATTTGTCATCCAAGTGGATACTGCACATTAGTGGTGGTTGAGGTGATTCCCCCTTCAATGTAAAGCGCTTTGAGTACCTAGAAAAGCGCTATTTAAATGTAACAAATTATTATTATAAAATTATTTGATTTGATAATTATTTATTCAAGTGTACAAATACAGCAAATGCATTCACATAAATGTAAAATATATGTAAGCACATTGCTCTGTGTTATTATAACATAAATCCCTTTAATTTATCAGGTTAAGAAAAGATCAAACTTTTCAAGTGAATAACAAAGACAAATATCATTAAACACAAGTTATTAAATCAACTTTGTTCAAAACTTTGTCACAGTTGAGAGGGGCAGAACTATGGTCCAACACATACAGTAAGTGTGAGAGGCTAAGAACATGTGTGACAGATGTGGCATTTTACAAAAACAAAAGGCTACAGACAGCCTTGCAGAGGGCATATCCAATCCAACTAATGAGATATGGTTTTGATTACAGTAAACATTTTGCTGCATGGACGCATACACCTGTAAACACACTGAATACACACCTGCTCACATACCTTTAGCATACTCCTCTTCAAAAATGCTCCCTCTGAAAAACACTTGGAAGCGCGGGCTATTTCTTCAGCCACAATAAAGCTAACTTTCACGGCTGCATCATTTTTTGCTGTGGCTTTTGTGAACATATTTTGCTGCCATTGCAGTCTGCCTTTCAATTCTTGAACAATTTGATTTTTTTCTTGGAGACTAGAGTTAGCATACTTCGCTCCATGTTTGGTGTCAAAATGCCGACGTAAATTGTATTCCTTCATCACCGACACTGCCTCGCCACACAGAAGACATACCGGTTTTTCTCCTTGAAGTACAAACATGTATTCACTTTCCCATCGTTCTTTAAATTGCCTCCCCTCTGCATCAATTTTTCTCTTTTTGGACATTTTAGTTTATAAATTTTAAATTTGGGTTATTTATAGCTCTTTCTCAACTCCACCGTTAAGCGCCGATATGGAAACACTGCCATCTAGCGGCACGATGCCGTCATTTCGCGGGTAACAAAATCGACATGCATTGTGGGAGATGTAGTTTTTGGTCAATGTACGCTGTAAGCATACTTTATTTTAAGACAATCATATGCCTTTTGAGCTCGCGCGGGCCACATAAAATGACAGGGCGGGCCGGACACCCGCGGGCCTTGAGTTTGACACATGTGGTGTAAACAGTCCGGCCGGGCTTAGCAAATGGGGAAATGAGCATCAGCTGTGTAACGAGCGGAGGTTGAGCCGCGAGAGAGACATGTATTCGCGAGGGGGATAATAAAAGGACATATTTGTGTGGAGAGAGGGGTCACACAGAGCGAGGAGAGACTGCACACTACGAAGAAGGAGCCTAAAATCAGCGGTTTGATGGATCTGGGTCGACAAAGGGAGATAATATTAACAGAGGAAGAGAGGCAGTGGGTCTATGTTACTTCGTCAAGCAGTTAAGTGTCATCTGTAATTCTTATTAGGAAACCTAATGCCTTCAGTACCTGTATACAACAGTTTGGTGAAACTGCCCCGGAGTCTATTGAAATCTGGTTTGAAGCCTCTAATGCCAGTTGTGTGTTCATAGTACACTTCCCACACAGTTTTGGATGTACCGTTTCATCAGATTGAGAGGAGGGAGTCGGCTGGGACCGCGAGTGGAGACCTTATTCACTGTGAGTTGTTGTGAGTTGCAGTACTTAGTGTGAAGTGAACACTTGTGACAATTTGAAGTGATTGATGTATGCACAGGTGTGGACATTATAATTTTGTGTCCGCCCGTGTCCCCAGTTGGCATACTCGTTGGTCTCGAGTGCCGAATTGAAACTAACTAACTGCTGTGTGTTGAGTGTATGCTGTACAGGATTGCAGCTCCATTCTGCCTGACCTGAAGAGGATTTGTTGAATATTCATGCATTGCTGTTTGATTCCCTGACTCGAAGAGGAAGCATTATCTGTCTATTGAGCTGTTCACACTGAAGAAGATCCCTAGCGTGAGTACCTGCTTACTGTCTGATTTGAAGAGGATTTGTTGAATATTCATGCACCGCTGTTTGATTCCCTGACTCGAAGAGGAAGCATTATCTGTCTATTGAGCTGTTCACACTGAAGAGGAATCGCCATGTGAATTCCTTACCAGTGACTGCTCCATTACTCACCTCTGGCTGCCCGAAGAGGAACCGCTGTGTGAAATCCCTTACCAGTGTCTGCCCCATTACTTACCTCTGGCTGTCCGAAGAGGAACTGCTTTGTGAATTCCTTTCCAGTGTCTGCTCCATTACTCACCTCTGGCTGCCCGAAGAGGAACCGCTGTGTGAAATCCCTTACCAGTGTCTGCCCCATTACTTACCTCTGGCTGTCCGAAGAGGAACTGCTTTGTGAATTCCTTTCCAGTGTCTGCTCCATTACTCACCCTTGGCTGTCCGAAGGGGAACCGCTTTGTGAATCCCTTTCCAGTGTCTGCTCCATTATTTCCGAAGACTGCATGTGTTAAGTGTATTATTTACATTGCAATACCCATAAATGAAAACATAACTTAATTTATTAATATTTCTTTATATTTTTATTTGTAATTTTATTACAACAAAACATCACAGTTTTTAACACTGGTACAAACACATATAACACTGTGGTACAAACTAATTTAACACATTTATTTACAGTTCATTCCTTGAGCATCAATAACTGTGTCTCAACATAAGTATAGTATGTTTTGTAAACATGAATATGTGCTCACTTTTTTTTTGAAGTGTTGTAATTGTATGTGGCAGATTTAGCTGCTCTCAGTGCCCTCTTGGGCGGAGTGTATTTTGAAACCAAACCGGTGTGGTTTATTTTGCAGGATAAGAGAGAGCAAAGAGTGCTGTTATTCATGCTCATGCGATTTTCTGTAACTATCTTTTTCACCATGCTAAAACTCCTCTCTGAAGAGGCATTGCTATGGGGAATGCAGAGCAATGCTTTCATCAGGCTAGCCAGCTCACTGAACCTGGTCTCATTCCTCCCTATAAGGCCCCAGAATCTGTCAACATTCTGCTCCTGGGGCAACGTTTTGCTGTCTGTGACCTGGTAGTCTGTGAACTCCCCTCTCAATTTATCTGGATCCTCAAACTTTAGTTGGGGAAACATGCGACCTAGCTTTGCCACTATGTAGTATGAACAAATTTCCAACAAATATTCAGTTAGGTCACGTGAAAGTACTGAATGAGTATTCCTACAATACTTTTTACCTGTTTCAGGAGAGATATCCAGGCGAGATGCTGGGTCCAGTACCTCCAGGTCTTTAAGCAGCTGAGATTGTAAGGGAAAGGCCTTCAGCATCTTCCCAATGACTTCCACATAGAAAGCTCTCACTGTCCTAAGAGCACAATTGCCACATAATCACATAATATATTAACCAGGAACTATGAAGGTAGACAAATGAAACATCTAGGTATGATTATTACACAAGCTACAACTTACTGATATATCCTTGTCACTGACATGGAGGAGAATTCTTCATTTTCGAGGAATGCTCTGGCCTCAGCTCCAATGAAGAGATCCTCATTTGTCAGCTGGTGCTCTTGTCTGTAGGATACCTCACTGACAGGAGTATCCACAATCAATCTAGCTGGAACAATGTAGCC
Source organism: Gila robusta (assembly GCA_030770095.1). Taxonomy (NCBI): domain Eukaryota; kingdom Metazoa; phylum Chordata; class Actinopteri; order Cypriniformes; family Leuciscidae; genus Gila; species Gila robusta. Next base: position 1,549,526 of record JAVALU010001416.1, on the reverse strand, counting down.
CAAGTATCTCTTGACCAGTCTTGTCATCTCACTGTGTAGCTTATGGATCATCACTCCTTCTGCCTAAAACATGGGTAAAAAAAATTAGACATTTACACTTTTTGTAATGTCTCCACCTTTCATCCTACCTACCTGGAAGGCAGTGTTGAATGCAACCAATGGCTTAAGAGCGGCACTCAGAAAGAGAAAATAGAATTTTATCTCCGGATTATCAAGGTAGCCCGCCAGGTTCCTGATTTTAACACTCCTCTCATCCTCATGACTGTTGAAGTAAGCCTGCAGAGCAGCCCATTGATTCAGCACTCTTCCAATGCAGGTGTGGAGGCTGAGCCATCGTGTACTGCAGTATCTGAGCAGCTTCAGTGTGTCTGTGTCTGTAAACTCAACAAACTCTTTATACAGCTCACATCTTTTTGCACTGTACAAGGAAACACAAATAATGACAATAAATAAGGATAATGGAATTAAGGGAAATGTAGAATTTGTTCAGAACATGTAATAAAATATAAACTTATCCATCATACTCTAACTAAAATGACCAAGACAGGACAGTCAAACCTTTCTTCTTTTATACTCACCTTTTGTCAAAGTGGCCATATACACCAACAAGTAAATCCTCGACTGGGGCCTTGATAGCCTTGATGCCACAGCCTGTGGCAAGTTGGGCAAGGTGGCATATGCAACCCACATCCTGAACATAAGGTTGACTAGCTTTTAGTTTTGTGATGACTGAATGGTGCTTTCCTTTCATTACGCTGCAGTTGTCAGAGTTGAAGGCCAACAGGTTATCTCATGGGATTCCTCTATTACTGTGATAATCAGACAAAAGAAATTGTTGTAAACATACATACTGACACATTCAACTGAGCCTTAAGTCCTCAGTACTCATGTAAATACACTCACCTCAATGAGGTTGCCAGCTTCTCATAGAGACTATCTGCTGTGCCCACATTGCAGACTGGCATGTCAATAAATTTGGTGACAACCTCAAGATTATTCTCATCATACACTCTTGCAAGTATGACAAGTTCTTTTTCTTTTTTCATGTTGTTTGACTCATCACACTGTAGTCCAAATGGCTGAGACCGGCAGATGTTTGTGACCTCATCATCAAGCTCTGGAGCAATGGCACCTAAATAATAATAGTACATAAAAATAAAAAAATGTAAGCATGTGTGGCGGATGTTGGTGAGCCTGGGTCAGGTCAGTTTGAGTTTTTATTAAATGGAATTTGTTTACAGTAAAGAATACACAACAACATTATTTTGGTTTAATAAACTTTATTTAAACTTTCGTTTGGAGTTAAGTGCGCACACTCTTTAACGTTTAGTTTAAGTTTATTCATACCGTTCTTTTGTTTGTTTGTTACGTCTGGGTCTCGTGAGCTGGTGCACCATCAAAAGGGGTTCGGGTGGAAACGTCGGATGTATATATATGGTTCCGGCCGATGATCGGGCCACAACCATTCCAGTTTCTGCTCTGGGGGAACTCCAAGGACTATTTCACTTCCTTTTCTTTTGTTTATTTATAAGAAGTACATTTATTAAGTGAAGTCATTTGATAGTATTATTTGAGGTGTTTGTTTATGTATATTGGGTGTTTTCATATTCGTTTATTGTATGTAATGGCCATTATATGTCGGTGTATCCCGCTTTATGTGTTAATTGGTGCTGGCCACCAAGGTATAAATTTGTTAATTGTTTCTGTAAGGGAGAGTGTTCTGTGAGAGAACAGGTTTTGTTGACCCTGGACCTCTGTAAATGTTTGAGAGGAAAATGCAGTGACCCATCGTTATTGTACGTTTTTTTGTTTGTTATTTTGATTTTTGGTATGTTTGGTTTACTTCCATTGGTTTAGCATTGGCTTTACTTTTGTAACCTCATTCTGTGGAAATAAACCCCTAAACGTTTGCAGTAGCCTGCTGCCTCCGTGTTCTTTTATCCTTTACTGGTCACATCTATCACATATGGATCCCATCGCTGCCACCATATGTGATAGATGTGACCAATAAAGGATAAAAGAACAAAACCTGTTCTCTCACAGAACACTCTCCCTTACAGAAACAATTAACAAATTTATACCTTGGTGGCCAGCACCAATAGCCACGAAGTGGCAGGTCTCTCCTAATTTGGCAGGGCTTCCTGCTGCCAGCTGCCGATTTTTTCGCTGAACGCCTTCTGAAAAGAGCAATCTGAATAAAACCATATTAAGCAACTATAGACCGATCTCAAATCTTCCTTTCATAGGCAAAATCATTGAAAAAGTTGTCTTCAATCAGCTGAACAAATTCTTAAGCTCGAATGGATACAATTTTCAATTTGGTTTCCGATCGCATCACAGCACAGAGACAGCACTCATAAAGATAATAAACGATATTCGCTTAAATACTGATTCAAGCACATTATCAGTGCTGGTACTACTCGACCTCAGTGCTGCATTTGACACTGTCGATCATAACATACTTCTTGACAGGCTGGAAAACTGGGTCGGGCTTTCTGGGATAGTCCTAAAATGGTTCAGGTCATACTTAGGAGGCAGAGGTTATTATGTGAGTATTGGAGATCATAAGTCTGAGTGGACACCCATGACATGCGGAGTCCCTCAAGGCTCAATTCTTGCACCACTCCTATTCAACCTGTACATGCTCCCAATGAGCCAAATAATGAGAAAGAACCAAATCTCTTACCATAGCTATGCAGACGACACACAGCTCTATTTAGGAAGTCAGGAATCTTGGTGTGTCTCTAGAGTCAGACCTTAGTTTCAATAATCATGTCAAAGCAATAACTAAATCAGCATACTATCACCTGAAAAATATTGCAGTTTCCAGTCAAGACTTAGAGAAACCTGTTCATGCTTTCATCACCAGCAGGGTGGATTATTGTAATGACTCCTCACTGGCCTTCCCAAAAACACCATAAGACAGTTGCAGCTCATACAGAACGCTGAGCAGAACCAGAACATATGAACACATCACACCAGTCCTCAGATCGTTACACTGGCTCCAGTACATTGGATGATTTAAAGTATTATTACTGGTATATAAATCATTCAATGGGCTAGGACCTCAATAGATTGCAGATATGCTCACTGAATATAAACCCAACAGATCACTCAAATCATTAGGATCATATCAGCTAGAAATACCAAGGGTTCACTCTAAGCATGGCGAGTCTGCTTTCAGTTATTATGCTGGAACTCTTCCAGAAGAGATCAGATGTGCTCCTACAGTCACAGTCAAACCCAGACTCAAAACACTTCTGTTTAGCTGTGCATTTACTGAATGAGCACTGTGCCACTGCTCGTCCGACTGTTTGCACTGTATTTTATTTCCTTTTTATTCTAAACTGTTTCTTATTTATTTTGATTATTTTAATTCATTCTATGTAAAGCACTTTGAATTACCATTGTGTATGAAATGTGCTATATAAATAAACTTGCCTTGCTTGTAATTATAATACAAATATTAGTTTATGATACAGTTTATTAAACTTCATTGATTATAACATTGTACCAATTATCCATCTAATTAAATCTTTATTAAGGCAAAAGACCTTAATGATAAAGATGTATGAATTCTACTTACTGTTTATAAAAGAAAACACATATTTTTTAAAAAGTATTGACACTTCAATACATTTTAATTGACACTTTATTTATTGCTGACTTTATGAAATCATTGTAAATGCTTAACAGGATGGACATCTGTCACAGACAAAGATAATAATGTTGTTATCAGAAGATGTTTATTATAAAACACCAGAAAAGACAAACACAGGGAACCACAACGACCAGGTGACATGCAGGATAATGAATTTTTGTCAATACTTTTTTAGCATTAACATTAACCTTATACATTTTTTATTGCTTTATTTGGTTTGTTATCTTTTACTGATTCTTGGGGAAGAAATGCATTTCAATGCTGACACATATGAACTGTGCTTTAAGAACTCATATTCTTAATCATTTTAACAGTTATTAGTAGTTCTTAATCTTTTTATCACATTATTGGACTGCATGTATTAAAATACATATTTCACCAAGAATTCCCATGACATCAATTATATATATTTCTATGGACTCTGGATATTGGACAGCAGATTGAACAGGACTTTTATTTTGGTCTAAATATGTGACGTCATAAAGCTGCGCCGTGCTCCAGCAACTGTTATGATTAGACTGGAGAAAGGTTTGTAATTTTACGCATTTAAAGTGTTCAGATCGATACACATCGATTTGATCTTTTTTACAAGAGGTATGTGACCATGTATTGTTAACATATATTTGTAATACGCTTAATGTAACAATATTGCGTTTTTGTGTGAGTAAAACGTATTCAAATGTGAGTAACAGAAAAGTTGCACGTCTCATTTCGCGCACTATCGTTTATTAGTTTATTGTAACGAATTCGGGTTTTGGAAAGGTGAGGAAATGGAGTCAATTGAATCTAATGCTTTGCCAAATGACTCACTGATTCGAAGCGCTTGAATCACTGCGCGCTGACGAATCGTGCCGCTCAAAAGTGTAAAAATACAACGAAAACACAAATATTATTAATGACAACTTGTATGAACAAATCGCAAATGTTTTCATGACGACGTAATCTGTTAAATCTACAAAACATTAAAATTTGTCTGTATAATTTGTTATTTTATTATTTTGTAGTGCTTGTTTTGAGTGATTTTTGTCTGATCAGTTGATTTAAGTCCATTAACTGTCACTCTGACTGACTCCCTCACCAGTGCGCTGAACTACTGAACTAGAGCTGATTGAGACGCACTCAGAGATTTACTGTGGATTTATTTTTCTTTCTGTTAATTATTCTCATCTTAAGCATGACACATTTGTCCAAACACACAGGAAAACTCCTGGAGAAACATCTGAGATCCACGTGAGACTATTATAAAGATGGCGTTTATTAAAGAGGAGAGTGAAGACATAAAGATTGAAGAAGTGTTCAGCGTGAAACATGAAGATACTGAGGAACAAACAGGTTAGTTTAATTTGATCCTTATTAAAATGATCTACAGAATGATATTTCTGAAGAATGTCATATGAGTCTCCTAATTAAAGTGGTTTTATTTGACATGGAGCAGCGTGTCTTCTCATGTGGACAGACATGTTTGTTGAGATCACATGACCAGACAAATGGAAATAAAGTGTTTCCGCATGAACTTTAGAGGATCTGTACAATATGGACTAGATAGATTATGGATTATAAATCTCTGTTGATCCAAAGAAAGGAAATCATATACATCTGGGATGTATGAGTGAGTAAATGATGAGAGAACATTAATTTTGGATGAAATTTCCCTTTAACTATCACCACAGACCCATCAAGTATTTTTTCTTTCCAATTTTCTTTCTGAGCTCTCCAGAGCATTCACTGCACCCACAAATCCTGAGTCTATCTCAGTGTTTCTCAACCTCTCCTGCAGGGACCCCCTGACAGGACATGTTTTTGTTTTAACCCTGAAATGGCACACCTGATTCAATTAGTCAGCTACACATTAACCCTTTGAGCCTTTAATTAATTGAATCAGGTGTGCCATTTTAGGGTTAAAACAAAAACATGTCCTGTCAGGGGGTCCCTGCAGGAGAGGTTGAGAAACACTGGTCTATCTCCTCTCTCCCAGCCACCGTTCCTCTCTGCGCCAATTACTGCAACGAGACACAGCAGGTCCGTAGCCAGCCTATTAAAAGGGGGGGGTTCTTTTTTTCAAAAAGTGGACCTTTTTGCAGTTTTTTTTTTTTTTGCACAGCCAATATTGCGAGAACTCTCTCTGAACTGCACGCGCGGCACACACACACACGTCCAGCTACAATAATCATATTAATTTGAAACAGCAACCCAGAATATTTGTCACAAGCATTGATTAAAACGATGACAATAATCATATGAAAAAAAAAAAAACGACTTAAATTCTGGACCTTCGGCATGAGAGGGCTTCGGCCCTGCCTACGGGCTTGCACAGGTGTTTGTCATTATGCACTTGACCTACTTACTCGCCTCTCACGTCGGACCTTCAAGTTGCCCTAGCAGCTCTGATAAACGTACAAGAGTCTTTTTGCTGTTCGCTTCGCCATGTTTTGATTTCGCGCTGCTAGGGAGAGAAGTAGAAGGAAGGCTGTACGCAGGCGCGCGGACTTGGTGTTGTTGTGTGGCAGTGCTTCACATTGCCACCTAGCCGCCTGGAGTGCATACTACATCGAATTTCACACACTTTTGCGTCACCATATGCACAGAGATTTCCCCCCTATAACGCTCGTCTAAATGCAGAATAAAAAGTGATAAAGCAACGCCACTTTTGCGTTTTCTGTTCAGATCGTTTCCGTGTAGCCTCAGTGCAGACCTCGCTGAACCACACCCCCCTCGCCACACAAGTGTTCAATCCAATTGTTTTAACTGGTTTTGTAGAGTTTTGGAATGTTTGAACAGTGTGTATGATTGTCAACAATCTGGCATTATAATTATCTGGGATATCTAAACATGAACTATTGACGAACACGTTCATGCCAACTAGAAACGAACACGAGAGATCAGCAGATACAGAGCGTTTTTATTCGCGAACAAACTCGTTTTATTGTAACGGTGAATTCAACAAGGGATTTTGTTTTGTTAAGCAACAAAGACTGAATAATTTTTTTGTTCTTTTTTGTAATTGGTGTGGATGACACGGAGCGACATACAGTATTATCATGTGTTTCTACCCTGAAATGTTTAATTTCGAGAGAGACCCGGCGCGTGCAGTGAGGGAGACAAAAGAAACTTGCTAAAAAGAGATCCAGCGCGAGAGAGAGGCAAAGGAAAACGCATGTTCTTAATTTATGTTGGTTTATGCTATTTTAATTTTGAAAATGAATGAAATTCAAATTCATACAACCCCCCTACCCCCCAATATATAAAAAACACAATTATAATGATGGATCTAACAAGAAACAAAAAATCTTAAGTTAATCCAAATGATTACCACTTTTAACTATCCGAGAAAGTTTTCTATCATACATCTGAATATATATACAGATGGGTCAAAGTCTGGAGATTTGTGGTTATCCATCAGAAAAGTACAGATTCCTCATAATAGTTCAGTTTTCACTGGAGAAGCCATTGCTATAACTTTGGCATTGCAGCATATTAAAACTACTCAGCAACGAAATATCTTATTAATGACAGACTCAAAATCTGGTATCTTCCAAATATGAACACCCAGCATTTGTAGAAATTTTAAATAGTTTGCGGTCCTTGGAGGCACAGAATTTTAAAGTTATTTTTTGTTGGGTACCAGGGCATTAAATGAACAAGCTGATGCTGTGGCTAAAGAAGTTTAATCTTCAGAGCTCAGACAATGCCCAATTCCACCTGATCTCAAACCTATTATAAACACTTCCACAAATCCACAAGAAATGGCAAGCTGAATGGGATCGGAGTACGACAAAAACTTTACAAAATTAATCCTGTGGTCAGTAGTGTTGTCAAAAAACTCTGTACTTCGGTACCAAGTCGGTACTAAAAAAATAAAACCGTTACGGTACCAGCTTTTCTTAAGTACTGGTGGTACCGAAGTACCGGGTTAATCCGGTTCTTGATGCGCTGTCCGAAAGGTGCACAGTTGCGTCCTCTTCATAAAGACATGGCGACCGGCGGCGCTGCTAATGCGGTGGCTCTGAATCCCCTTGTTGACACGAAAGGAGGAAAGAGCCACATATGGAAATATTGTAGATTAGGCTAATGTCACGTTGCCATAAGGGGCCACATGCAAATTTCAAATGCCGTGCGCCTCTGTTCATGGATGCATAGCAACGACAAACACCGCGGGTGAGCAATCGCTTGTGGAAAGAATTTGCATGCGCAGAAAACGCGTTATGTGAATGGCCTCTAAAGTGGTATCAGGTGCGGTTGTATCAGGGTAGTTTTACGAGTACGAGTACATGAGCACAGTATCGGACCGACACCAGAGTACTGGTATCAGTATCGGTGTATCCCTATTTATGTCATTAATATCAGTCTGTCGGAAAAGCAGTTCTAGGCTTATTCTTGCCTGGTTAACTCTTAGCATGTTTAAAAAGCCCTTTCAAAATTAAATATGAATGCAGTTTTGGATTAAATAAAAGTACAGTCAAGTCAAATAAAACACGTTTTATCTCCTGTATAGTTTGGTAACACTACAATAAGATACCATTCATTAACATTACTTAATGCGTTATCTAACATCAATACATTGAGTGAACAATATAGTTTAACAACATTAATTAATGTTTGTGAATGTTATTTAATACAAACACTTGATTGTTCATGTTTGCTCACTTCATTCATTGTGCATTAAATAATGTTAACAGATAAAACTTTTGATTGTAAAAATGTATTAGTACATTCTTAAATGAACCCCAAGGAGAATAATTGCTACACTATATAACTATTGTTTATTGTTAGATAATTTTATCTAATCTTATTGTAAAGTGTTTTTAATACAGATGTAGGCTACAATTTCCATCTTTGTAACCGTGATATACACTTATATATGTAAATTTAATCTAAATTAAGCTTTGGTACCGAGAACCGTGGATTTTTACTGGTATTGGTACAGAATACTGAAATTTTGGTACCGTGACAACACTAGTGGTCGGTGTAAAACTATGTGTCCATTTTGAAATTCGTTGGATCATATTACCTACACACGCTGTCAAATAGGGCACTCCAGACTCCAAACGGGTGAAGATCCTCCTTTATGCCCCTCGTGCCAGAATCCATTATCACTGAAGCATGTTTTGATGGACTGTGATAGATTAAATTTAAAGCAATAAAAATAATAAAAGGCTAATAATAAAAACAACTACCCCCATGCGGGCATTTAAAGGGCACCTATTATGCAAAATTCACTTTTACACAGTGTTTGAACATAAATGTGTGTTGGCAGTTTGTGTACACACAGCCACCCTATAATGATAAAAATAAACCCAGTGCTTTTTTTTTAATCCCCATAAATTATAAGCAGTGTCTCAAAACTAGCTGTTCTCAGATTCTGGGCAATGTGACGTACTTTTGCACAAGCCCCGCCCACGACTGTTAACTGACACTGCCGTATTAGCATAGACCCGCCCCGAGTGAGCTGTACACAGTCTGCCATTGTTTCGACGCCGGAGCAGCTGTATAAGACTGTCTCATAAGTGATTGAGGTGTTCTGTTGTTGGATGTAGGGATGGGACGATTACCGGTTTCACTATAAACCACGATAAAATGTACCGACGGTTAGTATTATCGTTTAAAATTGAATTATCATTAAAACAAAGTTTGATTATCGCGATTTTAATAACATAAATCTTGTCCAGCCAGCAACAGTCTGACGCAGTGCGCAGCGTTGGGTTTTTTTTATCCGAGAAGGAATGGCGGAAGGCAGTGACCGTGCTCGGGAGATTTCTCAGCCTTTTAAGAGGACCAAATCTGAGGTGTGGTCATATTTTGGCTTTTACAAAAGTCCTGAGAGAAACTTAATGGAGGATGGTCAGAGGGCTGAGGGCCCTCTGCAGAGTCGTCTTGAGTGACCATCACACACTAGTGTAGCGAACGCAAGGCAAGTTAATTTTAACCTCAATACCAAAACTATGTCTGATAAATAAGTGGGCTCAAAATGTTGTTTTGAGTTTAAATATTTTCTCACTCACTTGAAATAAACGTAAAGCTTCCGCGAAGAAAAGTTTGCAGTAAGTGGCTTTGAGCCAAAGACAAACAAACAATCACGAACCTAGAGCTGCTTGTTTTTATTTGTTGTTTGTTGATTTTCAAATAAAAAAAAGTAATTTTTTAACACTTTCATCTCGTTTTAACAAAACCGTGATAATTTTGATAATCACGATAAATTTGGTCACTATAATCGTGATAGGAAATTTTCATACCATCCTATCCGTAGTTGGATGTAAGGATGAACATTGCTGTCTTCATGTATTCCTGACATCAGAGCTGCTGAAGACGCAGTGGATTAGTTTTGTTTTTTGAAGGGAATGCGCCCCCAATCTAGTTACCTAAATGCGTTTATGTTTGCGACTGCTTTGTGAAGGAGGGTCCGTACAAAGCAGGCTTTGCTAAAAAGTTTTTACTTGAGAATGGAACTGTGCCAACTGTTGTGTTCGTGATCCAGCTTACAGTCTCCGGAGCGATACGGATCACGGCAGTAATGACAGGGACAGCACGCACTTTATTGCAGTTCATCAGAGTTGTTTTACGGTGTAACGGCCCTTAAAGCAGTTACTATGGTTTCAAGCTGTAGTACCACTATCATGCTCCAGGGGGCTCTCCAGACTTGAGACATCTTCCATCCTATGCTGTACTGTTTCTTGTGGGGATTTTACTGAGTTATGCCAATATCATCATTGGATAAATTGAATCAACTGATAACAGGGATGTTTGAGTGCTGCAAGGACACCGTTATTGCAACATACCCTAAACTGAAGCCTGAATTGATTGAAGCTAGAATTTGAAATGATCTACTGGACTGTATGCTCCTTTCTTGTCAAGTCAAGTCAAGTCACCTTCATTTATATAGCGCTTCTAACAATATGGACTGTTTCAAAGCAGCTTTGTAAAGTGACATCACAGCTATGTGCAGCAATTCCTGGAGAGAGGGGGAATAATGACAGTGGGCGGGGTTTGTGTGACGTCCACCTGTGAATGCAGACACGATGGCTGGATTGTGTTTACATTACACTGAGATCCGAGCATAATACGTCCTCGACTACCTCCGAACCTGGACACGCTGATCGGATAACATAACATTGAGCTATGCATTCCGTTAATTTTGTGGATTGGTAGGTTTCGTCAGGGCGTGAAGAAATATAGAGCAGAGTATCATCAGCATAACAGTGAAAACTAATGCCATGCTTACTAATGATATCTCTTAAAGGTAGCATGTACAGAGTGAACAGCTACGGTCCTAGTACTGAGCCTTATGGTCACACTCTTCATTTACTGCTACAAACTGATAACGGTCAGATAAGTATGATTTAAACCATGCTAGTGCAATTCCACTAATGCCAACATAATTTTCGAGTCTATTTAAAAGAATGTTGTGGCGATAGTGTCAAATGCAGCACTAATAGAGAGATACAACCACGATCGGATGATAAGAGCAAATCATTTGTGACTCTAATGAGAGCTGTCTCAGTACTATGATACGGTCTTAATCCTGATTGAAAATTCTCACAGATACCATTTATTTCTAAAAAGGAACATAGTTGTGAAAATACTGCCTTTTCTAGTATCTTTGACAGAAAAGGTAGATTCGAGATTGGCCTGTAATTGACTAATTCTGTAGGATCAAGTTGCGTTTTTTTTTTAACAAGCGGTTTAATCATTGCCAACTTAAAAGTTTTTTGTATGTATCCTAATGACAAAAATTAATTAATGATATTAAGAAGAGGATCTATGACCTCTGGGTCTAACATACGTTGTCTGTTTGAAAGTTTATAAAATTCACCCTCTCCTATAGTAATGAAAGAATTGAATTTTTCGTCAGTGAGACTACACTGCACTGTCTGATGCGATACTGTAGTAGACGATGGCATAGTTATAATTGCTATAGCAATTTAGCAACTATAATTATCAATCTTGTAAGTAAAAAAGTTCATAAAGTCATTACTGCTGTGCTGCTTGGAAACATATGGGCTTGAAGCTTTATTTTTCGTTAGTTTAGCCACGGTTTAAAATAAATACCTAGGGTTATGTTTATTTTCTTCTAATAGGGTTGAAAAATAAGCAGATATAGCAGTTTTTAAGGCCTCTCTGTATGCAATCATGCTCTCTTTCCATGAAATGTGAAATACCTCTAGTTTTGTTTTCTTCCAGTTTCGCTCCATTTTTCTGGCTGCTCTCTTAAGGGCCTGAGTGTGCTCGTTGTACCATGGCGTTGGACTATTTTCTTTAATCTTCTTTAAACGCAAAGGAGCAACTCTGTCTAAAGTGCTGGAAAAGAGAGAGTTAAAAGTTTGTCGCAATTTCGAGTTCTAAGCTATCTGGGATGCTGAGATGATGATACTGATCAGGAAGAGTCGGCTTTGCAGCCTTGGCTAAATGAAGTTTACACGAGACTAGATAATGATCTGAGATGTCATCGCTCTGCTGCAGAATTTCAACGGGATCAACATTGATTCCATGTGATAATATTAAATCTAGAGAATGATTACGACAATGAGCAGGTCCTGACACGTGTTGTCTAACTCCAATAGAGTTAAGAATGTTTTTAAATGCTAATCCCAATGCATCTTTTCTCGTTATCTACATATATATTAAAATCACCAACAACTAGGACTTTATCTGCAGCCAGTACTAACTCTGATAGAAAGTCAGCAAATGCTTTGATAAAGTCTGTATGGTGCCCTGGTGGCCTGTATACAGTAGCCAGCACAAATCGCAAATGTGAGTTATTATTTACACTAGATAGTGTTACATTTAGCACCAACACTTCAAACGAATTATATTTGAAACTAGACTTCTTAGTCATTCTTAAAATATTACTATAAATTACAGCAACACCTCCCCCTTTGTCTTTCATACGAGGTTCATATTTATAACCGTAATCTTGGGGGGTGGACTCATTTAAAGTAATGTAATTGTTTGGTTTTAGCCAGGTTTCTGTCAAACACAGCACATCTAGTTTATAGTCTGTGATCATATCATTAACGATAAGTGCTTTTGAAGTAAGGGATTGAATATTCAGCAACCCAAGCTTTATCATTTGTTCATTTGTAATATTTCTGTTTTTTATTTGTTGAACATCAATTAAATTTTTACCCTTAGATGGGTTTGGAAGTTGTTTGCATTTCCTAATTCGGGGAACAGTCACAGTCTCTATGTGATGATATCTAGGTGAAAGAGTCTCTATGTGATGGGATTTATCTGACCTCAGTGACGTGAGACAGCTGGCAGACGGTCGGTTTAGCCAGTTTGTCTGCTTCCTGACCTGAGCCCCAGATTGTCATGTTTGAGCTCTAAGACTATGTGCCATATTATAAGAAAGAAGAGCAGCACCATCCCAGGAGGGATGAATACCGTCTCTTTTCAACAGGTCAGGTCTGCTCCAAAAACTTTTCCAATTGTCTATGAATTCTATATTATTTTGCAGGCACCGCTTAGACAGCCAGCCATTGAGTGAGGACAGTCTACTAACTATCTCATCACTCCTTCGAACAGGAAGGGGGCCAGAGCAAATTACAGTGCCTGACATCATACTTGCGAGTTCACACACCTCTTTAACGTTAATTTTAGTGATCTCCGACTGGCTAAGTCAGTGAATAATAATCTTAGAGAATTTAGAGAATTTACGATTAGCATTAGCCAGCACTTTTAAATTTGCTTTGATGTCAGGTGCTCTGGCTCCCAGCAAACATGTGACTATGGTGGCTGGTGTCTCTATTTTCACGTTCCGTGTAATAGAATCGGCAATAACTAGGGCACATTCAACAGGATTCTCAGTGGGTGTTTCACTGAGTAGGGAGAATCTGTTTGATGTTGTAATCGGAACGGAAGAGCGGTGTTTTTTCCCACGACTACACCGTCTCACCGTCACCCAATTGCCCTGCTGCATGGGCTCTACTACAGCCGGAACCGAACAATGTTCAGTGTTCTCTAAGCTAATTGCATCCAAAGTAGTATCTAAAGCCCTTGAACTCTTACAATTAACCTCAATTAAAGTTTGGATGCGTGTCTCTAGTCCTGAAATCTTCTCCATCAGCCTGACTATCACCCTGCATTTATCACATGTAAATCCTGTGCTGACAGAGAAGGCTATGCTATACAAGTTACATGAAGTGCAAGTGACAATAAGAGGAGAAGATGACATGACTCACCGTGTTTGTTTGATTGACTGATGCTCACCTCAGTTGTTTGATGGATTGGTAAAAGGCGTGAGCAAAATAAATAAATAAATAAATAAATGAGTGCACTGATGGAATGCTAACAGGCTAGCGAATTACTAGCGTGTTGTGCTAGCAACGATTTAGATTGAAGCTAGCAATGTAAAGTTAATATGTGATGTTGAGTAAGTTATATTTTGCAGTATAAACAACAGGCAATTCTAGTAAATAATGCAGAAAGATATACGAGGCTTACAGACGCAAACTAACTCAGCAGCAGCAGCAAGGCAGACAGGAGCAATCAAGCCCTGTTTCTTGTTAAACAAACCCCTATCTTCACCTGCACCATTCTCAAAGACCACTTAAGCTCGGTTTCTTATATCTTTATTCTCCATGACAACAAAGAAAACATACATGCAACTATCGTCATATGTTGACTCTCTGTTTTGATGGTTTTGTGTGGAATATTTGATATAAACACTTCTGCAACTACTTCTGTGTTTGGACTTATGCTTTGAGTGTTTCTGAGTCTGGTTAAAGCCATTATAGTCAATAGAGTCCTCCCGTATAAATGTATGTGTGATGTGCCCTTATGAGAGTTCTCAGTTGGACGGTTACAACAGATATGAAGTTGACCTGTTTATTAAGTACCTACTGAAAAGGTCTGTATATTTGTTTGTATGTTGTTGATATTGAAAGGGAGAGAGAGAGTTTATGGAAAAGACTTTAATGCGCACTTCTTGTACTGTGATTTACTCAGCTCTTATTGTGATTTTCTGGACTAAAACAAATGCTTCATCTTTTATGTGACGTACAATAAACTTCATAAAACTCATCAGTACATTTTCGGTCATCATTCAGACGGGGTCCGTTAAAACAGGCTTGTACTAATAGTGAATAAAAGCAAGATGACAAGTAAGTTATTACCGTAATTAAACTAAAACTATACCTGTTCTATCTCCATGCAGCATATATTCTCTGGCTCTGTGGGCATCATTGTCCGACTCTGGTTCGAACTATACACCGCTACTGACAGTTTCTGTTATGACATGTTCATTCTTTGAGATGAGATTGTCCTGACACCAGAGCATGAACTTCTGAAGCTCCGCCCTCTTCTTGAACTCCGCCCCCTGTGCCGGCAGCAGCAGCTCATTTGTATTTAAAGGGACACACACAAAAACGTTGCATTTTTGCCCACCCCCAAATGTGGCAAATTTAACATGCTGTAAAAAAAAATATATATATTCACATACACACTCTGGGGACATCGGAGACTTATCTTACATCTTGTAAAAAGGGGCATAATAGGTGCCCTTTAAGGACTTGCTTAAAGGGCTGTCTTTGGCTCTCATCCTCGGCTCTGATCAGGTGTATGTTTAGGAGGTTAAATGTGATGGGGTAAATGTTGGAAATTGACATTTCCTTTTCTATTGACATGATGGCAGTTGCACATTTTAAGGTTTCCAACATTGTCGCAATCTCTGCCATTTTCTGCCAGTATTCAGGACTCGGATCACGAGGGTTCTGGCTTCTTGCAGCTTTGTTACCGTTCGGTCAGACAGAACACCCCACCGTTGTTAAAGAAGTCTTCAAAACACGTTTGAAATATTTTTTTTTTTTTAAACATGCTAAGTTTTATTTTGTTTTGCATAATTGAATGAGCTGTTGTTTCAAAAGTTTCATTTCTTAATTACTGGTGTTAACTTGTATTTGTCTTTTTTTGCATTAGACCTGATGCTGCTGAAAGAGGAGAGTCAAGAAACGAATGGAATGGAAGAGGAAGATCAGTATGAGAAACATCATGATTTCATGACTGGAAAGAAATCCACAAAGATGGAAAAGACTCGCTCACGAAAAAGAGTTCAAAAGACCAAACCTAACAGTTATTTCACTTGCCGTCAATGTGGAAAACATTTCAATCAAAAACAAAACCTGGAAGTCCACATGAGAGTTCACACTGGAGAGAAGCCTTTCACATGCCAACAGTGTGGAAAGAGTTTTACTCAAATACAAAGCCTTAAAGTCCACATGAGAATTCACTCTGGAAAGATAAGTTTTACCTGCCAACAGTGTGGAAAGAGTTTCACTCAAAAACAAAACCTTAACGTCCACATGAGAATTCACACTGGAGACAGTCGTTTTACCTGCCAACAGTGTGGAAAGAGTTTCACTCAAAAACAAAATCTTAATTCCCACATGAGAATTCACACTGGAGAAAAGCCGTATACTTGCTCTCATTGTGGACAGAGTTTTGCACATAAAAACACCCTTAATTCCCACATAAGAATTCACACTGGAGAAAAGCTGTTCATATGTGATCAATGTGGAAAGCGCTTCACAACAGTTGTAAATCTTAGGTATCACATCACCATCATTCACACTGGAGAGTTTATTGGAAAAAAAATGTTCAGATGTGATCAGTGTGGAAAGAGTTTCACACGTAAAGTAACCCTTAATTGCCACCTGAGGATTCACTCAGGAGAGAACAGTTTTATATGTCATCACTGTGGAAAGAGTTTCAGTCGTAAAAGTTGCCTCAACACTCACATGAGACTTCACACTAGAGCTTAGATCGGGCCCAAAAAATCAAGCCCGACCCGACCCGAGCCCGTGCACGTTGTGTCCGAGCCCGGCCCGGCCCGACACATTAACTGTAATTATGAGCCCGAGCCCGATTTAAACCCGACCATTTTTAATACGTGGGCCGTTATAACCAGGGGCGACGCCAGATCGTTTTTTTTAACGCAGGTGCTGAATGGGTGCTAGACCACTGACAGGGGGAAGCTGCGCAATTTTACAGTATATATATATTATATAAATACTATTAAGAAATGTACAAAAATTGGCTACTTAATATTTAATATTCAATTATTTTAATTATCACAATGAAAGTTTTAATTTTATTAAATTGAACAAGCACAACATTCAGCATTCAATCAAATAGGCCTATTCTTAAAGATTCATTATTATTAATAATGTTATTTCGACATATGTGTGCGACGCGTGCAACAAGCAAGATGTGCATTTGTAAATTCGGTGACCAGCGTGCCGAGAATTGATTTAATTTATGATGAGATGGCTCCAGTTCACAGGCTATGGTGACCGCGGCTCGCCGGCGCCTTCATGTCATGATTAGCCTATATTGTCTGCTATATTTGCTTCTTATTAAATACAGGTAATTGGTTTATGAAAAATGTATTAAAATTAAGATACAATTTATACAAAACGAAATTCACTTTAAAGAAAGGCTTTCTACAAAACAAAAAATAATTAAGTGGTCAAAATCATGCCTGAACCACTCCATGTCTCCCGATATTGCGCATCCTCCTATCTACTGCGGTCACGCCATCTGTGCTTCGGAGAAATGCGGTCGCGCCATCTACGCTTAAAAATATATTGCGCGTCTACACGAGGTTGCGTGGTAGACGAAAGGTTTATGCGCTTGGTGTCGGCAGACCTTTAAAAAATAAATAAAATCATATTGTTTTCTGCAAACTCCACCATATTCTTGTTCTACATCTCACTGACTACCAATGTGGGGATTTTCATGTTGTTATACTGTTTTATTATTTAATAATTGCTTGCCAAAGTCATGAACATTTACATTGCAATGCAGTAATATTTTATAAATTCTTAATGTGAAGTCAAATTGTTTTCTGCAAACTCCAACAGATTATTGTTCTTCATCTCACTGTCTACCACTGTAGTGATTTTCATGTTGATTTACTGTTTTATTATTTAATATTTCCCTGCCAAAGTAATGAATATTTACATTGCTATACAGTAATATTTTATGAATTCATAAAAATGTGAAATCTAACTGTTTTCTGCAAACTCCAACAGATTATTGTTCTTCATCTCACTGACTACCATTGTGGTGATTTTCATGTTGATTTACTGTTTTATTATTTAATAATTCCCTGCCAAAGTTATCAACATTTACATTGCAATACAGTAATATTAGATAAATTCATAAAAAAATCTAATCAAATTGTTTTCTGCAAACTCCAACAGATTAATGTTCTTCATCTCACTGTCTACCACTGTGGTGATTGTCATGTTGATTTACTGTTTTATTATTTAATAATTGCCTGCCAAAGTCATGAATATTTACATTGCAATACAGTAATATTTTATAAATTCATAAAAATGTGAAATCTAACTGTTTTCTGCAAACTCCAACAGATTATTGTTCTTCATCTCACTGTCTACCACTGTGGTGATTTTCATGTTGATTTACTGTTTTATTATTTAATAATTCCCTGCCAAAGTCATGAATATTTACATTGCTATTCAGGAATATTTGATAAATTCATAAAAAAATTAAATCAAATTGTTTTCTGCAAATTCCACCAGATTATTGTTCTTCATCTCACTGTCTACCACTGTGGTGATTTTCATGTTGATTTACTTTTTTATTCTTTAATAATTGCCTGCCAAAGTCATGGACATTTACATTGCAATACAGTAATATTTTATAAATTCATAAAAATGTGAAATCAAATTGTTTTCTGCAAACTCCAACAGATTAATGTTCTTTATCTCACTGACTATCAATGTGGTGATTTTCATTTTGATTTACTGTTTTATTATTTAATAATTCCCTGCCAAAGTAATGAATATTTACATTGCTATACAGTAATATTTTATAAATTCATAAAAATATGAAATCTAACTGTTTTCTGCAAACTCCAACAGATTATTGTTCTTCATCTCACTGACTACCACTGTGGTGATTTTCATGTTGATTTACTGTTTTATTATTTAATAATTCCTTGCCAAAGTAATGAATATTTACATTGCAATACAGTAATATTTGATAAATTCATAAAACAATTGAATCAAATTGTTTTCTGCAAACTCCAACAGATTAATGTTCTTCATCTCACTGTCTACCACTGTGGTGATTTTCATGTTGATTTACTGTTTTATTATTTAATAATTGCCTGCCAAAGTCATGAATATTTACATTGCAATACAGTAATATTTTATAAATTCATAAAAATGTGAAATCAAACTGTTTTCTGCAAACTCCAACAGATTATTGTTCTTCATCTCACTGTCTACCACTGTAGTGATTTTCATGTTGATTTACTGTTTTATTATTTAATAATTGCCTGCCAAAGTTATCAACATTTACATTGCAATACAGTAATATTAGATAAATTCATAAAAAAATCTAATCAAATTGTTTTCTGCAAACTCCAACAGATTAATGTTCTTCATCTCACTGTCTACCACTGTGGTGATTGTCATGTTGATTTACTGTTTTATTATTTAATAATTGCCTGCCAAAGTCATGAATATTTACATTGCAATACAGTAATATTTTATAAATTCATAAAAATGTGAAATCTAACTGTTTTCTGCAAACTCCAACAGATTATTGTTCTTCATCTCACTGTCTACCACTGTAGTGATTTTCATGTTGATTTACTGTTTTATTATTTAATAATTCCCTGCCAAAGTCATGAATATTTACATTGCTATTCAGGAATATTTGATAAATTCATAAAAAAATCAAATCTTATTGTTTTCTGCAAATTCCAACACATTATTGTTCTTCATCTCACTGTCTACCACTTTTGTGATTTTCATGTTGATTTACTGTTTTATTATTTAATAATTGCCTGCCAAAGTCATGAACATTTACGTTGCTATACAGTAATATTTGATAAATTCATAAAAAAAATTTATCAAATTGTTTTCTGCAAACTCCAACACATTATTGTTCTTCATCTCACTGTCTACCACTGTGGTGATTTTCATGTTGATTTACTGTTTTATTCTTTAATAATTGCCTGCCAAAGTCATGAACATTTACATTGCAATACAGTAATATTTTATAAATTTGATTAGATTTTTTATGAATTAATCAAATATTACTGTATAGCAATGTAAATATTCATGAATTTGGCAGGGAATTATCAAAGAATAAAACAGTAAATCAAAATGAAAATCACCACATTGATTGTCAGTGAGATAAAGAACATTAATCTGTTGGAGTTTGCAGAAAACAATTTGATTTCACATTTTTATGAATTTATAAAATATTACTGTATTGCAATGTAAATGTTCATGACTTTGGCAGGCAATTATTAAAGAATAAAACAGTAAATCAACATGAAAATCACCACAGTGGTAGACAGTGAGATGAAGAACAATAATCTGGTGGAATTTGTATATGAATTTATCAAATATTACTGTATAGCAATGTAAATATTCATGACTTTGGCAGGGAATTATTAAATAATAAAACAGTAAATCAACATGAAAATCACCACAGTGGTAGACAGTGAGATGAAGAACAATAATCTGTTGGAGATTGCAGAAAACAATAAGATTTGATTTTTTTATGAATTTATCAAATATTCCTGAATAGCAATGTAAATATTCATGACTTTGGCAGGCAATTATTAAATAATAAAACAGTAAATCAACATGAAAATCACCACAGTGGTAGACAGTGAGATGAAGAACAATAATCTGTTGGAGTTTGCAGAAAACAATTTGATTTCACATTTTTATGAATTTATAAAATATTACTGTATAGCAATGTAAATATTCATTACTTTGGCAGGGAATTATTAAATAATAAAACAGTAAATCAACATGAAAATCACCAAAGTGGTAGTCAGTGAGATGAAGAACAATAATCTGTTGGAGTTTGCAGAAAACAATTTGATTTCACATTTTTATGAATTTATAAAATATTACTGTATTGCAATGTAAATATTCATGACCTTGGCAGGGAATTATTAAATAATAAAACAGTAAATCGACATGAAAATCACCATATTGATAGTCAGTGAGATGAAGAACATTAATCTGTTGGAGTTTGCAGAAAACAATTTGATTTCATATTTTTATGAATTTATAAAATATTACTGTATTGCAATGTAAATGTTCATGAATTTGGCAGGCAATTATTAAAGAATAAAAAAGTAAATCAACATGAAAATCACCAAGGTGGTAGACAGTGAGATGAAGAACAATAATCTGGTGGAATTTGCAGAAAACAATTTGATTTAATTTTTTTATGAATTTATCAAATATTCCTGTATAGCAATGTAAATATTCATGACTTTGGCAGGCAATTATTAAATAATAAAACAGTAAATCAACATGAAAATCACTACAGTGGTAGACAGTGAGATGAAGAACAATAATCTCTTGGAATTTGCAGAAAACAATTTGATTTCACATTTTTATGAATTTATAAAATATTACTGTATTGCAATGTAAATGTTCATGACTTTGGCAGGCAATTATTAAAGAATAAAACAGTAAATCAACATGAAAATCACCACAGTCGTAGACAGTGAGATGAAGAACAATAATCTGGTGGAATTTGCAGAAAACAATTTTTTTTTTTTATATATGAATTTATCAAATATTACTGTATAGCAATGTAAATATTCATGACTTTGGCAGGCAATTATTAAATAATAAAACAGTAAATCAACATGAAAATCACCACAGTGGTAGACAGTGAGATGAAGAACAATAATCTGGTGGAATTTGTATATGAATTTATAAAATATTACTGTATAGCAATGTAAATATTCATGATTTTGGCAGGGAATTATTAAATAATAAAACAGTAAATCAACATGAAAATCACCACAGTGGTAGACAGTGAGATGAAGAACAATAATCTGTTGGAGATTGCAGAAAACAATTTGATTTCACATTTTTATGAATTTAGAAAATATTACTGTATAGCAATGTAAATATTCATGACTTTGGCAGGGAATTATTAAATAATAAAACAGTAAATCAACATGAAAATCACCACAGTGGTAGACAGTGAGATGAAGAACATTAATCTGTTGGAGTTTGCAGAAAACAATTTGATTAGATTATTTTATGAATTTATCAAATATTACTGTATTGCAATGTAAATGTTGATAAATTTTGCAGGCAATTATTAAATAATAAAACAGTAAATCAACATGAAAATCACCACAGTGGTAGTCAGTGAGATGAAGAACATTAATCTGTTGGAGTTTGCAGAAAACAATTTGATTTCACATTTTTATGAATTTATAAAATATTACTGTATAGCAATGTAAATATTCATTACTTTGGCAAGGAATTATTAAATAATAAAACAGTAAATCAACAAGAAAATCACCACAGTGGTAGTCAGTGAGATGAAGAACAATAATCTGTTGGAGTTTGCAGAAAACAATTTGATTTCACATTTTTATGAATTTATAAAATATTACTGTATAGCAATGTAAATATTCATGACTTTGGCAGGGAATTATTAAATAATAAAACAGTAAATCAACATGAAAATCACCACAGTGGTAGACAGTGAGAGGAAGAACATTAATCTGTTGGAGTTTGCAGAAAACAATTTGATTAGATTTTTTTATGAATTTATCAAATATTACTGTATTGCAATGTAAATGTTGATCAATTTTGCAGGCAATTATTAAATAATAAAACAGTAAATCAACATGAAAATCACCACAGTGGTAGTCAGTGAGATGAGGAACATTAATCTGTTGGAGTTTGCAGAAAACAATTTGATTAGATTTTTTATGAATTTATCAAATATTACTGTATTGCAATGTAAATGTTGATAATTTGCAGGCAATTATTAAATAATAAAACAGTAAATCAACATGAAAATCACCACAGTGGTAGTCAGTGAGATGAGGAACATTAATCTGTTGGAGTTTGCAGAAAACAATTTGATTTAGATTTTTTATGAATTGATCAAATATTACTGTATTGCAATGTAAATGTTGATAACTTTTGCAGGCAATTATTAAATAATAAAACAGTAAATCAACATGAAAATCACCACAGTGGTAGACAGTGAGATGAAGAACAATAATCTGTTGGAGTTTGCAGAAAACAATTTGATTTCACATTTTTAAGAATTTATAAAATATTACTGTATTGCAATGTAAATGTTCATGAATTTGGCAGGCAATTATTAAATAATAAAACAGTATAACAACATGAAAATCCCCACATTGGTAGTCAGTGAGATGTAGAACAAGAATCTGGTGGAGTTTGCAGAAAACAATATGATTTTATTTATTTTTTAAAGGTCTGCCGACACCAAGCGCATAAACCTTTCGTCTACCACGCAACCTCGTGTAGACGCGCAATATATTTTTAAGCGTAGATGGCGCGACCGCATTTCTCCGAAGCACAGATGGCGTGACCGCAGTTCCTAACTACTCTGTTCACTTTCATTATCAACATAGATGGAAAAAAAATAACATTATAATGTTTTAATATGCAACTAAATGCGCTTATTTAAAGGCTACAACACGTACTATACACAGACTCTCTATTTGTACAAATTGCTACACATTCATTTAATTCTGAATTTTGCACACTTAAGTTGAAAGGCATGTTGCCTTTATTGCGTGCATTTATTAATTATTATCTTTATGAATAATGTAACAAGGACGAAGCATGTAAACTGCGTTGTTTATTTATTCAGAATCGAATGGATCGCAAATGGATCCGAATGAAGAAACGTAAAAAAAAAAAAAAAAAGAAAGAAAACCTCGCCCTCAGCGGTATGCTTGGAGAAGTAACAAAAGAGGACATTGAAGGCTGACTATCATCCTTTCTGTCATGGCAAGCCTGCTTCATGTGTCTGCTCATCGTCGAAGTCCCCGTTTTTTTGCTGTCATAGGCGAGCAGCGCGCCGCACTTGCACTCAACAAAGCCAACACATATGTTGTCACTGCCCACGACTAATTTAAAATATTTCCATACCTCCGACTTTCCTTCATACTTGCTCAAAGTTAATTCTCCTGTTTTCTTTTTTTTTCTTTACTTCTTCAAGCTCCATGTTGCACTTAAGCTACACAATACAGTGTGCGTGCGTGCGAGTGGAGGAGACGCTGCGCGTGACACGTGACGTGCTTGATCAAGGGCCCGACCCGACCCGACCCGAGCATAGTGGCGGGAAATATCGGCCCGGCCCGGCCCGCGGGTCGGGTCGGGTCGGGCCGGGCTCGGGCTCGGGTAGAGAATCTAAGCTCTACTTCACACTGGAGAGAAACGTTTAATCTGTAATATGTAACTGAAATTTGTGTAAACTTTTTAACTGAATGTTAAAGCGGCACTATGCAGGATTTCTGTTTTTGTCAAACAGCGATCCCTAGTCGCTGTAGAGTACTTGTATTTAACGTTACTGTTGTAAATACAACTCACGCAGAGCGTATCTGCACTCACGGCCTCTGCACTTCATAATAATAAAGTAGCCTACCACGTTAGGCTTACCTGAGCTTAAATGCCAGATGACACCAATAAAGTGTATCATGTACGTCGCATTATTTCGTAACAATGTCCGTTATGATGTTGTTAGACATGATTATTGCAATTTATCATAATAGTTTGCAAATTGCGCTCATTTACACTATTTACAACGTGTAGGCTTATTTATGTCCTGATAATTATGTGAGATATTGACAACTGTTCTCATGATAATCGCAGGAATCAACTTTAACAATGAAAGCCTGACTGAGTGGGACTCTTGTCCGGTTCCTCACGCCGACCACCATTCAACCCGAAAAGAGTCATATAACCATTCCAATAACTCCGAAGCTGTTCAGTTAAGCCAAAAAAACTGCATAGTGCTGCTTTAATACATAAAATTCCAAAAACTGAATTAAATAGGAAAATTACACCACATTATTTGCTTAATTTTTAGCGAGAGAATGCACTGGTAATGTCTTCAATCTGGACTTAACTATGGCTACTGTTGGGGCTCATCTGGTGACATCTGGAAGTTTGTTAGAGCTGCAGCTGCCTCACCACTGATCCTGACTCACCGCTATTTGCATGATGGGGACTACTTCGAGATAGTATTTGCCCATTGCAAAATGCTTCCGGAGAGCAGAGAGATAAAAAACGCAATG
This sequence comes from Gila robusta, assembly GCA_030770095.1. Taxonomy (NCBI): domain Eukaryota; kingdom Metazoa; phylum Chordata; class Actinopteri; order Cypriniformes; family Leuciscidae; genus Gila; species Gila robusta. The sequence continues at coordinate 1,524,783 of JAVALU010001416.1, read as the reverse complement.
TTTGCTTGAATCTTGGGGAAGGGATGCGGCTGCCTCTCTATCTAGAACGAAAAATGTAGCAGGAAACCACTGCAATCCACCAACATACCTATCATCATTCATGCCAACCCCTACCTCCCCTTTGTGGTGGAAGTGGATGTCGCCACCTCAGGCATTGGAGCAGTGTTGTCTCAGCAGCAGAGGAATCTGTCCACGCACCTTCCATGCACCTACTTCATAAAGCTCTCCCCAGCAGAGAAGAACTATAACATAGGTGACTCCTTGCTATCAAGTGTGGCACCACTGGCTGGAGGTCCTAGTGATCACAGACCATCGAAACCTAGAACACCAAACACCAAATGGCTGAACCCTCTCCGGGCCCAGTTGGGCATTGTTTTTCAAGTGAATTAACTTCACTGTATCCCATTGTGCGTCCAAGAACACTATTGTCAAGATTACACTCTCCTGACGCTCCCAGCTATACGTCACTCACACTTACCAGAGTTCTCAAGCTCACCTATTCCCCTTCATCCCTTCATCACGGACACACTATATCACCCCAGTACAGACACACAGTCAGCATCTGGTCTCTCCATTGTATTACCCTGTAAAACTGTATGAGTAAGACAAAAGAAAGACTCATCATGACCAATTTGAGACTTCTAGTGTATTGTTTATCTGGATGTTCATGTCCTTCATGTTTCCTCATCTTTGCTCTTACGCTCTGCAAGATTACAACTCTGTTACTTCCATTTAAATATGTTGTATTCCACCAGCACCTGATGAGTTGTGTGCACTACAGCTTTGGCCATTAATTTCTGATTCAGATTAAGATCTGGGGAGTCGCCTAGCCACGGATCCAAAATGTCAATGTAATGAATGCCGAGCCACTTCATTATGATGTCATGTGACTTGACATGAAGGCCAATTAAGGTAGCCCATGCTCGGAATTTGTTCTCTGCCTTTACACCATGCAAGTTAGTCAACACATATTAGGAGTAGTGAACACACCCAGAGCACTCAGCCATTTGCTGTCCACGTGTGCCCCAATCATCACTCTTGCCTTGTGACATGTTGGTCCATCATCAACAAATTACTTGTCTGGCATTAAAAAAAATCATAATACCAATTTTGTTGTAGCTTTCGTGCATCCATGTGAACTGGAATCATTTTGACAACGTTTTATCTGTACAGAGGTAAAGGGAAGGGAAGGAGGCCTTCACAGGGGAGAGTTGACACTTCAGGACTGCGTTGTTGTCGTGTCCAGGCACATGTCTTTCATTAGATCTGGATACGGCTTGGAGCCGACAGACTGCTGTAAAGCTCGGGATAAACAGAGACTAACATAAGCGTAGATGCCACTCTTCTTATGATGTAACGAGTACATCAGGATTTATGGGAAGGGTTTCTGGTATTATCAACAGGCTGGAATTTTGAGATTGCAATAGACGTGAAGGACTATAGCTCGCTCAAGTACTGGGGAGCTAAACCATTTAGTGCTTTGTAAATAATCAGCATTATTTTAAAATGTATACAATTTTTAATAGGGAGCCAATGCAGTGTTGACAGAACCGGGCTAATATGGTCATACTTCTTGGTTCTGGTAAGAACTCTAGCGGATGCATTTTGGACCAGCTGTAGTTTTTCTATTAAGCGTGCAGGGCAACCACCCAGTAGAGCATTACAGTAATCTAGCTTTGATGTCATGAATGCATGAACTAATCGTTCTGCATTTGTCATTGAAAGCATATATTGTAATTTAAATATATTTTTAAGATGGAAGAATGCGGTTTTACAGACACTTGAAACGTGACTTTCAAATGAAAGATTGGTATCAAAGAGCACACCCAGGTTCCTAACCGACGACGAAGACTTAACAGAGCAGCCATCAAGTGTTAGACAGTATTCTAGGTTATTACGTGAGGAAGTTTTTTGTCCAATAATTAGAATCTCTGTTTTTTCTAAATTAATTAGTAGGAAATTACTAGTCATCCAGTTTTTTTATATCAGCTATGCATTCCATTAATTTTGTGAATTGGTAAGTTTCGAGAAATATAGAGCTGAGTATCATCAGCATAACAGTGAAAACTAATGCCATGCTTCCTAATGATATCTCCTAAGGGTAGCATGTACAGAGTGAACAGCAATGGTCCTAGTACTGAGCCTTTTGGTACACTATACTGAACTTGTGATCTATAAGATATCTCTTCATTTACTGCTACAAACCGAAAACAGTCAGATAAGAATGCTTTAAACCATGCTAATGCAATACCACTAATACCAACATAATTAAGTCTATTTAAAAGAATGTTGTGGTCAATGGTATCAAATGCAGCACTAAGATTGAGTAACACTAATAGAGAGATACAACCACGATCGGATGATACGAGCAAGTCATTTGTGACTCTAATGAGAACCCGAGGTTACCCCGTGACTCAGTCCTAGAGTTCCTCCTGTACGATTTTAGGGAAAAATTGGGTCCATTGAAGATGTCCAATAGATTTCTGAGGCGCCGAAATAACACAGCAGACGCAGTTTAATCACCATGGGAAAATCTCAGAGTAAAACTGGGAGTTTTATATAAAATATGATACACTGGAGTTTTGCCAGATGAGAATCTATGAATCCTCTTTTTACTCTTTTAATTCATTTTATAACGGTTTTAATTTTCCTTGCTTTTATTTTGTGATTATTTTAATTCCTTTCTGTAAAGCACTTTGAATTGCCATAGTGTATGAAATGTGCTATACCATTCGCAACCACTGAAGACATGTTTGTCATAAGAGTTTTATAGTAAAAATATAGCATATCAACAGAGATCAGCAATAATGATAAGCCTAATACTCACAATAAAAATAATAAGGTCATACAGATCATAACACAGTCTCGGAGGTAAAAGGGGATTATCCTTCACCTGAAATGTTTGTCTTTTCATCCTGAAATGCGTGGCAAATGTTGGATCACAATAATTAGGAACCACAGTTTCCACAAATCCCTTTACTCGGGTGGGATGTTCTCTTTTATTCTGGATGGCAAGGCAGTGACTGTAACATAGAGCGTATTTTGCAGTTTTAAACTGCATTTATATCGATTTCAACAGGCTCAGAAAATTCTTCAGAAATAACACAAAGAATGGCCTTCTCAGCTGCCATAGCTGCAACTCTTGCGCAGGGATGTAGTGGAGGCTAAACGCACGTAAACACCGTTTGCGCACCTCCCAAAATTCGGAAATAGCGTTTACCCACCTCCAAAGCGCGTTTATCCACCTCTAAATTGCGTTTATCCACCTCTAAATAGCCTATAGTTCCTAAGCCATTTTAAATTAAGCTTGCGTCGTTTTAGTTTCATATTGTTCATTATTAGTTGTTAAACCTAGACAAAGTCTTTCATATTGCGCTGCATTACTGTCAGTGTTGACCAATCTCTTGCTTAGCCAGCACGTGATTTTTTTTTTCCCCCAAACCACTTCAGTGGAAATCCCGCCCTGCAGCTGATTATAAGGTTTTCATTGGTCATGTCAATCACTGTACTGATTGCCTACACCAAACACTGATACCTAAACCTACCCGTCACTGTTACCTAAACCAATGAAATCGGCTGCAGGGCGGGATTTCCGCTGAATTGTTTTGGGAAAAAAAATCATAGAGCAGTAAAAATGGATATCCGGCAATTTTTTAAGCGCTGTCAAGACAGCAGCCCTCTTCCTGATGCCAGCAAACGGCCTCGGCTACAAGCCCAAAGTGAGTGAGCTCGGAAAACAGTACTAAACTTCATGTTTTTGAGGTTAATTTGGTTCACGGTAGATTCATGCCACTGACTCAAGTCACCTCTACCTTTTCCCATTAGCCAATGTTACAAGTAAAATTCAGGATACATTGTCAGATAAATAACTGGATGCAATTATATGCATTCTCTGGCATTTAAACCACTGAAAGTTTGTGACAACAAGCTCCCTTTGCTAGTCAGCTAGCTAGTTAATGTTATCGCTATAGCCGTTCGTGGTTTCGCGGGTACGGTAAACGTTTCTATGGTAACAGCGAGTTGGACCAATCAGAGGTGTCGCTGTTAAGCTTAGGACTGTGGGTAGTGTCGTTTTTCTCCATAAGATTGCGGATAAAAACATGTTTTTCTTGTAACAAGGTTTATTTCATACAGACCTCTAGCTTCTACAGAAGCAGAAACTTTCGTTTCACAACCACGTAGCTCGTGTCAATCTACCTCAGATGCAGGGCCTGAATTTCATTTTGGAAAATGGGGGGAAATCCCCCCTTAGGTCATTCTTATGGGGGGAAATTTTTAATTTGAGGGGGGAGTTTAGACGACTTTTTTTTTTAAATTACATTTATCTTGCTTTAATGTATGCTCACTCATTGCATTTTTACAATGGGGTAAATTTGTTCTTAAAGTCCCTGTAAAGGCAATTCTAAAAAAAAAAAATCTAAGCACATTATAAATGTTAGAAATGTATTGCTAAAACATATTACAAAGACTGTGAACTGTGAAGTTCTGAATTGTGAAGTTCGACCGTTAAACAGTTTTTCACCATTGCTATTTTCCGGATTTTTTGGGCGGGTCTAAAACGGGGCTCGATGACGCACTGGAGCCCCTGAGCTCCTGGACACACCCCTACTTGATGACGCACTGGAGCCACTGAGGCTGGCCGCTCCCCTAACAATATAAATAGAGCACATTCGCATCAGTTTGGCGCTCAATCGCGAGTTACTGTCAGTACTATTATTAGTTACTACAGCCTACAGTTTGCTAGTTAGCTATGTCTTCGTCATGGAAATGCGTACTACCTGGATGCGATCATGGACAAAACAGATTGGTGTCCTTATTTAAATTTCCGAAAAACGATCACATCAAGAAGGTGGATTTATTTTGTGAAGAGCCACCTTGATGGAGAGCTGAGGATCACAGCTAACACCCGCCTCTGTAGTGATCATTTTACACGGGATAGTTTTATAAACTTTCGTCGGAGACAACTGGGATTCACTGAAAATCCGCCGTTACTGGTGAATGGACTATCTCCCGCCTCTGCCTTCATCCTCCCGTCGCGCCGACAACTGGTGCCATCATCGGCAGTGCGTGCCCACCAATGAGTGTAAGTTGCCTTGTGTGGTGTGCTTATGTTATACAGTAATTATAGTAGGTAGTCCACAGTAACTCGACGGCAGCTTTCCTGCGAGTGGGTGTGGTTACAGCGCAGCCAGCAGACACGCCCCCAGCATTTGAGAGCAGAGACTACTGCTCATTTTTTCAAGATTTTGATAGCTTATTTTATGTACTTGCCGGCTTTTTTTAGCATTCAAATTTGGCTGGGTGGCTAATAACACATTTTTCTGTGGTGTGACAAACTCAGAACACATACTTAATTTTGACTTTACAGGGACTTTAAGAATTTACATAACACAAGGAAGCTTGATTTCAATCTTTGAATTAAATTTTAAAAAGTAGCACAAATAAATACAATAGAATAAAGATACCAATAAAGAGAAATAAAGAGAAAAGTTTTTGCTTGGGTCTAACACTAGAATTCAGAAATACTACAGAGACTGAATAAAGTAATCAAATGTAAAATAACAATGGGTAGTATTTTAGTCCTTACTAAATTAAATACATAGGCTATTAATCCTGATTCCTTAAAATAAAAACAATGTTTTGTTGTTTTGACAACCAAATTAATGACAGACACATATGGTGCTGTCACTGTAAGAGCTAGTGCACGGATCCTGTTTTCCCGACTGTGTTTAAAGGATACTCACCAAGACCGAAATTGACCTAATTTTCGCATGTTTTTGTGTGTTAAAGCGATATAATCCATGATTTTGACAGGATGTGGTGTGCTAAGCTGTCTTTTCTCCATTTTAACTTAATTTTACAGACAGAGGTGAGACAGACAATTATGCAGAGAGCACAGAGAGAGGAGATATAGAGAGGAGGAAAGAGGAAGAAAAGAGGTAAGACAAACAGAGAATGAAGAAACAGACAGAACAATTCGAGAGAGAAGGAACAGAGAGAGGAGAGACAGAGAGGAAAAGCTGAGGACGAATGAACAGAGAGAAGAGGAAGCTGAGGACGAAGGAACAGAGAGAGGAGCGACAGAGAGGAAAAGCTGAGGGCGAAGGAACCGAGAGAGGAGAGACAGAGAGAGGAAAAGCTGAGGACGAAGGAACAGAGAGAGGAGAGACAGAGAGATGAAAAGCTGAGGATGAATGAACAGAGAGAGGAGAAGCTGAGGACGAAGGAACAGAGAGAGGAGCGACAGAGAGAGGAAAAGCTGAGGACGAAGGAACAGAGAGAGAAGAGACAGAGAGAGGAAAAGCTGAGGACGAAGGAACAGAGAGAGGAGAGACAGAGAGAGGAAAAGCTGAGGACGAAGGAACAGAGAGAGGAGAGACCGAGAGAGGAGAAGCTGAGGACGAAGGAACAGAGAGAGGAGAGACCGAGAGAGGAGAAGCTGAGGATGAAGGAACAGAGAGAGGAGAAGCTGAGGATGAAGGAACAGAGAGAGGAGAGACAGAGAGAGGAGAAGCTGAGGATGAAGGAACAGAGAGAGGAGAAGCTGAGGATGAAGGAACAGAGAGAGGAGAAGCTGAGGATGAAGGAACAGAGAGAGGAGAGACAGAGAGAGGAAAAGCTGAGGACGAAGGAACAGAGAGAGGAGAGACCGAGAGAGGAGAAGCTGAGGACGAAGGAACAGAGAGAGGAGAGACCGAGAGAGGAGAAGCTGAGGATGAAGGAACAGAGAGAGGAGAAGCTGAGGATGAAGGAACAGAGAGAGGAGAGACAGAGAGAGGAGAAGCTGAGGATGAAGGAACCGAGAGAGGAGAGACCGAGAGAGGAGAAGCTGAGGATGAAGGAACAGAGAGAGGAGAAGCTGAGGATGAAGGAACAGAGATAGGAGAGACAGAGAGAGGAAAAGCTGAGGATGAAGGAACAGAGAGAGGAGAGACAGAGAGAGAAAAAGCTGAGGATGAAGGAACAGAGAGAGGAGAGACCGAGAGAGGAAAAGCTGAGGATGAAGGAACAGCGAGAGGAGAGACAGAGAGAGGAAAAGCTGAGGATGAAGGAACAGAGAGAGGAGAGACAGAGAGAGGAAAAGCTGAGGATGAAGGAACAGAGAGAGGAGAGACAGAGAGAGGAAAAGCTGAGGACGAAGGAACAGAGAGAGGAGAGACAGAGAGAGGAAAAGCTGAGGACGAAGGAACAGAGTGAGGAGAGACCGAGAGAGGAAAAGCTGAGGATGAAGGAACAGAGAGAGGAGAGACAGAGAGAAGAGAAGCTGAGGATGAAGGAACAGAGAGAGGAGAGACAGAGAGAGAAAAAAGCTGAGGATGAAGGAACAGAGAGAGGAGAGACCGAGAGAGAAAAAGCTGAGGATGAAGGAACAGAGAGAGGAGAGACAGAGAGAGGAAAAGCTGAGGACGAAGGAACAGAGAGAGGAGAGACAGAGAGAGGAAAAGCTGAGGACGAAGGAACAGAGAGAGGAGAGACAGAGAGAGGAAAAGCTGAGGACGAACAAACAGAGAGAGGAGAGACCGAGAGAGGAAAAGCTGAGGATGAAGGAACAGAGAGAGGAGAATCTGAGGATGAAGGAACAGAGAGAGGAGAGACAGAGAGAGGAAAATCTGAGGACGAAGGAACAGAGAGAGGAGAGACCGAGAGAGGAGAAGCTGAGGATGAAGGAACAGAGAGAGGAGAGACCGAGAGAGGAGAAGCTGAGGACGAAGGAACAGAGAGAGGAGAGACCGAGAGAGGAAAAGCTGAGGACGAAGGAACAGAGAGAGGAGAGACCGAGAGAGGAAAAGCTGAGGACGAAGGAAAAGAGAGAGGAGAGACAGAGAGAGGAAAAGCTGAGGACGAAGGAACAGAGAGAGGAGAGACCGAGAGAGGAAAAGCTGAGGACGAAGGTACAGAGAGAGGAGAGACCGAGAGAGGAGAAGCTGAGGACGAAGGAACAGAGAGAGGAGAGACCGAGAGAGGAAAAGCTGAGGACGAAGGAAAAGAGAGAGGAGAGACAGAGAGAGGAAAAGCTGAGGACGAAGGAACAGAGAGAGGAGAGACAGAGAGAGGAAAAGCTGAGGACGAAGGAACAGAGAGAGGAGAGACCGAGAAGGGAGAAGCTGAGGATGAAGGAACAGAGAGAGGAGAGACCGAGAGAGGAGAAGCTGAGGACGAAGGAACAGAGAGAGGAGAGACCGAGAAGGGAGAAGCTGAGGATGAAGAAATAGAGAGAGGAGAGACCGAGAGAGGAAAAGCTGAGTACGAAGGAACAGAGAGAGGAGAGACAGAGAGAGGAAAAGCTGAGGACGAAGGAACAGAGAGAGGAGAGACTGAGAAGGGAGAAGCTGGGGATGAAGGAACAGAGAGAGGAGAGACCGAGAAGGGAGAAGCTGGGGATGAAGGAACAGAGAGAGGAGAGACCGAGAAGGGAGAAGTTGGGGATGAAGGAACAGAGAGAGAAGAGACCGAGAAGGGAGAAGCTGGGGATGAAGGAACAGAGAGAGGAGAGACCGAGAGAGGAGAAGCTGAGGATGAAGGAACAGAGACAGGAGAGACCGAGAGAGAAAAAAGCTGAGGATGAAGGAACAGAAAGAGGAGAGACAGAGAGAGGAGAAGCTGAGGATGAAGGAACAGAGAGAGAGACAGAGAGAGGAAAAGCTGAGGATTAAGGAACAGAGAGAGGAGAGACAGAGAGAGGAAAAGCTGAGGATTAAGGAACAGAGAGAGGAGAGACAGAGAGAGGAGAAGCTGAGGATGAAGGAACAGAGAGAGGAGAGACAGAGAGAGGAAAAGCTGAGGACGAAGGAACAGAGAGAGGAGAGACAGAGAGAGGAAAAGCTGAGGATGAAGGAACAGAGAGAGGAGAGACAGAGAGAGAAAAAATCTGAGGATGAAGGAACAGAGAGAGGAGAGACCGAGAGAGGAAAAGCTGAGGATGAAGGAACAGCGAGAGGAGAGACAGAGAGAGGAAAAGCTGAGGATGAAGGAACAGAGAGAGGAGAGACAGAGAGAGGAAAAGCTGAGGATGAAGGAACAGAGAGAGGAGAGACAGAGAGAGGAAAAGCTGAGGACGAAGGAACAGAGAGAGGAGAGACAGAGAGAGGAAAAGCTGAGGACGAAGGAACAGAGAGAGGAGAGACCGAGAGAGGAAAAGCTGAGGATGAAGGAACAGAGAGAGGAGAGACAGAGAGAGAAGAAGCTGAGGATGAAGGAACAGAGAGAGGAGAGACAGAGAGAGAAAAAAGCTGAGGATGAAGGAACAGAGAGAGGAGAGACCGAGAGAGAAAAAGCTGAGGATGAAGGAACAGAGAGAGGAGAGACAGAGAGAGGAAAAGCTGAGGACGAAGGAACAGAGAGAGGAGAGACAGAGAGAGGAAAAGCTGAGGACGAAGGAACAGAGAGAGGAGAGACAGAGAGAGGAAAAGCTGAGGACGAAGGAACAGAGAGAGGAGAGACCGAGAGAGGAAAAGCTGAGGATGAAGGAACAGAGAGAGGAGAGACAGAGAGAGGAGAATCTGAGGATGAAGGAACAGAGAGAGGAGAGACAGAGAGGGGAAAAGCTGAGGACGAAGGAACAGAGAGAGGAGAGACAGAGAGAGGAAAATCTGAGGACGAAGGAACAGAGAGAGGAGAGACCGAGAGAGGAGAAGCTGAGGACGAAGGAACAGAGAGAGGAGAGACCGAGAGAGGAGAAGCTGAGGACGAAGGAACAGAGAGAGGAGAGACCGAGAGAGGAAAAGCTGAGGACGAAGGAACAGAGAGAGGAGAGACAGAGAGAGGAAAAGCTGAGGACGAAGGAACAGAGAGAGGAGAGACCGAGAGAGGAGAAGCTGAGGATGAAGGAACAGAGAGAGGAGAGACCGAGAGAGGAGAAGCTGAGGACGAAGGAACAGAGAGAGGAGAGACCGAGAGAGGAGAAGCTGAGGACGAAGGAACAGAGAGAGGAGAGACCAAGAAGGGAGAAGCTGAGGATGAAGAAACAGAGAGAGGAGAGACCGAGAGAGGAAAAGCTGAGGACGAAGGAACAGAGAGAGGAGAGACAGAGAGAGGAAAAGCTGAGGACGAGGGAACAGAGAGAGGAGAGACTGAGAAGGGAGAAGCTGGGGATGAAGGAACAGAGAGAGGAGAGACCGAGAAGGGAGGAGCTGGGGATGAAGGAACAGAGAGAGGAGAGACCGAGAAGGGAGAAGTTGGGGATGAAGGAACAGAGAGAGGAGAGACCGAGAAGGGAGAAGCTGAGGATGAAGGAACAGAGAGAGGAGAGACCGAGAGAGGAGAAGCTGAGGATGAAGGAACAGAGACAGGAGAGACCGAGAGAGAAAAAAGCTGAGGATGAAGGAACAGAAAGAGGAGAGACAGAGAGAGGAGAAGCTGAGGATGAAGGAACAGAGAGAGAGACAGAGAGAGGAAAAGCTGAGGATTAAGGAACAGAGAGAGGAGAGACAGAGAGAGGAAAAGCTGAGGATTAAGGAACAGAGAGAGGAGAGACAGAGAGAGGAGAAGCTGAGGATGAAGGAACAGAGAGAGGAGAGACAGAGAGAGGAGAAGCTGAGGATGAAGGAACAGAGAGAGGAGGGACAGAGAGAGGAGAAGCTGAGGATGAAGGAACAGAGAGAGGAGAAGCTGAGGATGAAGGAACAGAGAGAGGAGAAGCTGAGGATGAAGGAACAGAGAGAGGAGAGACAGAGAGAGGAGAAGCTGAGGATGAAGGAACAGAGAGAGGAGAGACAGAGAGAGGAGGAGCTGAGGATGAAGGAACAGAGAGAGGAGAAGCTGAGGATGAAGGAACAGAGAGAGGAGAAGCTGAGGATGAAGGAACAGAGAGAGGAGAGACAGAGAGAGGAGAAGCTGAGGATGAAGGAACAGAGAGAGGAGAGACAGAGAGAGGAGGAGCTGAGGATGAAGGAACAGAGAGAGGAGAAGCTGAGGATGAAGGAACAGAGAGAGGAGAAGCTGAGGATGAAGGAACAGAGAGAGGAGAGACCGAGAGAAGATGCCACCCACACATTTGGACTGAAAAGCAACACAGTCAGTTTAAAAAAGCTAACCCTTGACTAATTGTCAATGGTGATTTTCTTGGGTGTCGTACTTGCCAAACTGTTAAATGACTTGGAGTGTTTAAAGAGAAGGGCATGTCTCTCTCGAATGAATGGTCGCAGACTAAAGTTACATACAGCCACAATGGCAATCACCAATATCAGCTGTCATGCTTAAGGAGGAAAATCTACAAGCATGGGACATCAAAAAGTCACAAGGCAGCAGAAAATACAGTAAACACAAAAAACACAATTGATGTTTCCATACAAAAACAAGTGGAGGAGGAAGCAGAGAAGACAGCCTCACTGTTTCGAACAGCATACATCCTAGCAAAGTACAACAGGCCATACACAGACTACCAGGAGCTGGTGGTGCTCCAGCAAGAAAATGGTCCTGACATGGGCACCACTCTCCATTCCAGATATACTACAAAAGGTATAATTGATCACACAGCAAAGGAAATGAGACAGAAAATATTGCACCACATACTAACTAAAGACCAGAGGTTCAGTGTTTTAATTGACGAGTCCACAACTCTTAGCAAGAAATCGGCTCTAGTAGTGTATTTAACGTCTGTAATAAATTATGTGCCCACAGTTAAATTCCTCGATTTAGTTGAGCTGGAAAGCCAGTCAGCTGAGAATATTACAAAGAGTTTGCTTCAGTGCCTCCAAACTTGGGGACTGGATGTTAATTGCTTTTGCTTGTGATGGAGCAAGTGCCATGCTAGTGAGAAAATCTGGGGTTGCTACCCGTCTACAACAGATGTATCCATATCTTATAGTGTGGCACTGCCTCAACTACAGATTAGAATTGGCCGTGGGAGATACAGTACAACGTGTTAAACGCACAGTATGTAACTTTTGGCCACCAGGGGTCACTCAATCAAAATAATAACAAAAGACGTACTTTGATGACGTTGTGCGTGGGCTCATGGGAGTTGTTGTCATTGTCACTGTCAAGCAGCGAATCTGGCATCTCCAGCAGAAAACATGTTCACTGACGAGGTAATGTGTTATATTACATCTCTATTGTTGTTACGTTTAGTTACGGCTTTTCACTTTATATAATGTCAATCTAATGAAATAGCCGCGAGCTACAGTTAGTTAACAGACTTATCAGTAACGTTAGCTAATGTGTGAGACAGAATGTTGTGCGTGTGGTCGCTATGTCAACATACCTATAAGTTGAGTGACTTATATGCATCTTATGTGACCATAATGGTGTGTTCACACCGAACGGGAATAGAGCGTCAAATACGCGTCTAGTTAGACGCTTGAACATTCGCTCGAGTTCAAATTTTTCAACTTGCGCGGAAGACATTCGCGGCACACGCGACGCCCGGCGCGAATGATGCGTCTATTCGCGTCTTTACATTGACTTTGTATGTAATCTACTCGCACAAATAATTAAATTCACGTTCGGTGTGAACACAGCATAAGATTTATTGCTATGGGTTTGTACTTATCGAATTATAATGTTAAACATTTATTTTGTAATTATCAAATTAAAAAAAGACCTATGGTGAACTGATCATGTCCCTTCTGTATCTCAATAGTCTTTTTTTTAATCTCAATTGAATTTTGTAGTAATAATTGACAATTACAAACAAAGTATTATATTAAATCTAACTTTAGCAAAGACAACCAGCAATACGCTGTTCATTGGAACACGCGCTCTGTCGCTCCCCACGTTCATCAGTCATTCTAATCTAGTATTCTAATAAACATGTATTTTGGAACTCAGAGATATATGAATTACCAGACCATTATTAAATCAATATTATATTAAGCTCGTATTAACAGGTGATAAAAGTGACGGTCACCTTACATTAATTGAACAAGAGACATGTTACCATGAAGCTAACGTTACTTTCTCCAGCTAGATATAAAACCAATCCATCTTCGTTTTACACATCATCGTGTCACCAAATATACGGATAGAAATATACTTTTAAATCAGTTTTTAAAAAATAGTTTCAGTCTCCCAAAACAAATGGATCCGCCTGTTTGAAACGCCCATACAATACAAAACGTATACGTATTCAGCTAAACGCGCCTCAATGTGGTCAAGATCGCTATGCAATATGCAAACATACAGCATGCTATGATTATACGATTATTATGTTAGCTGAATGGTTACTTAACTTACCTGTTTATTAAAACGCAAGCGAGATCAGCATCTCTCTGCAGTGCGAGCTTGTCACAAAGCTTTCGCCATCTTTCAAAGGCTTCTCCAAGGTTTACACGTCTCTTGCTTCTTCTATGGTCCCAAAATCTTCTCGGGTCATTTTTTTCACCCGTACGTTTGCGCTTTGTTGAGCTGGCAGAACGTACAGCCAAAGAGTAGTCATGATCCATTATCATACAGACTTTTTTATACGGGTGTTCCCCTTATACTGTCAGTGTTCCTCTTTGAGTTTGGCGGTTCCGCCGAGTTCCGCAGGAAGGAAGACGCAAACGCGGATATGACGTGATAGACGGGCGACATAACGGAAATAAAGACACGGTCCGTGTCTTCGAATTAAAATATTAATTTCTCTGGATTTAGAAGTTAATTGGAACTGTCGGGATAATGTAAATACACAACTTTAAAAAATATATAACATAGATATAGTGATTTCTTATATTTTTAAAGCAAAAAAATTACATATTGTGCCTTTAACAACATAAACCATTTCACTTCATTTTTAGACAAAATGTACACACTCTACCATAGGTCACCAAAGAACTGCCGTAAACTGGCTCAGCATGCACAACAACTTGAAATAAGTTTGCAGAAAATGTTTCCTTGATGTTCGATGGGCAGCCAGCAGTTTCAGAACAGTTAAGGCTGTATGGAACTTGTACAAAGCTTTGCATCAGCACTTTACTGCTGCTTCTGTGGATGGCACAAGAGATGAAAATGAGAAGGCTATGTACAGGGGTCTGATGGCCAAAATGGAGACACAAGAATTTGTGACGATTTCGGGACGAACCCGCACTTTAATTATTGTATGAATGAATGAGACTAACCAATCAGGAGACAGATAGAGGATGACGCAACGGGTATAAAAAGGAAGCGGAAAGAAAATGAAAGGGGGTTCGGTAAACGAGAAGACACAGTGGAACAGTCAGCAGTCATAGCTCAAGTTTCTCTTCGTTCACGCTTGAATCTTCCTCTTGTGACTAAGAATATTGTGTGGAAGTGAACTTTACGGGTGAAGCTGTTTGACTTGGATCACCTGTGGGGAGCGGTAGCAGCGGGCGTTGTTTCCAAGTTGGTCGAGAGAGAGAGAGAACAAGCCAAAGGGGTTTCCTGCCGTGTATCTTTGGAGCCTTTCAGATACCAACTACAACGTGTTGATCCGAAAGCCTTACCGTCTCAGGTCTCAGGTACTCACACCAACCGCAAGCCCGGAAATCCGCAACTGTGGTGTAGTTCATTCCCGACAGGGATCGACGAACATAACACACACGACTACACGCACACACCCACACACACGTCACGCATACATACGAGCTCATTCAATCCACGCTCAGAGCGGCCGTTTTTTTTGTTTTGTTGTTTTTTACACGATTATGTATTTTGAAAATGACGATCTGCAGTTAAATGTGAATGTGTGTGCTCTTGCGGTACTAAATTGCATTTGTGGACTCTTTTTCGAAATCATGGACTCTGAGTAACGTGAACTACACCACACAACCTTCATTCATGGTAAAATGTTATAACGAACTTCATGTGTGAAATGTTATTTCTTCTGGTTGTGTTGTTGAAAGAAACTATAAATAGTTACTTTGAATCTCTCTGGGTGGAATGTTTTGGTATGGATTTATTATACCTTTTTTCTTTGTGTGTAATGGGTGGTTTTTGAGCTATCCGGCCTAAATCATTAAACGTGGTAGACGTACATCTACCTGGCGCCCGAACTAAAAGAACAAAACTAATTTCAAAGTTAAAAAATCCTTTTGCAGGGTGTGCCACCGTTACAAATTCCTGTGTGATTTAGCCTTAATGTATGACACAGAGGAAATTGCAAACCTTTCCCTGAACTTGCAGGGAAGATGAATGACACTCACAAAAGCAGACAAACTTATGAGAAGAACCATTCGCATTATTTCATCCATGATGACCGCTCAAGGTGATAAAAGACAGGAAGCTCTTACAGCTGCAGAGAGACAGGAGTTTAATGGCATCCCCTTAACAACCAGTCCGAGGGTAAGACAGATAGACTCCTCAGTGCTCTTTCAGTCAATCGTTGGGAACCTGGAGGACAGGTTGTTCAGCACTGGTTCAAGCAGACACCCTGGCGTATCAGCTGAGACCACCAGTCAGTATACAGATTTGCTTGATCACTTTAAAGTTCTCAATCCAGAAAACTGGCCTGTTCCCTTACATGAGCAGTATGGGGAAGCTTGCATCAAACTGCTCACACTAAGGTTCAGGCTCGACCAAAGGAAAGTGCTTGAGAGCTTCAGGGATTACAAAGACGACTCTAGTGTAATACCTGAAGACTTGTCCCCACTCACAAACATTTCTCAGCCTGACCCCTGTGAGCAGTGCAGAATGTGAGCAAGGATTCAGCTTAATGAATATCATCATGTGTTCACTGAGATGTAGACTCCTGATCGAAAGCATCTCAGCGTTGATGTTTGTTAACCTGAATGGTCCTCCATTGTCAAAGTTGAACCCAATGGCTTATGTGAAATCTTGGCTGGTAAAGCACAGAAGAGCTACAGACACACGGTCACGCCCCTGCAAGCCATCACCTCAAGTGGACAAAGAGGCACTCTGGGCATTGTTGTGATATTAATTCATTACAGGCAGCTGGTTGTGATTAGGTTTCCTTTTTGTTATTCAATGCCAGATGTTTGAAATGGATATCTGAATATAATCTGTTGAACATATGTGTTTAGAACCACTGCATATTATGTAACTGAGGCAGCTGTAATGATGCCGTGTATTTTGTGTTCAAAATGGAAAATGTTTGGTTTTATTGTTTTTTTAGTTTTGCAAAATCGTCTGTTAATGTCGGTAGCCATTACACTTGTGGAAACTACAGTGCAACTTATATGGTCTTTCTTCTGTTAATTACAGAAACTGAGTTTTCTTTAAATTAAAATATGTGGCACCAGATTCATTCTTCTGTCGTTAATCTGCACCTGCAACATTAGCAATTTGAAAAAACTGTAATCGACAACTATTTTGATAATCGATTAGTCGGTTTGAGTCATTTTTTAAGACAGAAGTCAAACATTATATGATTCCAGCTTGTTAAATGTGAATATATTCTAGTGTCTTCTCTCCTCTGTGACAGTAAACTGAATATCTTTGAGTTGTGGACAAAACGAGACATTTGAGGACGTCATCCTCCTGGGCTTTTGGGAAACACTGATCCACATTTTTCTGGCATATTATAGACCAAACAACTAATCGATTAATCGAGAAAATGTTCAACAGATTAATTGACTATGAAAATAATCCTAAATCCCTAATCATTATGTACAAGTGCATTGTATTGGAAGCCCTGGATATAAGCCTCCCTCTCTATCTCTCTTAAATGTTTTTGTTCTCTGTTTTGTCATTTAGTAAACTTTATAGATTTCAACCATATTATTCCTTCTTGAGTCTCTTTAACAAGAACTTAGATTAATGTATGAATTGAATAGTGATTGTGTGACCTATGATGAGGGAACAACCAGTGATACCCTTGGTAGTAGTACCATCAAATGATAGCCTATAGCGATGTCATCAGGATACACATACACCGGTAGGCAGTGGCCCCCCATACACAAAAGAAATATATTGAAATATATTTTATAGTGTCAAAAATATATGTGGCATATATTCCAAATACATTGAATTATATTTGCATTGTTTACTTATATTTATCATTTTGAAATATATTCTCAAATATAACTAAAATATATGATGTTAAGTGTGCAATATATTTACATTTATAACGTAATGTAAAATATATGACAAAATATATGGTCATAAAATGTTTAGCTTGCTAAAGAAGGGTCAAAAATGTATTTTGATCATAGTAATTCCTCTACCTTTTCCCCTATACACAACAGTAGGCTACCATATTTCACTACTGTATTATGACACACAGCTATAATAAATACTGTACTTACATTTAAATGACTGCAATGTAAAATGACAGATAGTTGCTTTCTAGGACTATTAGGCCATATTAGGTGGCATGTACCTAACACTACGTGCAATTATTAGATTTATTGACATCTTTCCTGAAGTCATTTAAATATTGAAAATATGCACAATATTTATGATGCAAGTGTCACCGATGTTAAGGCCAAGGGTTATTTACCACACTCCGGAGGAGCAGACACCAGAGGCAGACAACCAAGGTAAGTTTAAAAGGTACGTTTTTATTCAAATTAAAAAGGGATAAAAGCAGGGGCAGGGACGTTCGTGGCTGTGGCATTTGTGCGATACGGGGAGGGGAGTGTTGGTAGGTACTCTTCCGTTCTTCAGGTAAGTATATCCCTCTCCTGGTAGCTCATGGGACGGGCAATGGCTCTTCTCATCATCAGACTCGTTGGATAAGCTTGTGGGACAGACAGTGGCTTCCCTCATCGTCAGACTCGTTGCATAAGCTCATGGGACAGACAGTGACTTCTTTCGTCATCAGACTCATTGAATAAGCTCGTGGAACAGGCAGTGGCTCCTCTCGTCGTCAGACTCGTTGCATAAGCTCGTGGGACAGACAGTGGCTTCCCTCGTCGTCAGACTCGTTGCATAAGCTCGTGGAACAGACAGTGGCTTCGAAGACAGAAACGGGGTACTTTACCAGCCTTCGCTCTCGTTCTGGGTGGGTTAGAACGGCGCCGTTGGGAGAAATAGAGAGGCTGGACCTTCTTTGGCGTGGGGTACAGTGCTCGTGAACGGTGGTAATAGAGGTGCGTTGAGCTGTTCTCCTCTGCGCCATACACACAATCCCAGAGACCTGGACACAGCTAAGGGGACAGATCAATTCAAAAGAACCTTCAAAGTTATGGGTCAATCTCACCCGTCAGAAACTCAGAGAGAACACAGTTGTTTGATCTCACCGCACTCGTGCATAAATCACTCTTGTAAATCTCCACACGTGTTTAGTTCACTCTTTCAGACACTGCAAACTCACTCTATCTTCACAGCGATTAATCAACTCGTTTCTCTTTTCTTCATACTGTAGGATGGATGAACCAAAGAATAGTGGACTCAGAAGATGAACATGGACTCAGCGATCTTCCCAGCCGCTACTGTTACTGTCATCAGGATAACACACACTGCCCACAAACACAGGTTAGTCGTACACTGGTGATGGCAATCTTTACATGTGTCTTTCTCCAAAAGGTGAATCATAGAAAGGGTGCACTTAACTTTTCCTCGGTGAATCGCGGGAATCCTGCAGCGGGTTTCCACTCTCTTTTCTGCCAGTCACTCTCCTTCTTCCTCTGTGAAGTTTTCTCACTTACTTCGTTGCGTTGCTGTTCGTGGTTTCTTTCAAAAGACTCACTTAATGAGCATGTCTCGAGGGACTCAACATAGAACACCGATTAGGTCTTAAACCTCTGCTTTCTGCACTTGTCACCACTCACTGCCGCTGCTACATTCCACTCGAGCACTCCTGTAGAGCTTCCCTACTGCCAGAGCATTTTTTCCCTGCCTTACTGTGCTTCAAGCCCCTCTCTTTATACTCCTTCCTTCCCGGGCACATGCTTCAATGAAGCGCTACTTACTGGCTTCAGCTGGCGCTTGTTATGATCGGCGGCCATGACAGGTAAAAACAGAGCCGGCCCGGTGTTACACCGGCATTTCTTCCCCCTGGAAACGAGTCAACCATTTTTTTGGTTCCCGGTTTGTTCACCCGGTGACACAAGTATAACAGTGACACTCCAACAGTGAATTACACTTAAACAATAGATAGAACTCAGTGTCTAACACTGCACACACACTATTAAATAACTGTATTCAATTCTGTAAAAATAATTCAAATAATAGTATTTCATATACAATATATACATTTATTGTACATTTATATACAATATATACATTTTTTGTACATTTATATACAATATATACATTTGCAATATGTGACCCTGGATCACAAAACCAGTCTTAAAGGTCCTGTTTTTCCTGTGTTTTTGAAGCTTTGATTGTGTTTACAGTGTGCAATATAACATGTGTTCATGTTTCGCGTGTAAAAAAACACAGTATTGATACATGGCGACAAACACACTCTACAAACGCAACTCTTCCTCTTCTCCGTGGGAGCGCAACAAGACCACGCCCCCTTTTTGTGTATTCCTGTGGGCGGAGGTTAGTCAAAAAACTGTTCTGGTGACGTCATTAAAGCAGGAAGTAGAGGCATGTAGTCCAAACCGGCCGTTCGCTGTAGGCTTTGAAAGGGGACTTCTGTTAAATAAAATATCTCGCTTGGCATTGAACTTTGAGCTTTATAATTTTACAGGTATTAGTTATGCTCTTACAGCAACATTACACACTAACTAAAGTTT
Organism: Gila robusta; assembly: GCA_030770095.1. Classification (NCBI taxonomy): domain Eukaryota; kingdom Metazoa; phylum Chordata; class Actinopteri; order Cypriniformes; family Leuciscidae; genus Gila; species Gila robusta. The sequence goes on along the minus strand of JAVALU010001416.1, from coordinate 1,505,257 downwards.
GAAAAATGGGATCACGAAGAACAGGACCTTTAAGTCGCATGGGTATATTTGTGGCAATAGCCAACAAAACATTGTATGGGTCAAAATTATCGATTTTCCTTTTATGCCAAAAATCATCAGGATATTAAGCAAAGATCATGATCCATGAAGATATTGTGTACATTTCCAACCTTTAAATATATTAAAAATATATATTTTTGTGAGTGGATGCAGCACAAAGATTGGATGCAGATGGAAAGATTATGTATTCAGCTTTCAGATGATGTATAAATCTCAATTTTAAAAATATTAAAGATTATATTTAATACACATATACGTCCAATACACCATGTTCAAAAAAATATTCTGACAGTAAAACACAGCTGTAATCTCACACAAAATCCATTAAAACATCATCTCCACACTATTCACAAATCTTAATATGTAATTCACTGGCAAATGGGGTGTAGAAAGGAAAACACATTTACCTTTAATTGATGATGTAGGAATAGCTGTGAGATGCCCAAGACATCTCAACACAGGTATGAAGTAGGAAGGATTAGGTTGACTACTGAAAAAACTATGTTTTGTTTTGTTGAAGTACTGCCCTATTGCATAACAAGTGTTGTCGGTCCCAGTATGTAACATGAGGAAAGTTTTCACCGAAAACAAACTGTCATCGTTAAAGGTGCCCTATAATGATTTGAAATAATATTTAAATTTGGTCTTTGATATCTACATAGAGGGTATTTCATATTTTAGGTCATTTAAAATGTCCAGAAATGGTTTTACAGGTCCATGTTCAACTCTAGAAATTGCCCCTAGAATGAAATGGTCTGTTTTTACCTTATTTGGAAGGGTCATGAATAGTAATGAAGAGCTCTGCACTGATTGGCTGTTTCACTGCGGGCTCATTACTGTAGCTCAGAGCGTCAGCAAATAGGTTCCTGATGTCCAGCGTGACAATGGAGAGATTAGGTGTTCGACCGTACATGTTTGAGCCTGTATCTGATGAAGACGGCGATTTTGAAGAACAACCATTTGTTTCAAGATTACAAATGGACGCTTCTGAGTGGTAAGTTTTTTTTTTTTCTTTTTTTTTCAGCAAGAACTCAACTGTCACGTCAATGCTAGAACTTCTATCTAAACGTTAAGTAGAATTAGCTTTACTCATTAACTCACAATTTTATTTGTAACATGGTAAAACATGTTAATTATTATAAACTAACCGTATAATTTCAATATGACAGGTTTTCAAAGTTGAATCGAGACTAAAAAACAGCGAATTGTGTAGCGCGTGAATGTGTTGACTGGAACGTATTTACATTAAATTGATGAAATCGAAGTTAAATTATTTCACAAAAGGGAATTTGCATCTGTTTCTACTGTATTATTTTTTATAATTATATAACAACACAGGCAATAAATATTAATCCTCAGCATAAACACTTTGTCACACTAGTTATACGTTGACTCGTTACTTGGAGTATTATGTTACTGTACTATGGTGTTGCGCTGGATCTAGATAACAGTGTAAATCATCGTTAATAAGATCACTACTTACCGCTTGCGGGATTAGAGTTGGAATTGCTCCCTTCTTCAGTAAAAGACGCTTAGAGAAGCCTGCTTGAAATTGTCCCAGATTTGTAAATGAGTCCGAGGTGAAATGCGCGGAGCAAACTAACAGTTTATAATTAAAGTTTTGCGGTATTCGATTGTAAATAAACATCAACCACGCCTGTTGACATGTCTTTTCTGAAGGAAGGGTATGAAAAGTAGTCACATTTCCTGCACAGCCTGGGACATAACATTTATTGCCATGGTCTGCCATTTTCCCTATGAGTCTCGATTGTATCTTCCCCTGCAAAACTTTCTATGCTTCGACTGCGCAGTTCCGCTTGTCATTGAACATGGGCTGGCATATGCAAATTTGTGGAGGCATACATATTAATGATCCCGACTATTGCGTCACAGTCGGTATTGTGTGGAGAACCGACCGTTTTTCAGGGGTGTTTTTCATAAACGTGAATTAAATAAGAACGCGAAAACAGTACAGTTTGAGATTCACTCTATGTCATGTCCATGCACTGAACTCTTGTTATTTGACTATACCAAGGTAAATTCAATTTTGAATTATAGGTCACCTTTAAGTACAACAGTGTACGAGTTGCGTCTAATTGTCCTAGTGCAAGATTCCGAATTAATGACTTCATTATTCACCACTATTCTCCTGTAATATCTCACAGAGATCCTATTGAATGTATGAAAGACACTGTGCATTGCCAAGCAATCATCATTATCAATTTTTTTCATTTTTGGTCTGCCAAGAGCAGTCACACCATTACCACGGCACACATTTTTCAACTTCTTTGGCAGTGAAAATTGATCAAACAAGTCTTTGCATTCAACACTGGCATTGCCCATGGTCTTTTCTCTCAGTGCTGGTAAGGCTTTTTGCATCCAAAATGTTTTAATGATTTGAAGAGCAACACCTTGTGTACTTCTGATCATGTTCATGAGATCATTGTTGTATGCTTCGAATACAAATGCAGAATGAGCCAAAAGCGGACCCCAATTCCTAACACTCCTTGTTAAATGAAGGCAAAGGTGTGTATTGTAAGTCATGTTCTCAAGCCCATAAAGGTCTTGCATTTCTACCACATATTGCAGTAGTAGCTCCTCAGCTTGCTGAATTTCAACTAAGCTGATTCTCTCAGCCAGTAAGATAGCTACACCATAGACAAGCTTAGACCAATGAAGGAGATACTTGTCAGGCAGAATTCCTTTTAACACCGGGATGCTATAGTATAGCAACCACATCAACCATTCGTGCGCTTTCAAGAACTTTCTGTCCTTTAAGGAACGAGGTATCCTTGAAACATTGCACGGAGGTCTGATGTCTAGAAGCCTCTTATCTAACATGTGAATTGATCTGCCAATGTACCATGTTGTTTGATAATTCTCACTATTTAACCACAGCTTGGCCATTGTCCTTGCAATACCTAAAGAGACACTGTGCATGTAATCTTGGACACAGGACTCAATTATATTAAAATGTGGGACACGTAGTAAAATGCTTGGTCCTTTCACACCTTTAACAGGCATGCCAGATTGTAGAGCACATTCAATGTGCTCTTCAGTTTGAGCCTGGGTTCGTAACTCACAGGATTCAAATGGGTATACACGTGTATACCATATTCAACCATATCACCTCTCTGCAGGCAAAATGAACATCCATATTCACCACTGAATTGTTTGAAGTTCTTGATTACCAGCCTTGCTACTGAATCACATACAAGTACCAGAGGATAAACTCTTGTGGTGTTAGTAGTGAAAGATGTTTGCCAAGTGAACCCCTGAGTTTGTAGATGTAAAATCTCTTCAACAAAGGGTTGAAGGTACACATTCATGTTTGGTTTGCTAGTACCAAACCATAGCCCTGTAATGGAAATTTTTATATTCTCATTGATTTTAGTTCCTTATCTGTGTTCTGTGTACGAGAAACAGAGGACCCTGTTTTCTGTTGTTATGTTTATACAGCTGGAGGGTGTGTGTGTGTGACACTCAGCAGGTGTTTGGGCAGCGACCTCTGACTTCAGAGGTGAGAAGACCCCCTGGTTTTGGGGTAGTCATTAAGTTCCTTTGTTCCTCTTGTCTAAACAAGTGAGTGACAAGAGATAGAACAGTATAAGACTGCTGGCAACTCCCTGCTCTGAGTCTCACTCCTCCTTCAGCTGGACTGTGGTTGGACTGGGAACTATTCTTGCAAGAATACATCTTTTAAAATACAATTTGGATCCTGATGTCTCTTACGCTGTGATGCTGTTTGTTTAATAATTGTTTTTGCTGCAACAGCCCACATAGCATTACATGCTTCTGTCTGTCAAACACTGGCAGTTCATTAATGATGCACAAGAGAGGCCAAATGCTAAATGAGGAGGACTTAAAAATGGGCACACCATCACAACTGCATGTTAGTGATATATTAGGTGAACGTAAAGGTGATTCGGGTCAGTCTGACAGTTGCTGATATAAAGCACCATCACATATGTCACTAATAACATTTGGATCCATTTCCTTTTCAAATTCATGGCTGACATGTTTAATTTTTCTGCAAAAACAAAGTTTTTAGTTGCTCCTCTAAGGGCAGATAAAGGAAACAGTTTCCTCTGGACATCTGATTGGTCACCGTTGAGGTTTCTTTGCAAGATCTGCACTGTAAAGAGTCATCTGCCTACACCTCCATGATACACACACAGTTTTCACAGACATAGTGAACTTGCATATGGTTTCTAACATCCCCAAAGGTCTTGTGAAGCAAGTAATTAGATGGAATTATAGGATCATGACTAATGAAATTTACTAATTGACCAATATCTTCTGTAGCCTTGTCAGTAAGTCCATGTTTTAATTTTAAGGATAGAAGCAGTAGGCCTACTTGCTCCTTTGTTTGTTGTGAAGATCTGCTGATATCCCTCCACATCAGGCTGGACTGGACCTGGACCATCATGATCAGATTCCGATAAATTTGCTGATCCAATCGCTGTTCCAGAAGTAACTGCTCCAATGGAATCGTCATGTGCCTATCCAAAAGCATAGATATAACATTTCAGAAAATTAGTCAAATTATAGAATCACAAAAATAAAAAAGGCCGCCGATCCCCTTCAAAGTAGTGTCCTTGTGTATGGATAAACACTTTAGATTTTCTCCACTGTGTCAAATCATTATCTTGGGGAAGAGGAGGGGTAAAAGCAGGGAGCCATATTCAGCAAGTGAGGGGTTGTGGAGAGCGACAGTTGTGTTATAAAGTAGTATGAATATTATTGATATGAAAGTTACATGTCTGTTACATTTTCAATTAGTTTTTTAACTCACCTTTTGAGGTACTGTGAATTCCTGTTGGCTGGTACTGCCTTGGTCTGGTTCTTGTTCTTCAGCTGTGTTTCTGCAAAGGGAGTGAAAAATTATTATTATGCCAGACAATAATAATAATAAAAAAAAAATAGGTAGATACTGACAGTTAATCGCATAGCAAAGACTGTTTAGGAACATAAATTTTTACTGGCTTCAACTCGATGACGTGCACGGAAATAGAGCACCCATCAGCCCAGCACCAAACTCTGAGCACATGACAAAATCGGATTTTTAAGGCTGTAAATGCTCCCGTTAAGGACCAAAACAGATTTTGTTCAAATCTACACACCTATGGCTACTGAAAAATGTAAGGCTAATTTATCAGATGTTATTTTGACGCATGAAAAACATCTTTGTTTTCGAACAAAAGGGGCCGAAATTGGTGCTTTTATGATAGAAAAAACCAAAGAGCCATGTTAACGGTATTCTCGGGTTTCTGTGACCGCAGATTTGCACCGCGCGTGCACGGTTGCCTGCCCTCAGATTCGCGCCAATGAAGTTTTGCAGTCAGTGCCCTCATTCAACCAGTGTTTGCAAAACTGTGAGCAGTTTACAAATTACTTAGTTTACCACGAAACCGACATACACATGGCTCTTTTTTTTTCCCATATGTGTGCTGCAAACACATTCATTGAGCTATTTCCTTCCACAAGCAAGATAAGCTAACTTGGAGATTTAGCTGTGTTAAGTTAGCTAGCTAGCTATCATAACGTCAGAAAGTTGAGTAAAGTTAAAAACAGGTCAAACTTAGCACTTAACGTTAAGTATCTTACCTCCATGTCGATAGAGTTCTTCTTGGAAAATTTACTTCGGGGTCCAGTAAATATTTTTTATACAGGATGCCACTGCGATTTGGCACTCCCTGGCGCTTCATTTCTTCTACTGGAACAACTCATCCAACCAACGGTTTTTTATTTACAGTATAGGTCGGCGCAAGATTAACTCCGTGGCAATCAACCGGCGTAGTAATATTTGTGCGTGCTTTGTCCTTGTTGACTGTGGGCCAATCATGTGTCGCTATCTCCAACTTCAAACTGAAGATTCTAGAGCTCTAGGATCCTTGCTTCCAACTGACAACTCACACATAACGGTCGTTTGTTAGCTCTAGGTTAGTTCATTTGTGTGTACCGGTAAGTTAACGTTAAATAATAATGTTTGCCTGGGTTGAGTGGACTGAAGACACGGATAAGGGGAAGCACAGCATCATCCCTGTAACCAACATCAGGGGATTCGATTTGGATAAATGGATGGATGGACTGATTTCTCAAGAAGAAATACTTTCTGTTGAGTGGTGGGAGGGCAAAACTGCTCCAAAAGGTGGATGGCCAGTCTATCAGGCAGTCGTGAAAAAAATTGCAGGTGAGTTTTTTTAGTTCATAAATCATAACATGTTCAGGTTAAATTGAAGATTATATGCGTTTGCCCCAACGTTATCTCCTATTTTAAAAGGCCAAGGTTAACGATGACACTGATAACATTGCATAGACATGTTATCACGTACAAGGACACGGAAGCAAGGATGCAAGTAAACTCTATTTATTATAAGGAACACTCCAAGTCAGAATACACAAGACAACTGGTGACGCAGGGACAAGATGATCAGGCGTCCGGTTGAAGAGTGGTGAGGTGATGAGTGCAGAGTGGTGAAGTAATCCAATGCCGGGTGGTAATCCAGTGAAACGAAGACAGGAACAGGACATGAACTGAAACGCCGACAGGACCAGGACCAACACACACGAGGGACATCACACAACGATCTGACAAGGAGAGGAGAATGCGGTGAGATTAAATAGGCGAGTGAATGGGCTGCAGCTGGTGAGTAGAGTACGATCAGCTGGAGCGCTGATCAGCTGAATGGAGTGGCAACGCCCACTCACACACACCCACACAGATAACAACAGAAACACGAGACAAGAAGGAAACAGTGAATTCATAAACCGTGACACATGTGGCATCATCTCTACCTAATAAATTGTTTTAAAATGTTGGGTATAACGTTATAGCCTGACTACGTCAGACTTCGTACTTCCGCTCAATTTCAGTTCGCTTCTGTACTCAGTCTGAGATAGCGACCTATCTCTCAGTTTTCCTCCGGCCTGAAAACAGACCATTCGGCCATTCAACAAACAGAGGGCGGGCTGAGAGCCGTAACATAGACGCTAAGCGCCGAGTTTAAGATTGTATTTTAGGTTAGGGAAATCGAAAACAAACGCGGATATGGAGACACGGGATGCAATTCGCTCTGTTGTGGAGAATATTCCCGGCATTTGCAAACTGAAGCCCGAACAAGAAGAGTGTTTGTTAAACATTCTGAATGGAGGTGATGTTGTGGCCCTACTCCCGACAGGTTTTGGGAAAAGACAGACTCGAGATGAACAAAGAGCTGTGTTTAACAGAACTAATACAAACTTTGACAGTTGGCTGCAAATATTTTCTTGTTTCTCTCTACTGTCAAATATTAGTTTAGAGGCCCTGATTGTACCGTGTATGCGTAGATTTACTTCACATAATCTGCAAAAGTTGTTCACAGCCATGTTCACTCCGGTATTTATCTCGATGGTTCCGTTTTCGCATCATACATGTGTTTACAGTGGAAGTTCGATGCGGCTGAGCTGGCGCATAACACACGTCATAACCAAATGTTATATGATTGGCTTACGGGTAACCAATGATTTTATACTTCAGACAAGCGCCCCACCGCGAGAAAGAAAACACTTTTCAATTATGACATTCCAGACTCTGTCTGTGAAGCAAAGCGAAGTAGCAGAGTTAGGTATTACCAGGCTAATAATGTTAGCCGTTTAAACAAAATCTCAGTGAATATGTCACATTTAGGCTGGCTGCTGGTAAGAGTGAAAGTTTTTTTGCCTCAAAAGTAAAGCCATGACATGTCCGTGAATTTAAGGATTTTAACAGCAGGCTGTGAAGTTAAATGCAGAAGCAAAATGACTTTGACTTGTCATGACTTTGGTACTCTATTTAGGGTTGCCACCTTCAATACAAAAAAATAAGGGCCGCCTGCCGCAGTGGGGGCCAAAGCCCTCGGGGCCACAATGACCACAGGCCCGACGGTATGCCAATGGTGGTATATCATAACTCAAAACATATTTTCAGGAAAGTAATAAGATCAGTACCAATGGACATTATTATAAGCTATCTGCTATTGAAATCAGTGTGAATAGATGCAATCACTCTCTATCACAAACAACGTTAACAAAGTGTGACAATGAGACAACAACAAAAAATTGCCTTTCATCGGAGATGTACGTGAGATGTTAACCATACTTTATGAACTTTATTAACAGATCCATAACTTATTCACTATAAATTAAACAAATGTGTTGATACTCAAACAAATACTAAATTTGATTGGAAAAAAATATATAGTGCAGGAGACTTTAGCAAAGGATCTTGAACATCAAAAACATCAGTAGACCAGAAGTAGTTGTACTGTGCAGTATTGGACTATGTTAGGCGTTAAGTGTACTTCTTGTCACTCCGTGCAGGACTGAGTAGCTGTTTGTCTTTCAAACATGTAACACCATCCAAACAGTGATACTACACATAAATAACCTATAATCTACAAACATTTATAAATTTAATTATTACACTATTTTTATTATTGGTAAGAAAATCTATTTATGTATTTTATTTATGTTTTCAGACCTATTGTTAATTCTATAGTATTAAAGGATGAAATTCTCTAGATTTGTTAAGCATAAGTTATTTTCTTCACACATGCACATTTTTATTATTAAATATGTATTAAATATATCTCTCTCTTATTTCTTATTTAAAAAATGCATGACTTGTGTCTGACTGTGTACCTTAACCATAATAAACAAATCATACCATAATGTATGGATATAATTAATTTACATTGTAACATTATTTCTTAACAAATGGGCATAGGCAGTATATGAAAACGTAATCAATCAGAATATTATTGAGCTGATTAAAAACCTGTCATTACACTCTCTGCTTCGGGAGATGCTTGAGGTATGAAGAATTGTGAGACGGTGCTTTGATTTCTCTGAGCTCTAGCATTACTATCAACTCTCTGCCAAAAAAGACCCGCCCTCCTCTGACTCTGTACGAGTGGTTTAGCAAAATTGTAACGTTAAAATATTATTTTTGCATTTTGGTTCTACCTTACATTTCCCATCTTTGTCCCCTGGATCTAATGGTGCTGTAATTTTCATTTATATTTAGGCCGATTTATGACGCCTATTTTTATGTGTGGCTGTTTTGTTTTCAATGTATGATCTTCCTTGTCAAAAAATAAAGGCATGAATAAAGATAGGAAAAAAAGACAAATGTCCTCCTGTTCGTGGCACACTTCTGCCCTACACTTTGAGAACCACTGAGCCATATCATCAAGAGACACCAGTTAGTATGCTAGCAAGCTGTGTCAATTGTACTGTTGTACTAATGACAATATCTATTTTATTGTGTTTTAGGTACAATCTTCCATGGATGAAACATTATGGGAGACCAGAAAGTTCGAGATCAGGAATTAAGGCAGGAGAATGAAAGACTTTGAAAAGAGAATGACAAATTAAAAGACATGGTTATTGATAGTAAGTGTCACAATTATGAAAAATGTTTTTTACAAAAACACTAATAATGGATGGTCTCTGAAATATGTTTGGATCTAGATTTTAAAAACAGTTCTGAAAGTGTTTGTTTTTCCCTTCCAGCCATCCCTCACATGTCTGAAATGCTGACCTCCTGGACCCAGAGGACCCCAAATGAAGTGAGTAAATTCATTTGTTTGTAATTTAGATCAACATGTAAAATTATGTTCAGTTTTTAAACTCTGCATTCTGTGTGTTATTTCCTACATAAAATTGTCATTTTAGGCCAATAAAGTCAGTAAAGGGGCAGCCGTGGCCTACTGGTTAGGGCTTCAGGCTTGTAACCAAAGGGTTGCCGGTTCAATCCCTAACCAGTAGGAAAAATGTGGGCGGGGGAAGTGGTAGAGCACTGCTCTCCCATGCCCACATCCAGGGCTGAAGTGCCCTTGAGCAAGGCACCTAACCCCTCACTGCTCCCCGAGCGCCACTGTCGCAGGCAGCTCACTGCGGCGGGATTAGTGTGTGCTTCACTTCACTGTGTGTTCACTGTGTGCTGAGTGTGTTTCACTAATTCATGGATTGGGATAAATGCAGAGTCCAAATTTCCCTCACGGGATCAAGAGTATATATACATACTTATACATATACTTGCTCGTTTTAGGCCAATAAAGTCAGTAATTGCATCTTATCTCTTCTTTGTGTGTTAGTGTGTAGTTTAATAGCTACATTTCCAATTTAGATACCTGGGCAACAAGGAAACACAGCAGCAGGCATCTCAGTGGCAGCTATGGTAGGTGGTCAAATTTTTTTTTATGGATTAATCTTTTGAAACTAATCTGGACTACTTTTCAGTCCCCAAAAGATGAACATTTATGCAGATTTTTGCAGGCACAGGACATACCTGAGTCAGACAAGGCAGCCAAGTCAGCAACGTGTGTTTAGATTAATGTTATTTAATGGTTCTTTTACGATTCATTTTGGATTAATTGATGTCCATACATCTCAAATAAATTATTAAGCTATTGTTAACCACAACTCCTTGCTGCCTTAGTATTAATGTTTATACTGAAATTAAGGGTTAGTCCTGCATTTCTTCTATGCCCACAGAGGAAATTAATATATACTGTTGTGGCAAAAAACAAGAAAGTTTATTCTTTTAAAGGAGGCCTTGTTCGCAAAAAAAAATACCATGGCAGCTATCCCAGGTAGGAACAGACCTGCCAGTTTTTTGCAGGCAGCACATTATATTGTCTTTTGCATTGTAAAAACCCCTCCTTCCCAGGCAGGTCAAATTGTCCTTTGTTCTTGAAAAGTCAAAAGGTCTTCATTTACAACCAAAATTACCTTCTGCTCCCCTGGGGGGCAGAAGGTGTGGGCTCTGTATTCACCCTATTAGATGTCTTCTCGTGGGTTTTCCAGCTGTATAAACATGATACAGAAAAACAAGATTCTCTGTTGTCGTAACTCAGGAACAAGGCGCCAAAAATCAAATAGAATATAAAAATTCCATAACAATACCTAATTTATAATCACTTTTCAGATACCTGAACAGAGCCAGCCTGAGCCAACACAAGTAAGTTGTAGTTTGTAGAATTCCACAACTTCACTCATTGGGCACTTTATGTACACCTAGCGAAAACTAATTGTAATACACCACTCCTGCATAAACCTTAGCTTCAGGAATGTTAGAATATGCAGTATTTGTTAAAAACTAGTTTAAAAAGATGTTGATTCAACTGTGCGGTAATTTTGGATGCTCCAGTTTGTGGTGCTGTTGGATTGTACATGTTAATTACTTTGACCACCCCATTTCAGTCAGTGAAAGGGATATATTGCAGGACTGGTGTATTACACTCAGGGTTCCCACTCTAAACCAAATGTCAAATTCCCTGACTTTTCCCTGACTTTCACTGACTAAAAAGATGAATTTCCATGACCTATAATATGGAAGTAAAATAATGCCAAATGTTTTTGAAACAAAAAGCCTATTGAATTGCAGATGGAAATTGGCCTAAGGCTATAATCTGACATATTTACATTTGTGAAAATGTTCATTAATATGTATTGTCCCTTTTGTTTTTTCAAGATAAATAAATAAATAAATAAATTGTACTAGCCCTACTTGAAAAAAAATATGCATTGCATTAACCCTGCTTGTATTTTAATGCATTGTATTTTTAGGGCTTGCATTTTTATGGGCTGAAATTTAGCATGGTTGAATATTTAAGCTGTGAATATTTAAATTCAAAACATTTCAAACACATTTTCATTAGTAAAATTTCAATAATCCATATTCACCTTTCATATTTCACTTCCAAAATATTCAAACTGATTAAAAATACAACCTATAATATTCAACAGGCAATTTTCGGTCCATTTTATTTCGCTTTGCAAATTCACTTCCACAAATTCAGTGGTTCAAATTCAGACAGTAAATTCAACGTTAGCATCCAGGAACTGCAGGAAAAGCAGTAGATTACCGAGCATAATCTCCATCTGCTGTTAGTCGACCTCACCAGCAGGGGGTGCAAGCGCGTGTTGTTGACGAAGACCAGAGCAACAGTTAGAGCAAGCCATTCATTCATAAAAACTCATTTACAACAATGTAAGTGTATCTGTGATAATTATGTTTTATGTGAAATTCAGTGTCTTCACGATTACTTTTCCTGTGTAGCCTACATGCATCTCTACCGTGAACGAGATAATAATGTTATTCCCCCGATGCGGATGTATACAGATCCAATGTTACATTTGAGTTTGACATATCTATTGGTTGTTTAGTTGCCTCGACCTTATATTGCGGCGATTGTGCTGCATAGCTACTAGGGTTTCCCACCAATACGTCAGGATTCCCCTGCTGGACATATAAAACGCTTCACGTAGCTTAATGGACTAATACAGTGATATAAAAGACCAAACTCGCAGGCAAGCAGAAGGACTCAGAACACTAGCGTAGCCAGAAAAGTGTCTCTGGGTGTGCATAAGAAAAACTGGGTGTGCCACATTTATTGTCAAATTAATGTGCAAAAAAAAACTCGGACCCGGCGTATCACTAACTTTACAGAATAGACTGGGCTGATGTGTAAAACTGGCTTGCCACCAGTGTTGGGAGTAACGCGTTACAAAAGTAATGCATTACAGTAACATATTACTTTTTGCTGTAACGCAGTAGTGTAAGGCATTACTAATCAATTTTCAGTAATATTTTACTCGGTACATGTTCAGTAAGGCTTGCGTTACAACAGACTTTTAGTTTTAATTGTAAAACAAACAAACAAAAAAAAAACAGCAAGACTGCGAGACATTAAATGAAAAATGCAAGTAGGCTAAATTACCTGTTCGTGGTCAGTCTATAGCCGCGTGTGGTGTCCAAGTCTGTAATTAAAGACTAAATGGCAGCGTCTGATATATTTGTACAGCGATTTATTTTTTACAGGAGTGCCGTGAGGTATGATTTCGGCCTCTGTGCTCGCGCTGGCCAGTGGAAAAGCGGCTAATGGTGAAGATGGCATGAAGAAGACTATACATTCGCGAGATGGACGTATGCGCATTAGGCTATTCGTTCTGTGTTTTCTTTCTAAACAGTTAGGCTATATTTATGTGGTATTTTTCATGTTTTCATCACGCAATCGTGTTTTTGATGCGGTGGTGACGCGTTCATGTAAGGGCGGCGGCGCTGCCGATAAAGCACCTAAAAGCTGTCATAAAGAACCGGCAAAAGCAATGATTATGAATATGTCAAATATAGCAAGGAGACATTTTAATTGTTTATTAATAAAGTCAAGATGAAGTTGACGATGCTGACTCGCGATCTTCGCAGTAGGCTAGTGAATGCACCAGAGAGAAATGCACATTTCATTTCATAAGCAGAGAGCAGTCTGTTTTCTTTCGTTTTGAATTGTTCTGTTTACAAGTAGACATTTCAATATAGATATATTTTTCAGGTCCGTGAATAGGCTACCTTATACGCTGAGTTTCGGTTCATTTATGAGACGCGCTCGCCGGCACCTCCGTGTCATGATTATAATTGTCTGCTATTTTTAGCCTACTTCTTATTAAATCCAGGCAATTGGTTGATGAAACATTGATTAAAATTAAGATACAATTAATACAAAACGAAATTCACTTTAAAGAAAGCCTTTCTGTGTAAGGTCTCTGTGAGAGTTTTAAAGCAGTCTTTTAGTGCCGCTTCAGAGCGGTCGCGTCCGTAATGGAGAACTGTCATGTCTGTAACATTGTTTTTTCCTCATAAATGCGAACACGAAAAATAAAATAAAATGAATATTTTATGTTCTGTGGAGAGCCAACCCTTCTTCATCCGATTTGCGCAGTGTAATTCACAGAATTACAACAAAAAAAATCGTTGCCTCCTAAAAGTTAAAGATTTTTTTTGTCATGCATGACTGTCTATTTCCCTAATATTAAATATAAAACGCATGTGTAGACTGATATTTTTCTAATGTCTGGACTCCTTTCAGGGAGGAGCCTATGGATAAACAGACGTTTCAATAGTTTGGTATTAAAGCATTTTCTGAGAATTTATATTTCAAGTTTTGACTGCAAATGTCATGTCCATAACGCTGGAATTCCCAAATTTTAAATAATTTATCCTCAACTAGTTTTGTGGTGTAGGTCTATGTATTTTATAATGTTAAGTTAACTTTAAAGATGTGGTAGCATTGGATCTGGACGGTATGGATAACGCTGGGAGTTGGAAGGGGTGTGTCGCGATTCTGCAGGTTCGTGGATCTGAGTGTCGCGATTTCGGTTTCATATCGCATATCGTTACAGCCCTAGTCATTTTAGAATGTTAAGTTCTACTTCTGTATAGTTATTTTGGTGAAAGTAACTCAAAAGTAATACAGGAGTAATGTAACGCATTACAATTCTGAGACAGTAATATTGTAAGGTAATGAATTACTTTTAAATAACAGTAACAAGTAATATATAATGTATTACAGTTTGGAAGTAACTTGCACAACACTGCTTGCCACATAAACATAATACTAGGCCTACAGTATATAAAATATAACTCAGGGCTCAACATTAAAGGCCATGTTGCAGGTTAACCAACACTGTTGATTAATGGGTACATAAATCACTCAAGATATGTATATCATTTTTAAAATGTCTCAAAAATGGTCTTAAAGACCATTTTTTTACGTTTCTGGTATAATTTTTTTTTTACGCAACTCTGTGATGACGTCACGTTGGGGAGAAGCGGAGGAAAGGGTGCCTCAGCCTAGTATTAGAACTATGGCGACTGACTGGGATGAGGAAGAGTTGGCAAGAAGAACTAACATGTATTATGGCCCGCAGCCGTATAATTTTGAACCTGATAGACGTGAGAGGGCAAATGAAGAATTGCCAAGAACTGATGGCCGTCAAAGCCAACTGAATGCATGGTCCGAGGAGAATGAGTGGAGAGTTGGTGAAGTGTCCTGGTGAGTTGCTATCATTTAGCAACGCAGAAATGAACACTGGAGCTAGTCTACAAGCTATGGCAAGCCGTTTTAACTTACGAGCAGCAGTGAACAATAACGACACATATATTTTTTTTACGGTCATTGAATAGCACCGAGTGAAAAACGAATCGGTTACCTAACGTAACCTCGGTTCTCTCTAGATGAGGGAACGAGTATTGCGTAAGCTAGCTTACGCTACGGGAAAGATTCATCTTTTCTGAGAAATTGAAGCCAAAAATTATCCTATAATTTTGTATCTATTCACAACGCAGTTCAGCTGCAGCAGAGCATGAGCAGGCTAGCTAGCAGCTCATTGGCTCGCTCACAGGGAACTGCTTAAGCCTATGAGGAGACACGAATGAACTCTCGGCCAATGAGAGTCGGACCTGCTCTCATTGCGTCAGAGCCCGCCGAAACGGGCGTGGCCAGAGAGTATAAATTCGCCTCTCAGGCTGTAAATTCTGGTTTTCATAGAATGAAGCGAGAACGCTAGTAGCACAAGCACGGCCAGGAACGCAATACTCGTTCCCTCATCTAGAGAGAACCGAGGTTACGTTAGGTAACCGATTCGTTCTCTTACGAGAGGTTCTCTCGTATTGCGTAAGCTAGCTTACGCTACGGGAACACCTGGTCAACGCCGTGCGTGCTAAGCATCCACTATGAGTCCCAGGGGGGACCCCGGGGAACCCTTATGAGTGGGAATAAAATATGTACATGTGACAAAGGCCAGCGGAGCGGGCCGGGGATTTGTGAAGTACATAAGCACATAATAAGGAGGGACAGAACGAGACCGGTCTGCGTGAATAACTCCCTATAGTGCAGCTCAACCAGAAGAGCTGTAACATACTAGACTGCTAGTAGATTAGCCTGCAAGGCGGGAACTTCCAGATAGTAAAATCTGATAAAGGTGGAGGGGGAAACCCATCCCGCTGCCACACAAATATCATGAATGGAAATTCTGCTGGACCAAGCCCACGATGAGGCCATGCCTCTAGTGGAACGGGCCCTGATGCCCAGAGGGCATGGCAGGTCTTTTGACGCGTATGCGGCTGCAATGGCATCAACTATCCATCTGGACAGAGTCTGTTTCGAGGCGGCCAACCCCTTGGTGCGCCCACCGAACGAAACAAAAAGCTGCTCAGCTCGTCTGACCGGAGCAGTGCGAGTAAAGTATAATCTCAGGGCCCTGACCGGACACAGGAGATTAGAGTCAGATTCGCTATCGGATGCAGGCAGAGCCGATAGAGAAATAACTTGTGCCCTGAATGGGGTACCAATCGCTTTTGGGACATAACCATGTCTAGGTTTGAGAACGACTAAGGAGTCATTGGGCCCAAACTCCAGACAGGAAGCGCTGCTGGACAGCGCGTGAAGGTCCCCCACACGCTTCACTGACACGAGCGCGAGCAGGAAGATAGTCTTGAGCGAAAGGTATTTGAGCTCCACGGTGTTTAACGGTTCGAATGGGGGGGGCTTTCATAGCTTCGAGAACTATGGAAAGGTCCCAAATCGGCACCGACGGGGGGCGTGAGGGGTTCATCCTTCTAGCTCCCCTGAGGAAGCGGATGACTAAGCCATCTTTGCCCAGTGACTGGCCACGCCGGGGTTCAGCGAACGCCGCGACGGCTGCCACATACACCTTGAGAGTGGAAGGGGACCTGCCCTTATCCAGCATCTCTTGGAGAAAAACTAGCAAGGAAGGAACCTCGCATGACCGTGGGTCCAAGTTTCTGTCGGTGCACCACTTAGAGAACACAGACCATTTAGACGCATAGAGCCTTCTAGTAGAAGCCGCTCTAGCCTGCATGATCGTGTTTAACACTCCTTCTGGCAAAGCAACGGGTAGTCGTTGATCACCCACGCATGAAGCGCCCAGCGCTCTGGGTGGGGATGCCAGATCGTGCCGCGAGCTTGGGAGAGGAGATCTGTTCTGACTGGAATGGGCCACGGGGCTGTCTGTGACAGCTGAGTGAGCTCCTGAAACCAAGTCTGACCTTCCCAACGCGGGGCTATGAGGAGCACCGAGTGGCGTGTTTCCCTGATTCTCTGAAGCACCTGTGGTAGCAGAGACACCGGAGGGAATGCATAAAGCGGGCGGCTGGGCCAGGTCTGGGCTAGCGCGTCCTCGCATTTTGAGAAAAATATTGGGCAGTGGGTGTTTTCTTCTGAGGCGAAGAGGTCCACCTCTGCCCTGCCGAATATTCGCCACAGCTTTTGGACTGTAAGAGTGTGCAGGGACCATTCGCCAGGGGGAATGGGGTTCCTGGACAGACTGTCTGGACCGTCGTTCAGATGGCCCAGCACGTGCGTCGCTCTGAGCGAGAGCAGGTGACACTGGGACCAAACTAGGATGCGTTCTGTCAGCCGGAAGAGAATTCTGGATCTGACGCCGCCCTGACGGTTTTAGATAGGAGACCACAGCCATATTGTCCGAACGGATCAGCACATGGTGACCGTGAATGCGCGGCAGAAAGCGCGTGAGCGCGTTCTCGACCGCCAGCATCTCCAAACAGTTTATGTGGAGGAGACTCTCCTGAGCTGACCAGGGGCCGAAGGCCGGTGAGCCCTCGCAGACCGCACCCCAACCCATGTTGGATGCGTCTGTCGAAAATGACTTTTCGGCGAGAAAAGGTCCCCAAGGAAACGCCCCGCTGAAACCATTCTGTCATGGTCCATGGCTGCAGAGCTGTGATACAGGTCTGCGTTACCTTTATCAGCTGGCGGCCCGTGGTCCACGCGCGGTGAGACACACGGCTCTTCAACCAGAACTGAAGCGGGCGCATGCGCAGTAACCCCAGCTGGAGCACTGTGGAGGCTGAGGCCATGTAACCCAGCGCCTTCTGAAAAGTTTTCAGAGGTGCGAGTCTGTTCATCTGAAAAGATGCGGCGAGACGCTGCACACGGCGCGCGCGCTGTGTAGACAGACGAGCCGTCATTGAGACCGAGTCTAGCTCTATACCCAAGAAGGAGATAGTCTGACTGGGTTGAAGTGCGCTCTTTGTCCAGTTGACAGAGAGGCCCAAACTTTTCAGATGGTCGAGGAGAACTGTACGATGAGACAGTTGCTCCCTCTGTGATTGTGCCAAAATCAGCCAGTCATCCAAATAGTTCAGTATTCGCAGCCCCTGACTCCGCAGGGGGGCGAGCGCCGCATCCATGCACCTCGTAAACGTGCGGGGTGCTAGGGATAGGCCGAACGGGAGGACGGTGCATTGATAAACCTGGCCTTCGAAGGCGAAACGTACGAATGGCCTGTGAAGGGGATTTATCTGAATCTGAAAGTAGGCATCTTTCAGATCTAGTGAAATGAACCAGTCCCCCTGGCGCACATGCGCGAGGAGTTTTCTGATAGTGAGCATTTTGAACGGTCTCTTCATGAGAACTTTGTTCAGAAATCTGAGGTCTAAGATTGGTCTGAGGCCGCCGTCTTTCTTTGGAACCAGAAAATAACGGCCGTAAAACCCCGACTCGCTCATAGATAGAGGAACTCTCTCTATAGCCCTTTTGCACAATAGTTTTGCTATCTCTGAACGGAGCAGAGTCACTGCTTCTGGGTTCACAATAGTTTCTAGCCACGCTCGGAAACCTGGAGGGCGGCGGTGGAACTGTAAGTGATAGCCTAGCCTTATTGTGTTTAGCACCCACTGGGAAATTCCCGGAATAGCTTCCCACGCTTGAAGCGTAACGCTAAGGGGTGAATGGCTACATGGTCCCCGTTGCTGCACACAGCGGGCCGCGCTGGCGCGCTCATAGTGTTTATGACAGCGGGACTTACACTCAGAGAGGAGTTTAAGGGCCGTGTAACAGTGAGCAGAGGTGGGACGCGCACACGGGCTCGTGGGCGCGCTTATGCACTCTGAAACTCGAGCGGGTTGGAACCGCTTTATGAGAGTGGGCTCTGTGAGACACACGGGAACTGAAAAGCTTTTGTGTATGAGTGAACACAGTGTTGTGGGCACATTTTCTACACGTGAGGCTTTTATGCTCTTTTTGAGATATCTCTGGATCGCCGTGAAAACGGTGTTTGTGCACATGCAGTGCTTTGTGTATGAGTGAACACAGTGTTGTGGGCACATTATCTACACAATAGGTTTTTATGCTCTTTTTGAGATATCTCTGGGTCGCCGTGAAAACGGTGTTTATGCACATGCAGTGTTTTGTGTATGAGTGAACACAGTGTTGTGGGCACATTATCTACACAATAGGTTTTTATGCTCTTTTTGAGATATCTCTGGGACGCGGTGAAAACGGCGTTTGTGCACATGCAAGCGGGAAAAGAGACCGGCTTGTTGATGGCGGTGTACACTGCTGCAGTAGCCGTGTGAACGGGGACTGACAGAGGGCGAAACCTTGATGGCGGTTCAGCCATGGTGAGAAATAGCCGTCCTTTTCTCAGCTGAGGCTGGTCACGTGAGCGGCCTGCAGCGGGATATATATATAGCCTGAAATCGGCTGCACTTGTGACGCGCCGTCGCGTGCAAGTGCGTGTTAGAAACGTGAGCGCTGCAAGCGGGCACGAGACTATTTTTAGCCTGCAGAGGCTGGACTTGTGACGGCATAAAAATTATCTGCGAGAGCCGGAATCGAACGCGGGTCTCTGGCGCGAAAAGCTTTGTGATACACCACTGAGCCACAGGGGTAATGACACAAGCACAGTAGCGCGAGCAGATAAGAGGGCGTGATAGCAGTAACAGGTTCGGCCTCAGCGGAACTAACACACTATAACCCATTTGTCCAGCTTTATGCTTGGAAATGAGAACGTTTCTCATGAGCGCGGGAGAGCGCGGCCGCATTCTGTCACGTAAGAGAGCTGGGCGCGAGCTCAGAGCTGCATAAAGATTATCTGCGAGAGCCGGAATCGAACACGGATCTCTGGCGCGAAAAGCTTTGTGTTCCACCCCTGAGCCAGGGGTAAAGACACAAACATAACAGCGCGAGCAGACAAGAGGGCGTCATAGCAGAAACAGGTTCGGCCTCAGCGGAACTGATACACTATAAACCCTTTATGTAGCGGCGTTATAAGCAGGCGGGAGAGCGCGGCCGCTTTCTGTAACGTAAGAAAGCTAGCCGAGAGCTCAGAGCTGCATAAAAAATTATCTGCGAGAGCCGGAATCGAACACGGGTCTCTGGCGCGAAAAGCTTTGTGTTCCACCACTGAGCTAGGGGGAAGACACAGGCTTAATAGCGCGAGCAGATAAGAGGGTGTGATAGCAGCGACTAGTTCGGCCTCGACGGAACTAACGCACTATAAACCCACTTGCCGTTGTATGCATGGGGCCGGGCTAGCTCTCTTGAAAAGTAAAGAAAGCTAGCCGCGGTTGGCACAGCTGTAAGCGGCTCGTCCCCCATTCAGCGCTCGTAGGCGGTGAGAGGGGGAGGCGGCGTAACGCTTCGAGTCGAGCCCGCAGGGTCAACAACAGAAGCCCAATCGCAGAGGAAACATCCGCCGTTGGCGAGAGAAAACTCTGCGTGTCCCAGTCCCAGGCAGAGAGCGCAGAAGAAGGCGGGCTCTGGCGCTGAGAGGGACGCGGCATGAGCCGCAGGTGTGCGAGGCATCTTAAAAAAGACGCTTGCTCTTTTAGATACACACACACAATACAAGAAGCTTTTTTGGTAAAGGATATGAATCCGTCGGATGGCGCTAGCTTGCAGGACGGCTGAAGGTGGCGAAGACGGCCGGCTTCCTCAGACTCCCAGATGCTCGCTAGAAGGTGCCTTTTCCACGACGGCGGCTTCTCTCAGGATCCGCAGATGCGTGTAGCCTCGCTGAAGATATGAAAAATCAGAATTTACAGCCTGAGAGGCGAATTTATACTCTCTGGCCACGCCCGTTTCGGCGGGCTCTGACGCAATGAGAGCAGGTCCGACTCTCATTGGCCGAGAGTTCATTCGTGTCTCCTCATAGGCTTAAGCAGTTCCCTGTGAGCGAGCCAATGAGCTGCTAGCTAGCCTGCTCATGCTCTGCTGCAGCTGAACTGCGTTGTGAATAGATACAAAATTATAGGATAATTTTTGGCTTCAATTTCTCAGAAAAGATGAATCTTTCCCGTAGCGTAAGCTAGCTTACGCAATACGAGAGAACCTCTCGTAAGAGAATCAACGTTTTCTTTATATCTAGTGGCAGTATATGATCATGACGTTAGTTCAGATAAGTACCGGTAACCTTTGTCATAGTGTCGTAGTACTGGTAATGTTTGTCTTTGTCATCTAGAAATAGAAAGCATCATGCTAGCTATTAGGGGTGGAATTATACATGTATTCGTAGTGTGTGTGAGTGTGAGAGAGAGAGGCGCGGGCGCGATCGAACAGTGGAAACATAAAAACATCGTCATTTTGTTCATACAGGATATCGTTCAAACTGCAAAGTGTTTATTATATTTGTGTACACTCGCAATAAAACACAACATTGTGCTTCTGTCACACTCAAAACTCTTATCAAACTGTAACCTACAACTGTATATATTTCTAACTAGCTGCTAACGTTAGCTATATCTGCTAACGTTATGCTGTCTGCCTATCTCTCTCTATACTTGACTATCTATATATCTAGTCTGTCTATATATCTAGTCTATATATATATCTCGTCTATCTATCTCTCTATATCTATGTATTTATCTATAATCTGCGCTATCTGAATACTCTCATCTACTACTCGTCGCTCTCAACAAGGCGGGCAGCGGGCTTTGGTAAATTCTCTCCCCAAGGTGACGTAATGCAATGCATTGTGGGGGAAAGGAGAATCGTTGCAAACCGCTGTAAGATAGTACCTACTTTTTTCGTTTTGTGATACCCAACAACATAAAATACAATGGATAACAGTTTAAATGTTTATTACCAACAAGCAAATTGCACAAATTCGTTGAAAAATTAAACCTGCAACATGGCCTTTAAGGCTTTACATGTGCTTGTCCTTCGAACAAGTAAATCGGCCATTCTCTTAAGTAAAAATCCAGAAATCGGTTTAAATGTATGCTTCATCTTTCATTTTAAATTCTTAGATTTGATCAATAAATTCAATTGAAATAATAAGACACTATGCTGTTACCAATACAATTAATTAATTTACACTGAAAAATTACAACTGCATTAAATAATGTTATGAGATTGTTTTAAATGTTTTTTGAAGATACAAATATGACATATTGGAAAGAATTATAGCCTACTTTTAAACACGAAACTAAACCACCAGTAGAGGGCGGCAGGTGACCGTCTTAATGAGTGAGTTATCGAGTCATTCAGTCATTTATTCAAATGATTCGTTCAAACGGCTGAATCGTTAAGGAACGAGGCAGTTGTTTAATGGGTCATTGAATCTTTGACTCGATTAATTCAAAGCGCTGAATCATTCATTAATGCAGTTATGTGTTCAGGTGAGCTGCGCTGTGGTTCTTGGGATGTTTGTTTGGAACTATTTTCGCTGCTCAAATAGATCAAAAACAGTCAATATTGTGTCTAAAATGTAAGTGACTTGATATTAATTACTTGTTTATTGAACTGTCATATGAAATCAGTGTCATATTTTCAATCGTGATGGTATTCAGCACTCTTGGTCACTGTGATGTTGCTTAACTGTATCATATCATTATAAATATAAAAAACTCCACATTAATTTTGTAACCGCTCTATGTTCATTAAGTTTCTTTGTGTGATTGCGCTCATTTGTTTCCATTTCTCCTCATGAGGCTCAGTGGCGGAGCCAGGATTTTTTCATAGGGGTGGCCAGGCAAGGGCCAGCAAACAGTCTGGGGTGGCATATAAATCTTAATTATTTTAACATAAAAATTAGTTTAAATAATGTATTGGACTGTTTTAGTGCCTTCCTACACAACTGAATACAGTTCATTTGTACTTAATTGTAATTGAGATAGTAGTGAATTAGGAATCATGGAATACTGAGTGAATTTGATCTTTTTTATTATTATTAGCTACTTACCACCTCCAGGCATATTAATAAAGAGTACACACACTATAGCTAAAGCTCAACTTGCTCAGTTAGCTTGGTTCTGGTTCTCAAAACCCCCAACATTCTTGCACCTTCATGGATGAGACATGCAGAACTACTGTAGTTCGAAGATTATTTAACCTTCATTGAATTTTATATAATCAATTAACTCTTCAACTTTCTATATTAGTTGTCAAAATAAAGAATCTAAACCATTCTATCATACCTAAATTAAAAAGGGGGGAAAACATCTCTTTTGAATCCCTATGTGCAAGAATGTGAACAAGGCGGAAGTAAACAGCACATAAATACCAGAATGTAAAATTAGTTATTTTATGGATTTAAAAATGATAAATTTTTGTTTTTCCATTACAAATTAACGCAAAATTACCGCCTATCTTCTAGTAGCCTACAAATGCACAGTGCTCACATTTATTTGAACATTTAAAAAAATCACATAGCCTATCAGTTTGTGGCTTAAATTGTGATTTCACATGGCAGAATATTTTAGTCGAGACATATGTGACGCATATATAACAAATACATGCATGCATGCAGTTTTGACACAGATTTTATCGCCTTTTTGATTATTTCATGAGTTAGCTAATTGACGACAGAATTACTGCTACAGCACGCCACATTGCGCGTGATGTGCAAGTACAGTACAACGGCTGTCAGGACAGGAAAGTTAGTTTTACTGACATTTGTTGACCTTACAACATCTCATTTTACCGCAGATAGCCTGATTCAGGACAACGCGCTTTTCTCCGCATCTGACAGAAGTGTCACAAGCTTTCACACAGATCTTTCAAAATAAAAGTAGAATCGAAAAAAAAAAAAAGAGAATTACGTTGTTGTTTCTTTGAATGGACATTATGCGACTCACTCAAAACGGTCTCGCAACCCACCAGTTGAGGAACATCGATCACTGCTCAAGCTCATTCGGCACCCGACCCGTACATTTCCGCACTCGTTTGACTTGCGCCTGGCGCTGAGGTGAAGTTGGAGTGCGCGTCTGAAAAGTCTCACGTTTTTTGTGGTCTTAAAGCGACGGTTCTGTGTTTTAAAAACACAATTCTTGTAAAAATAAGAGCGAGACAGAAACAGCAGTTGTGAGAGGGGTGGCCAAAGGGGTGGCCAAGCTTAAGCCAAGGGTGGCCATGGCCACCCCTGGCCACCCCCTGGCTCCGCCACTGATGAGGCTGTGAGAGCCTCAACAGCACAACTGTTACCGTCAGACATTCAGCGGCTGTTTGCGGATTGGTTGGCAGTCCGAATGTCGGCAGATATTTTTTTTAACGATAATAATTAAATTAAAATACATTTTAAATGTACAAATATTTTAACTAAACAACAATAGTCCAAGTTTAGGAAACGTTTTTATTAAAACTTTAAAAAAGAATTCTGCATCTATTTTAGGTGTGCCAGCTGCTACTGTGGGTGGCACCGGCACACCCGTGGCTACGCCAGTGACTCAGAATATGAACGTAACGCGCAAACTCCGCAAAGTTTAAAGCTCAGCGTTTCTCAGTGATACTGGCATAAGTTGGCTTGACATTGGACATTCGCACATTTAGGGACCGTCTCTAAAGTTACATACGACATTGATATACACGTTTCTAACTCCAATAGCATTTGAAGAGAACGACTTGCAGTCATAAAACCAACTGTAAAGTGTTCATGTAGGTGTCAGGCATAATGCGCAATTTATTCAAATAAATTGAAGTTTGCTATTGAAGTTAGAAACGTTTAGGCATATAGGACTACCAGTGTTACTTTAGAGACGGTCCCTAAATGTGCGAATGTCAAGCCAATTTTACATCTTTTAGCAGACGCTTTTATCCAAAGCGACTTAAGTTACAGTTAAACTAACAATATAGGACAACAATATGAAAGTGCTATGACCCTTCCCAGATTAATCATTTATGCAGGAATATTAACATGTATGTAGGCATACTTCCCCAATAAGGTGCGAGTTTGGTGTTTTATATCACTGTATTAGTCCATTAAGCTACGTTAAGCGTTTTGTCCTGATGGAAGGGGAATCCTTGAGTATGATGAGGTATTGAGGGAAACCGATTATAATCCCGTTCATGGTAGAAAAAGTTGATAACATGTAAGGCTACACAGGGAAAGTAACAATGAAGTTAATGAATGAAACATAAAAAACAGCTTTTGTGCCTTTATCATCTTTTCCGCATATATACTGACCCAGATAATCATCACAAAAAACTTAATGCATGCTCAATTGTTGTAAATGAGTTTTTATGAATGAATGGCTTGCTCTGTTGCTCTGGTCTTCGTCAACAACACGCGCTTGCACCCCCTGCTGGTGAGAATCGGTATAGAAAAATTACATTTTGATAAATGGAAACTAAAATTTAAAGCAACAAACTAATTTCCCTGATATTCCATGACTTGGACAAAAAATATATAAAATTCCCTGACTTTCAATGTCTGGAATAGACCTTTTAAAATTCCATGACATTCCAGAAATTCCATGACCCGTGGGAACCCTGTTCATACCTATCTGTGGTAGTGATATTGCAGTATAGGCCTCTGTGAAGTCAGGCTATGTAAAGACTATGCCGTGTTATTTTACAGTTGATTACTCAATTTCTGTAATGCTGTTAGACTTACCTGGAATATATGAGGCATATTTATTTCACATCTTTGTTAAAAAATTTTTACCTATGCTTGCAATTTATTATTATCTATGCAGATGCAAACCCCTACAAAATCACACCACTAATTTTCAAATAGAGCTATTTAATCATTTGGTGAAATAGTTTTTATTTAAATATTGCACTATATATTGCAGAAAAAATTAAATATTGCAATATCAGTTTTTTTCAATATCGTGCAGGTCTTTTACCGTGGGTCATTTTTAACCTTTAATATTACCTTATAATAATAAAACAAGTAAAATCATCACTGTAAATAACACATAATGTACCTGCTTTTTTTAAACAGTGTCACTTAAGCATGGAAACACTGAACTAACCTTTATGATTGCTGAATCTGCCCTGGAGCTCATCTGTGTCTTTCTCCTGAAGTGTAAACTGCATGTCCTCCTCCAGATCTTGATCTTCTCCTTCACTGACTCACTTCAGCCATCATCTCATGTGTCTGCTGTCATAGAAAAATGCCCTCAATAATCCTGACCATTGCATTTCTTTTGACATATTATTCAACAAGCTTAAACTTAAGACATAAACTGTGTTTAAGTGAATACTCTCCAAGCTCCAAGGAATATATCGTGAATGAAATTCGGGAGAACAGACCACAAATGTGCAGCATATGTTGTCCTTTTTCATACACTTACAGCAGATTGCAAAGGGGAAAAAAGAAAAGAAAAGAAAGCAGCGACTGAAAAGAGCTCTTGCCATAGATATTCTTGTTATAACATGTCACGTTAAAATACCAAGTATAACATTATTCTCATGATGTCTGAAAATAAATCATGAAGGAAAATGTACAGCTCATCCAGTCAAACCGACGGATCAGCTTTATCTGTAGGGCTACCGCATGATTTTAAATTATTTGTTTCAGCCTTTTTGAATGGAAGTTCCCCAAACCAGAAGTGCCACCCATAATTCAAAACGCAGTAAGGTCGTCAGGAATAAGGTGGATAGAAAAAGCTGGCAAGACAATATATTTAATAAATAGTGCGTGTAATTTCTTCAGTACCGTCAGCAGAACTGATAACGTCCAAGCTTATCGATACTGCGGTCTTCCATAATTTGGCCCCAGGACCCATTTAATACCGGGTTTCAGTACCCATGCCTACATATGGGTGTGTTCATATGGATGAAAGCCTGTTGTGTTCGTTCTCTTGATAGTGGCAGCTATTGTGAAACTCACCTTCTTCATGTACTGAGTGTAGATGGCATCAAGATCTTGTCCTGAAGAATCACAGGGCCAAACGCTGGGGATTATGTCTCATCTGATAACAAGAGAATAGCCATAAGTTTAAGAACTCTAATGGTATCTTTACCCCCTGATATTGCATTGGGGATATAAATTCAGAAAAAAAAGAGAAAGAATTTATATTATATATATATAATTCTTAAGATAATGTATTGTGAAATAAATGCATATGAAATTAGTATCATGAGTAATCAATAATTCACCCTTTGTTGTAGAGGGTTTTTTTCTGATGCTCCTGAAATCACTTTATTTTTTAATCACTATTTGTAAGTGACGTCACTTGTTGAACATTGGTGACCTTGAATGTGCTCTTATTATGACTGTTGACTAAGGGGGTGTGAGTCTAAGGGGTGTGGTTCGTTCATTATGTTTTTCAGGTGTTGCAATTTAATAAACGACTGCATGCTCCTGTGTGAGTGTGCACGACAGTCAAACGAAACCCGATGACTACGTGAGTTTATTCCTTCGTCATGTTTTAGCCGGTTTTCTACCCTTTATGTTATGATGGCAAATTCAACATCACTGATTAACAGTATGTAGGTATGTGACAAAAAAAAATCAATACTAGAAAATTCATATATAATCATAACCATATGATAGATAATAAAAATACCTTTAAAATGGTTTTTAAATGATTAAAATCGGATAATATTTAAGAAAGTTATGGAATTTTTAAATTCAGAAATTAGGGGTCATTTTTGTACCTAAATAAAACAATTAAACAATGAAAAACTGTGACCTCTTCCGCTTGACCAAACACTTCAAAATATCATAACTTCCTCATTTCTTGGTCTATTTGTATAATTCAAACACCACAGTGTAGGTAATTAAAAGCCCAACAAGATTAAGATGACCTATTTTTAAAATGAATATATAAAATTTTATTATTTCTAATTAACCACTTCCTCTGATGAAACCGAGAGCATCAATCCACACATATCTTTCCCATATGAAATCAAAATCCTCTCAAATAAAAGCTGTATTCACATATTTATTGTATTAAACAGACAATTGGCATTGGCACATTAATTTCATTGTTTCTTAGGCCATTTCTTGACTAAATGCTGGCAAGCAATTTAAATGGTAAAATATTATTAATACATCTTAATCTACAAAAAGCAATTTTACTTCTGCTTACATATGTTAGAGATTAATTTACATCACAAGATCTAAAAAGACAGGGTTCAAGGTTTCATCAAAAAATACAAACTTTTATTTTAATTCTGGTTAAAAATCAGACAATTCTGTCAACAAAACGATTACTAAAATAGTTGACGATTATTTTAATAATTGATTAGTCGTCAATTAATCGTTTCAGCTCTAGGATAATGTTAGATCTTGGCATATAAAGTCTGCTGCTAATTCATACACCGACACTTCAAAGTCTACAGCATCATCATACGATTCATTCTCACCCCAATAGGCAATTACATAAGTTCCTTTTTTCTTTTTTTTCAGTTTCTCGACACGTCCTGAGAAAACAGTCTTCTCCCCAGAATCACTATCAAACCATACATGACAAATATTACGGCCCACTAAAGCACCAGAGAGAATATCAGTCACAGCAGAAATGGAGTTTTCTTCCAACTCAGGAAACTCAGTCTCGATCAGGGACACGTCTAACACTTTAAGTTCGTTTTCAATTGCTTTCCGCTTCTTTTGATCCTTCTTTTGACGCTTCAGGGCAGCCCTTCGTGATAATTCACGCCTCATCTCCACATGACTTTGCCGATTAATTTGTCTTTTCTTTCGAGCCATACCTACTGCCCAATAGATGATCTTTTCCTTTTTAGGATATTTCAGTTCATCGAGGTACTCAACTAGATGTTTTTTTTTAGCCCTAATCCTAGATGACATGAAGCATAGGGTGGCATTAGGAGCTCGGTGTTTGGCAGCACTAAACATACCCATCATTTCTTCAGAGTCAATGTTGTGTGGCCTAGCTGTTTCTGTTTCTTTCCGTAATTCATCAGTCACAACCAGTTCTAAATATCGTTTGTACTGTCTTTCTATGACAGCAGTTGTAGCAGAAAGACAGACAGACATCATACTGACAAAAGAATCTTTGTCCGATGGAAACTCTAGGAGTCTGGCTAATGTTGAGTCACACGTCAAGAGTGCCACCAAAAAAATCGGTATCACGAGTGAGGACACTGATTGGATCCTGTTGAGCTTCTTTGAGGGATGACAGAACATTTTTGACAATACTTATTCCTTCCAGGTGATCAACTTGCTTTTCGGCAGAAGTGTAAAACTTCTTCATCCAAGAGCCTGATAATAGTTTTCCATTCAAGCCGAGGACCTGGATTTCCAACTTGGCAGTTGGGTTAATGAAGTCTTTGTGCAAGCCTGACAGCAATCCACCACATGACACTGTCCCAGTTCTCAAGAACTTCTCAAATAGTTCATAATGCTCTATGTATTTGCCACATAGGTGAAAAAGTACATGGAGACGATTCCCGCGATAACGGGGTAACAAGCCACGGGGCAAATTGACATCTTCAAGAAAAGTAGTGAAACCCTTTGGGTCTCCCTTCCCATCCTTATAACGAAGTTTGTTCATTTGGAGGACAATGTTTGCTGCCATACAGTCTTTACCAAATACATGTCCCTTAGAAGTCTCCAATGTCTTCAATGCAGCCCGACATGAACTGGCAGTGGTGTCGATGGGATGAAGGTGGCAGTTAAGCTCATTAAGAGGTTTGCCCCACGACTCTGAAATTCTCTGGATTGCAGCGTGGTTTACAACTGTGCGGTCTGTCATAACATTTGAAATGTTGCTGATAATAGATTTACGGCAGTCTTAGTAATCACAGGAATAGAAAACTGAATAAACATTAGCCAGTTCATAATAGAACTTGTCACATGTTCAGCATAGTCTTCCGCAGTGCCACCGGGTAACTGATCGATGGCTACTACAAAGCACTTTGTTTTAGTTGTAAGATGTATGCTATTTATATGAACACCTTCCTGTGTTGTTGAGTCAAATCCTAATGTAAGGTTCTCGGTAGTCATTGCCACTTCAGCGGTTTGTAGGTCCGATATCACACCAAGCTCCCGGGCCATCTGCTCGACAGTATTTCTGTGGGGAACAGCAGTAATCTCTACTCCAAATCGCATAGCAAACCTTCTGATGAGTACTGGTATATTCTTAGTAGGAACTTGGTTGATTATTGAATCATACACCATCTGTCTCATATCTAATGAGAAGGTTTTCTCATCTTTCTTAGTTTTTTTCTCAACAACAGACGCTTCATTAGTAATGGATTCTTTAAGACAGAGTGTTTCATTCTCTAAGTACCTTATCTCGTCATCTTTCTCAGTTAACAAGTTTGAGAGTCTAGTATGGTCATTCTCATTAAGTTTTTTACTAATGGTAGTAAGACGCCTGTTCTGGTTGGACTGCTTCAATCTCCGGTGCTTCTTTATCAGTCTGGCCAACTTAAATTTAGTTTCCTCTAGTTCAATAGCCAATTTTGTGGTTTTCAGTTTATGTCAAATAATCCTAATTGTAGATGTTTTCCTCTCTATAATTTCATCTTTCCTTTTAAGACACTGGTTCAGGTACTTCACACTCTTATGCGGTCTCAGCTGCTTTCTTAACAACTTCATCTCCATAGCATGCTTTTGCTTCATTTCACTTCTAGATTTTGCCATGAATTCCAGTCTTCTCCTCATTTTGAGTTTTCGTGGAGTCAAGACATCTCCCCTTAGCTGTGGAAGGGTGATCGATTCAGGGCTCAAGGCTGAGGGTGAAGGTGTATTCTCAACTGATGATGTAGGTTCTAACTGTGGAGAGGTGGGTTCGTCACTCATAGATGTAGGAGGATCAGTCTTGGAACTAGTGGAATGATGTACAGGGAAAACTTCATTGCAGATCTCCTTAAATTTGGCCATCTCTGCATCACGAGAGAGGTTCTTAAATCTGTGTAATGATCTGGACACAAGGGATACAACTTGATGCTGTAGAATTGAGATTCCACGAATTTTGTTGCTTACGTCCCGGACAACATTTGTCCAAGAATGGTCATTAGAGATGAATGAGAGTAACACGTGACCATTCTTTAGCTCCTCATGATTAGCTGGTACAGCAGTGAAATGTTCCATCAAATACTGACGAGACAGGCCAGGCTGAGGAGAAAACGATCCCCGCTTTGACTTTTTCTTAGGTGGCATGATGGTATAACTTAGGGGGGAAAAAGAAGTTATTTAATTTATATCCAATTTAATTGATGAATATTGAATGTAGTTCCAAAATTGCTCATCTAGAAGAAATTTCTATTTTGTTGTTGTGGAAATATAAATATGCAAACACTAGGGGTGGAACGGTACATCGGATCGATGTGTGTGTGTGTGTGAGTGTGTGTGAATGTGTGTGTGTGTGAGTGTGTGAGAGAGAGAGAGAGAGAGAGAGAGAGAGAGAGAGAGAGAGAGAGAGGATAAATGCCTAATACATTTTTGTTTTGCACCAAAATCGTACCGAACCATGATATCTGAACCGTACCGTGACTTCTGTGTACCGTTCCACCCCTAGTAAACACCACAGGACCTACTTCAGTTTTTCAGTATAATTTAAAATAAATATATACATATTAAGATTACTACTCCATAATTCTATTTATTTCAGTGAAAAACGACTCACCTTGGATGATATGGACATAAAGTTATTTTCCCACCACTGGCATCGTTTCATCAAGAAGTAAAAACATTAGTAAAAATACCTACAAAATAGACAATTATTTATTTCTCATAAGTAATATTAATTGATCATTATGTTATTTATCATTTACAATTTATCATTTACAAATCAATAAATGCATCGCATGTATGTTGAATTTTGTTTAAGAATAAACATCAGTAGGCCAAAGAAATTCATTCTCACAACACACAGCTATGAGGCCTTCAAGTACTACAGACATTTGGTTGTTTTTTCTGCTTTGATTTACTTTTGAAAAAAAAGAAGACATTTCAGTAATTGTGCAAATAATTAAATTTTACCAACTCTGTGCAGAATAATACAGCACACATGGGCTGAAATGTTTGTAAGATTCGGCCAATCAGCTTGCTAGAAACGGGTCACATGACCTAGCAGGCAGCCAGAAGCACAGTTGTTCCTAAACAAATCTATAACCATCCATGGTATTTATTTATATATTTGACGAAATCATGCCAATAATGTAATCTAGAGATTCTAAACCTTCGTTTTGTATGATTACTTTGAAAAATACTGCACGGATCGATGAAAACTGGGAGAAGTTTTGGAAGCCAATATGATCGAATGGCCGATTCTGCTTTTGACAACAACGTCACTTGCGGATCGTAAAAAAACACATGCAAATGTTACAATCAATCCCAAACTTCACCTAATTCAAGTTAAATGTATAATCTATCAAAAGTATTGGGTTTGAAACAAAAAAATACTCACCTTCATAGCGGATTTTGATGCCAAACACGAGAGAAATTTTGCTTTGCTTATAACTTTCTTCTTACTACAGCCATCTTGGAAATTTGAACGTGAGAATCAACGTGATGACGTAATTTACGTCACTAGTATATGGGCTTTAGAGGTATTCACAAAGCAAAGATACGACAGATTTCCTAAGTCACCAACGCGTCTGGCGCTGATTACCTTCTGGGAACACAGCCGCGGGAACAAAGCGCTCGTGCGTATATAGGTCAGTTTGTCACATACCTACAGTATGTGCATTCTATTAGGTTAAATAAATTAGCTTACTAACAATCACCCATTGACAAATTACCAGCAAAACAAAACTATCAAAAATTCTTATCTACACAAAGATGTGGTTAAAACCCCAAATTTTCATAAACAAAAGCTCCAGTTAGCCTTAACTTAACGTAAATTAGGCCTAACGTTAACTCTTCTGAAAATGGTTGAGATGCTAACGGACTTTTTTGAAGACACAAAACCATTTCTATAAAGTAAATATTCAACAGAAGCGTGTCAATTACGCGTAATAAAGGTGTCAGGGACGTTTGTATGTATTATTTGTGTGAATTTGTTGACTAAACTCACCTGAAAGCAGTGAAAACAACAGCGAGAGACGCGAGTTTTGCTGTTTGTCAGTTGATGACGTTTCTTCCCCGTTTCCATCTGCTCTTGCGCAGCGCGCTCGCTCCAGTGTTTGAATGCGACTCGAATGTTCACGCGCACGCGCATTAAAACACTTAAAAGTCACGCAGCACTTAAACATCTAGAATTAAAATATATAACATCATTTAAAATACCATTAATATTAAATCATAAATTTTAAACACATTGTTTAATTCTATGACCCATTCATGTGCAAAATGCCAGAACCCAGTTTATATGCCAGGTTTTGTTACAATACTAACAATTGCGTTAAATAACTAAATGGCAAAAAAAAAAAAAAAAATCTGGGTTCCAATAATTATTATATATATTATATATATATATATATATATATGATGTTCATCAGCTTGGCCAGGCTGGGAGACCAACTAAAACCAGCTACTTCCATCTTAAACCAGCTAAGACCAGCCAACCAGCTTAGGTTGGTTTTAGCTGGATTTTTCAGCAGGGAGGCCAGGTGTTGATGTTGACGAGGAAGAGAGCCAAACAGCCAATGTAACGGGTAACGTGAGGCTATCAAGCTTATTATCCAGTAGGATTGTCCCGATTATTTGAATAAATTTGATTATTAAAAAAGAAAAAGAAAAACTTTAGTAGCCTACATACGGCAGAGATGATCCAGCAAAGTCTGACATACTTATTGAAGAATAACTTTTGATTTTTAATAGACAAATAAATAAATAAATAAATAAATAAATAAATAACCCAGAGAAAAGGAGAAGAATTCTCATCGGATATCAAAATAAAAGTCTTCACACAACATATACCTGTTAAATAAAAGTATTACAGTGAAACAGGTGAGACAGTGGTCATAAGTTTCATATTTCTTTGTCATTTTATTTTTTGTAGAGCCGATTTTTAAAAGGTTATTTAAAAACTTTAAGAAAAGCATTTTGAATAGCTTGTAGCAGTGTGCTACATATTGTGTACTGTTGTTAAAGGTGCATTGCGCAACTTTTCATGTTAAAAATACCCGTTTTTCTAACCCATACATGCTTAAACAATTGCCTGATGGGCTGAATGAGCCCTTCTCTGATCACTGCGATTGCTTCTATAATCCTGTACAGTAAAATAAATAAGAGGGATTCGGGCTCGAATTTGAGACTGGGCGTTACGTCATGCGCGTTCACGCTCACCTGGCTATGGCTGGCAGGTTTGTTGTGTATTCGCCGCCATTCTCCGTATCAGCGAAGACAACTCGAGCGACAAAACTTTAGTCAACTTTCGACAAAAGTAGAAGATGGATTCAAAGAGACCGGCTTGTCGTTCATTCCAAACCCCAACGCAAACTCCACGTAAGACAAAGAAAAGAAAACTTTTGTCTAGTTATTGACCAAAAGGGCCAATTGGAGTCAGACAGGCGTCGGAATAAGACGAGAGTCAACATCGGGAAGGCTTTCAACAGATCTCCGGTCTGCCCTAGGGCTCAAACTGGATCCTCAGTTGGCTTTTTTCTTGATAAAACGGTAAGATATAGCCCAGTCTCTAATGTCTGATACGGCAAATCTATGACAACAAATGACGATGCGTAAAATATGTAATGCTTTAGCGTAAGCTAGATAAATGTACAATCAGAATTGATTTTACTACCATTGTCAGTGAACAGGTTCATAAACTAGGAATTGTCTTCGGAAGAATAGTACAACATGAAACATAAAACATGTCCCATAAAAGATGCTAACTATGTTTTTGTGTATGTATGTTTTTACCGGTAGCCTCTGTGTCCTTTGCTAACGTCCTTTGCCTGCGCTCTGCTCTTCTATCTTCTTCCGTCATATTACTTTAGACTTTCCATCATAGTCTTTAAACGCCGCCGTTCGTACTCCGTTATTAAGGTCCCGGCAAGGCAGAACAGGAACATTGCGATAGCTTCCTCCATGCTGGTTTGTTGTTGTTGTATGTGGCGCCGCCGCCGCCGTGCTTACCCCTCGGTTGCTATGGCCACTTGGCCAGTGCGACCGCAAACAGCAAAACCGAGTTTGGGGGAGAGTAGTTCTTAGAACTGTTTAGAAGTGGACAGTTCCTATAACTAATTTCCTGTAACTCTTGGTCGGAAAGCGGCTATAGTGTCATTTGATTGTTTATTACCTTGAGACATTTGAGTGTAGGCTACTTTGTTGACCAACTGTATATGGCATGATTATTATTTTGAGCTTTTACAAAGTAATAACTTATATTGTTCATGAACGTGTTTCCATAATAATACAATCATAAGTGGATACAGTAAACACATAAAACAGTTCAACATGGAGGAGATAGATGGAAACAAAAACCTAAGTTTTCTTCTACCCCCGTTTTCCCCTCACACATAAGTGTGTAATTTACTCAAATGCCTTTCCTTTCATATATTTAAAATGACTTGCAGATTTATAACTTTATTAGCTCTGAAGACTTTTGGACTGATGACTGTAAACAAAAGATTTGTGCAGCTGATGCTCCTTTGGTTATGAACAGCTCGTGCTCGTGCAAGCGTGCGTGTGCGTGTGATCCATGAGCGTGCACACCTCTGGTTGCAGTTTCGCTTGTCGCCAGAGGGGGCGTAGTTCTGCAAAAACTCAGAAACCTGCGCTATGCACCGTTAAACAGTAGCCTAGTGTTCAAAGATACATTTAAATATTATAAAATACATTATTTGTGACATTATCCAATATATATATATATATATATATATATATATATATATATATATATATAACTAGAACCTACGTGAATATGTGTATGAGCAGACCTACACACAACCATACCTTAAACAGAGATGTTGCTTTTTTAAAGGCATGCAGTGGAACAGAGTCCGAGTCTGAGAGAGACCATAGGACAGGCAGCATGAAGCAGAACTGATCCCCTGTCAGTGATTGACCTACAGCCTGACATGGACACTGCTTTGACTGCCACAGGAACTACCACAAAAGCTGAGGCCATGCTAATGATTATGAGCCATGCAGCAAAGCATAAAATAACTGGTTGCCAGTTACATGATTTACTGCAGTTGATCAATAAATTGTTTGGGCAAGAGGTTGTACCTCGATCCAGGTATCTTTTTTAACAGTGTTTAAAAACAGTTGTGAGGAAATAGTATTTCAGTTCTACTG
Organism: Gila robusta; assembly: GCA_030770095.1. Lineage (NCBI taxonomy): Eukaryota > Metazoa > Chordata > Actinopteri > Cypriniformes > Leuciscidae > Gila > Gila robusta. The sequence goes on along the minus strand of JAVALU010001416.1, from coordinate 1,469,248 downwards.
TGAAAGTTGTCACTTAAACATAGGAACAGTCCAGGAAATCAGTGACAAACAAATTATATATTAATATCATCAAACCAAAGAAAACACTAAATTTGTTGGAGACTTAATGGTTCATACTGGTGTCCAGTAGATACCAACATGTAACCTATAAGTTGCCAAAGGTGTTCTATTGGTCCTTAATGGTATCCAATAGAAAAAACATGCCACCAATAGAAGAAAGCAAATCACCAATAGAGACCCACTAGGAACCATTACAGTTTCCATTAAAACCAATACAGTTCTCTTTATAACCATTAAAACCATTAGCAATTATGTAATGGTTTCTATTGTTTTTTTTCAGCAGGGATAACTCCGTTCTTGTTCATTTTCATGAATCATTTTTTTTTAAATTGTGCATTCCATGTAATATCAATCAAACTGGAGCTGGGTTGTTTTGATTAAGTAATAATTACTCAAAAAATACAGGTAACTTAAATTAAAGTTCATTGAAAGTATGTTTTTTATATATATTAAAAGTTTGTTTTTTAGCAAAAGCAGATAACTCCACATTTCTTGTTTCAGAGTTAAACAAAACCAAGTAAATGGTATGATGTATAATAAAACACTCTTTGTAACGTTAATCTCCTCAGCTGACATAGACACCTGACAAACTTTGTTGTTTTGATTACGTGATTATTAACGTGCTGCTTTAGCAAGGGTCAGTGAAAAAGTTTCAGCTTTTATTTTCCTTTTACGTCCCATAGAAGATATCACGGGTTCATCAAGTTTGTTGAAATTATCCATCCTCGATCACTTTTAGTCAGCTTTGACGAAACTCCTCTCAGCTAGTGCGGCTTTTCAAAGTGACTAGCAGCCTTGTCACCTGACCTGAATACTGCGCGCTGATTCGCTTAAACGGACTTATCAGGTTGTTCACAAACAACAAGGGTGCTTGTCGTTTCTGCTGTAAAACATGAACTCATGATGCCTTGATAGTAGACAAAACCGGCTTTTGTGACAAAACGTGTCTAGGGATCAGTCAATCTTTTCTGGCGTCTATTTAGAAAACTAACATTATAAAGACACATCGGCAGACAGTATGGTGAGTAAACGAAAATGCGTGCTTTGGCGGAAATGCGTAGATGGACGTTACGTGAGGATGGTGGCAAAATTTACAAACAGTTAACCTTGAGAACCATCAGAGAATCAAATCACCTTAAAAATGGCCAAAGTGCATATAAAGATCGATAAGAACAATACTTGCGTTGGGTTTTGGTGCTGAACATGAGTTCTGGATGCGTGTGTATGGAGATTCTCAGTGAGTTCATGAGCTGAAGTGTTCGTTGGATTCTTCCGGAGATCGTGTCGTTCATTGGAAGTTTAAACAAAGTTAACTTGAGGGCAAGTTTGCCGGAAAGTCAGGAATAAGCTTGCATAGAGCATCAGGACAAGTCAGAGTGAGTTTTTGTTCAGTTTGTGGTTCTTTCTCTCACTCTGAAAGTCTATGCCCTAGGACGGCATACCAGTCAGCATCCAGCCATCCCGTCAACTTCAACAGGGACTAATAACTTTCCCAAACAGAGATGACTGAATCCTTTTAACTGCTGTTCCATTTTGTATTGAATTCATTGAATCAATGTGCCCTTACTTCAAATGTAAATTCCTTCATTGTTGTTCTGCTTGCGCTGACACTGTTTGTCCCCGCAGGTCTAAAGCTCCATCAATGCTTCACAAAAAATTAATAAACATCCTTTTACTCCTGTCAATGTTAAAGAACCATATAAAGTTATATTCTCATCCTAATTTTTTTTTTTTTTTCTTCAATTTTCTTATCGCTGGTTGAATTTAATTTTTTTTGGCCGGAATTAGTCTAATCCCCTAACTTTTTCACGTATGTAAAAATCTCATGTCACACTTGAAAGAACCCGAGTTAACCTAACATACCATTAAATGTATTTAATGCAGCGGCTATTTGCACAAATTGATGCTTTTTACACTGTTTAAATAGCAAGAGATTATATACACTATGTAAATAGTAGTTAGATGCTATTTATACTTTTTATCAGTAGCAGGCGGTGCATTTCACACTAGGCCTTCAGTGGTGTCTTACCTGAATTAATCCACCTATTAATACGCTTTTAATAGTGTAGCGCACAGACTCGCTATAATTGTTGTGAAATTGCTGTTTAATTGTGCACCGGCAGTTACAGGGTTAATGCGGTGCGTTGGGAAAAGGCCGGTAAAGAGAAACGAGCGAGTGAGTTCGGCCTGTGCGTTTGTGTACAGTTGTTTTAAAAACATTCAGAAACGGAGCCTCCCCTGGTCTGTCATTCTTCAGACGTTACAATAGCTTATGAATGTTTGGGAAAAAAAAGTTTTGATCATAAATTTACAAGAAAAATTAGGAAGAAAATCATATTCAGCACGGAAAAAACGAGGACATAAGAAATAAAAATAAGCATTATCCTCTTTAAAACTACTGATTATTTTTACACAAAATCCATCCTATTTTCTTTCCTCATGAAGACTTTAATTACTCTGTTGTACAGGTTATCTGTGCGTTTCAGTTCCAACAATAAGTCTTTTCTATCGAGGCTAATGCTGAAGTCGAGTCTGTCCCGTATTTCTGGCATCAGTTTTACTTGGCTTTAGTGCTGAGAGTGTCCGCTCGACAGAAGCCGTGGACAGTCTCCGCAACACATGACGACAGCTGACCCATGCTCTCACACACACACACATGACGATGTGTACAGCTGACCCATGCTCTCACACACACACACACATGACGATGTGTACAGCTGACCCATGCTCTCACACACACACATATGACGATGTGTACAGCTGACCCATGCTCTCACACACACACATATGACGATGTGTACAGCTGACCCATGCTATCACACACACACACATGACGATGTGTACAGCTGACCCATGCTCTCACACACACACACATGACGATGTGTACAGCTGACCCATGCTCTCACACACACACATATGACGATGTGTACAGCTGACCCATGCTCTCACACACACACACACATGACGATGTGTACAGCTGACCCATGCTCTCACACACACACATATGACGATGTGTACAGCTGACCCATGCTCTCACACACAGTTATGAAGTGTACAGCTGACCCATGCTCTCACACACACACACACATGACGATGTGTACAGCTGACCCATGCTCTCACACACACACACAGTTATGAAGTGTACAGCTGACCCATGCTCTCACACACAGTTATGAAGTGTACAGCTGACCCATGCTCTCACACACACACGCACATGACGATGTGTACAGCTGACCCATGCTCTCACACACACACACATGACGATGTGTACAGCTGACCCATGCTCTCACACACACACACATGACGATGTGTACAGCTGACCCATGCTCTCACACACACACACACATGACGATGTGTACAGCTGACCCATGCTCTCACACACACACACATGACGATGTGTACAGCTGACCCATGCTCTCACACACACACACACAGTTATGAAGTGTACAGCTGACCCATGCTCTCACACACACACACATGACGATGTGTACAGCTGACCCATGCTCTCACACACACACACACATGACGATGTGTACAGCTGACCCATGCTCTCACACACAAACACATGACGATGTGTACAGCTGACCCATGCTCTCACACACACACACATGACGATGTGTACAGCTGACCCATGCTCTCACACACACACACATGACGATGTGTACAGCTGACCCATGCTCTCACACACACACACATGACGATGTGTACAGCTGACCCATGCTCTCACACACACACACACATGACGATGTGTACAGCTGACCCATGCTCTCACACACACACACATGACGATGTGTACAGCTGACCCATGCTCTCACACACACACACACAGTTATGAAGTGTACAGCTGACCCATGCTCTCACACACACACACATGACGATGTGTACAGCTGACCCATGCTCTCACACACACACACACATGACGATGTGTACAGCTGACCCATGCTCTCACACACAAACACATGACGATGTGTACAGCTGACCCATGCTCTCACACACAAACACATGACGATGTGTACAGCTGACCCATGCTCTCACACACACACACACAGTTATGAAGTGTACAGCTGACCCATGCTCTCACACACACACACATGACGATGTGTACAGCTGACCCATGCTCTCACACACACACACATGATGATGTGTACAGCTGACCCATGCTCTCACACACACACACATGACGATGTGTACAGCTGACCCATGCTCTCACACACACACACATGACGATGTGTACAGCTGACCCATGCTCTCACAAACACACAGTTATGAAGTGTACAGCTGACCCATGCTCTCACACACACACACATGACGATGTGTACAGCTGACCCATGCTCTCACACACAAACACATGACGATGTGTACAGCTGACCCATGCTCTCACACACACACACACAGTTATGAAGTGTACAGCTGACCCATGCTCTCACACACAAACACATGACGATGTGTACAGCTGACCCATGCTCTCACACACACACACAGTTATGAAGTGTACAGCTGACCCATGCTCTCACACACACACACATGACGATGTGTACAGCTGACCCATGCTCTCACACACACACACAGTTATGAAGTGTACAGCTGACCCATGCTCTCACACACACACACATGACGATGTGTACAGCTGACCCATGCTCTCACACACACACACATGATGATGTGTACAGCTGACCCATGCTCTCACACACACACACATGACGATGTGTACAGCTGACCCATGCTCTCACACACACACACACATGACGATGTGTACAGCTGACCCATGCTCTCACACACACACACACATGACGATGTGTACAGCTGACCCATGCTCTCACACACACACACACATGACGATGTGTACAGCTGACCCATGCTCTCACACACACACACACATGACGATGTGTACAGCTGACCCATGCTCTCACACACACACACACATGACGATGTGTACAGCTGACCCATGCTCTCACACACACACACACATGACGATGTGTACAGCTGACCCATGCTCTCACACACACACACACACACATGACGATGTGTACAGCTGACCCATGCTCTAAACCAGGGGTTCCCAAACTTTTCCATTCCAGGACCCACGTAGACAAGAATAATCTATCTCAAGACCCACCAAAATAATTTTAAAGCATGAATGTGGGGTGGGAGGCGTTAGTTCTCTTTAGAGCAGTTTCTTTTCCTTGTCATAGTATGACATATAAGTTTAATTGCAAACTTATGGTACATTATCAAAAAGTTTGAGAATTAAAATAGTAGCCTAATGGCTGTTGAAATAATGTGAAGAATACTGAGTAGTTTTTGTCTGCTGCCTCAACTGATTTACCTAAACATGGCAAAACAAATTTAAAGAAATGAAAAAGATTAAGTAAGCTTAATCTTAACCAAAGGTTTGATATGACAAAAAATCAGAATATAAAAAAAATAATAGACTAATAATTTTATAGAATTTCAATACTAATATTTATGCTGCGAGGGTTGTTAAACTCATTGCGTTGTTCAGCGCAGAAAACGCTTTTGTGCTCGTGTGTATAAATTTTAAATAGGCCTACTTTTTACATATATATTTTCCTTATGCGTTGGTAGGTATCAAAATGCATGCGAGGGAACACAAAACAACGCACTCTTACGACGACCATATCTCTGAAAGACAACCGCGCTGTGTTGAACAGACGACAGAGATTAATGCGTTCCCCAAAAGCAACGTATGCCAAAGTAGATCGCAGAACCATTGCCACCAATGGTCTCTACAAACAACTTAGCTCACGATGCTTCTGGGAAACGCAGCCCAGACCTGAATCAGCCTTTCGTGACATTTGAATTCTCCGGTGTAATGCGATCCCATGCAGAATGAGATCATGCAGTGATTGGAGTAAACGAGTTTCTTCTCGTTAATAATGCGCACCAAACCGCTTAATGAACCGAAGCCGCTCTGAGACGGTGAAAATTGTTATCACAACAAGTCGCACGCGCGCGCTTCATGAAACACAATACTGACATATTTATCTAACTTTAAATCGCTCTAAGCAATATAGAGATTTCTATTTAATGTTGGTTCATCGTGCAACCTGTTTGTATGTGTCACTCATGAAACGTAAATTCAGCTGCAGCCAATAGTGATTGCGCGACCCACCTCTTCCCAATCTGTGACCCACAAATGGGTCGCGACCCACAGTTTGAAAACCCCTGCTCTAACACACAGTTATTAAGTGTACAGCTGACCCATGCTCTCACACACATGACGATGTGTACAGCTGACCCATGCTCTCACACACACACACACGACGATGTGTACAGCTGACCCATGCTCTCACACACACACACACATGACGATGTGTACAGCTGACCCATGCTCTCACACACACACACACGACGATGTGTACAGCTGACCCATGCTCTCACACACACACACACACATGACGATGTGTACAGCTGACCCATGCTCTCACACACACACACACATGACGATGTGTACAGCTGACCCATGCTCTCACACACACACACACATGACGATGTGTACAGCTGACCCATGCTCTGACACACACACACACAGTTATGAAGTGTACAGCTGACCCATGCTCTCACACACACACACATGACGATGTGTACAGCTGACCCATGCTCTCACACACACACACATGACGATGTGTACAGCTGACCCATGCTCTCACACACACACACATGACGATGTGTACAGCTGACCCATGCTCTCACACACAAACACATGACGATGTGTACAGCTGACCCATGCTCTCACACACACACACATGACGATGTGTACAGCTGACCCATGCTCTCACACACAAACACATGACGATGTGTACAGCTGACCCATGCTCTCACACACACACACATGACGATGTGTACAGCTGACCCATGCTCTCACACACACACACACATGACGATGTGTACAGCTGACCCATGCTCTCACACACAAACACATGACGATGTGTACAGCTGACCCATGCTCTCACACACACACACATGACGATGTGTACAGCTGACCCATGCTCTCACACACACACACACATGACGATGTGTACAGCTGACCCATGCTCTCACACACACACACACAGTTATGAAGTGTACAGCTGACCCATGCTCTCACACACACACACATGACGATGTGTACAGCTGACCCATGCTCTCACACACACACACATGACGATGTGTACAGCTGACCCATGCTCTCACACACAAACACATGACGATGTGTACAGCTGACCCATGCTCTCACACACACACAAACACATGACGATGTGTACAGCTGACCCATGCTCTCACACACACACAAACACATGACGATGTGTACAGCTGACCCATGCTCTCACACACACACACATGACGATGTGTACAGCTGACCCATGCTCTCACACACAAACACATGACGATGTGTACAGCTGACCCATGCTCTCACACACACACACACATGACGATGTGTACAGCTGACCCATGCTCTCACACACAAACACATGACGATGTGTACAGCTGACCCATGCTCTCACACACACACACATGACGATGTGTACAGCTGACCCATGCTCTCACACACACACACACATGACGATGTGTACAGCTGACCCATGCTCTCACACACAAACACATGACGATGTGTACAGCTGACCCATGCTCTCACACACACACACATGACGATGTGTACAGCTGACCCATGCTCTCACACACACACACACATGACGATGTGTACAGCTGACCCATGCTCTCACACACACACACACAGTTATGAAGTGTACAGCTGACCCATGCTCTCACACACACACACATGACGATGTGTACAGCTGACCCATGCTCTCACACACACACACATGACGATGTGTACAGCTGACCCATGCTCTCACACACAAACACATGACGATGTGTACAGCTGACCCATGCTCTCACACACACACAAACACATGACGATGTGTACAGCTGACCCATGCTCTCACACACAAACACATGACGATGTGTACAGCTGACCCATGCTCACACACACACACACGACGATGTGTACAGCTGACCCATGCTCTCACACACACACACACACATGACGATGTGTACAGCTGACCCATGCTCTCACACACACACACACATGACGATGTGTACAGCTGACCCATGCTCTCACACACACACACACACATGACGATGTGTACAGCTGACCCATGCTCACACACACACACACACATGACGATGTGTACAGCTGACCCATGCTCTCACACACACACACATGACGATGTGTACAGCTGACCAGTGGCACAGATAGGATTTTTTAACTGGGGGGGACCAAGCTTGTCAGCAAATGATTTCAACTCAGTTAGTTATTTTGCGTAATTTGGCCTTTAACTAGTGCTTAAATAGTTACTTTGCGTAATTTGGGCTAATGATTTAAAAGCCACTAAAAGCCATTGGGGGATTCTTATTTTGAAATGAAATTTCATGGATAAACAACAATGAACAAAGGTAAACAAAGGCCTACCTGATCACCACTAGCAATGCATGATCAGACTGTTATTTGACTAGTATGCCAATCACCCACCAAAACTTCATGTCTTCAGCAAAGTATGTTTTATTTAAACATTTGCTAATCTCAGCATACACAGTTTATCATTATGAACAAAAAAGCAAAGAACCTATGTGCAAATAATAATAATAATAATAATAATAATAATAAAATAACAACAACATATTTACATAAATAAAAATAAGTAAGTAGGCTATACGGAGTATGAGAAATTCCGTCTAGTGCAGCCAAACAAATTTACTCAATGAAGGACCCAAAAACATCTCTCCTCCTTTCATTACCCTGAACATACTGCTGGGCAATGTCTTGTCTGTCCAGTCTGTCAAGCCTCTCTTGGTGAATATGGCACACAGCAATGCCATTGAGTCTTTTTTGTGTCATGGTTGATCGCAACCAAGTTTTCAACCTGCGTAACCCACTAAAACTGCGCTCTGCCTCAGCTGATGATATGGGCACCACCATCAACAATCTTACTAATGTCTCTACCTGATCAAATAGGCCCCTGACTTCAGGGGCATTTCTCTCAAAACATGCACAGCATCTGCAGTTGTGCTGACCTTGTACTTGTTTTTAAACATGGTTAATTGGACTTTCAAGTCTTCCTCATTCAGTTCAGGATATTTACAAACTGCTGCATTATTTGTAATGGGAGTCAGAAGTGAGTTTTCCAGTTCGTTTAAAGTTTGAATGCCTGGTTGCATAAACCTCTCAGTAGTTTGTGCATCTACTGTGTCAAGGACACGGTAGAACTCTACTCTGTAAAAATCCACAGCTGATCCAGGTGTGTATGCAGGAGCCTGCCCAGAATATCTCTTAGGGGGCCTATGTGTGCGTGGTGGAACAATGGTCTCTAGAGACAGATTGTCACACATGTCTCCTGCCTCCTTAAAGACTGCCTCAAAGTGTTCAGTATTTCTTTTGGATTTCAAGCTTTCTTGGACAAGAGAGACTGCAGAGAGCATGCCCTCCACTGTCTGAGTGTTTTTCTGGAGAGATGCATTTAGAACCTCTAGTTCACTGATCACATCTAAAGCAAGCAGAAATCCCAGTACAACATTACCCTGTTGCAGTCGAACACGTAAGCCCTCTGCCTGGCTTGCAGATCCAGAATTACTTGCAGCCATCTCATCCAGTGCATTTAGTACCATCCCATATTGGCTGAGAACAGCACGGATAGCAGGTGAGCGTACAGTCCACCTAGTGGGACATAAAGGCCTGATGGACAGGGCTGGCCCTTCCCCTTCAGCTGCAACAATGGCTTTAAACTGGTCTTTCAGCTTACCAGACTGTCCAAAAAATGTGCCAAGTTCATGTATCCAGTCAAGTGCATTTCGCACGACACTGGAGGCTGAGCAAGCCTGTTGTGTAATTAAATTAACACAGTGTGCTCCACAATGTATATATGGCGCTAGTGGCTGTGCTCGCTGAATAACAGCCTGGGCACCTGAGTACTTTCCAGACATATTTGAAGCCCCATCATATGCTTGACCTCTGAGGCCAGATATTGGCAAATTCAGTCTCAACAGAACGTCCAAAATGATTCTGGCAAGGTTTTCACCTTTTGTAGAAGTTGTTTCATACATCCCTATAAAGTCTTCGTGCACCAGCAAATCAGTGTCAACATAACGTAGGCACAGCGCCTCCTGCTCAACACCAGAGATATCCCTTGTCCCATCCATAATTATCGAATACTGCAACACTGGAAGGGACCGGATCTCATCTGCAATTGTCCTGATAATCGATGAACTCATCAAATTTATACGCTCATTTTGACAATCCCAAGATGTGTGCACCCCCCTCTTTGCAGATAACCACCTAGTGAATGATTGATCATCTTCAGCTTTGTATTTTAAAAGCTGGTCAAGGTTACCTTGATGATGTTCATGCCCCCTAAAGGCCAATCCCTGCCTCGCCAGAAACATCTCATCCCCTATTATTTTTAACAGGCTAGCTCTGTTTTCTGCCTGCTGTGCACTGACTGCACTGCTCAACTGTAGTAACTGGCCTGTTTTCATAGGCAGCAGTTGTAACAGCAATGTTGTGACCCTCTGATTTCTCATGCATGGAAAATTTTTCATGTGCTTTTTTCCAGTTTTTAAATCCAGTACTGACAAAAGCTGGGTCTATACTCTTGGCTTGTGCTGGTTTCCCTGTCTTGAAGTACTTAGAGCAATGAAAACACAGAACACCATCTGTACCCATACTAACATGCAGCCAAGGATACTTCTCATACCATGATTTTTGGAATGTCAGTGTCCGGTCTTTCATCACTTGTTTTTGCAAAACTTTAGGATCAGGTTGATTTGGCTTTGTATATGTCATTCTCATGTCAACATCCTCTCCCTCTGTGTTGCCTACAGTCCCTCCTTGTTGTTCTGTCCCTGCTTCTTCTGTCTGTAATTCTACTGTCTCTCCTTCCTCATGCTGTCTTTTTCTACTGTGGCTGCCCTCCGGCAGATCCTCACTTGACTGACTAGGGCCTGCCTTACTGTCATCAGAAATTGCCTGCAGGCCAGGAGGACAACATTTTAAATCTCATAATTTCACCCTCTATACCCCTATAGAATTTCACAACAATGTGAAATACAACATATTCCTGAGAATTAATGGCTAAAACTACTATTTCAAAAATGTCTAAGAATAACTAAAACATTTAAATGTAAGTGTTGATTACAAGTTTGTTGCAATTTATATATTAGAAATATCTTTCAAATGATGTATGACATATTAAGAAAATGTTTTTTCATAGCCCATAATTTAAGAATCTATATCCTCTGTTGTTTAGTACAATAAAAAACATGATTTCCTGCTATAGGATGTCAAAAGTTTATGTAGGCCTTTATTTTTTGTTTGCATAAACCTGGCACCACACAAATTTACTTATAATTATTTGTATAGTGGCTTACACGACCTGTAGTGAACATACATGTATACCTCAGTCAATTTATACAGTACAATGGGTTAAATGATAAGATAAAAAAACTTATCTTATCATTTCCTGACAACGATAAATTGTTTGATTTATCCAAACATTCTTTTTGTGTTCATCCATTATTTGCCTCTGTCCACTCACCTAAATGCATAGTTGGTCTCCACATTTTGCTGTGTTTACTAAGTGCAAAAGCCTTATTGTCAGACTAGCTATTCCCCTTAACAAATCTAATCTGCCACATCTGGGAAATTCAACAGGCATAGGATACTTACATTGTTTGTTTTTTGAAAAAACGAGGTGATTGTTTTTTGTCTCTTCATTTTTTCTGTTCAGAAAATCACCGACTCAGCTCAGTCATAGATGGTATATGATCATCACTATGGTTACCGGTGCGCTCCTACAGGCACGATTGAGGCAGCTACCAGCTCCTCATATGACCCCGGCGACGTCACTCAGAAAGAGTCGTAGCACACACACACAGCGAGAGTGTAAACGTCGATGACATGATGGCATCGTGTGTTTATTGACAACAGAATGGCGTGTAGTGAGAACGTGTACAAAGTAATGGTGACCGGTGTAGATTATTATTGTGTGTCAGCCTGCGTCTGCCCCGACGCGATTCTGAAGCAACGGCGGGCCGGGACATTACTTTGGCTAATATACATAGCGAAACCACTGGTTAATCCTCGGTTTTACCGATTTTTGTCGCCTTGTGAGGGCGGGGGACGGATCGGCTCACTATGAATCTGGGGGGGGTCATGTCCCCCCCGTCCCTAGTGCCATCTGCGCCCTTGCAGCTGACCCATGTTCTCACACACAGTTATGATGTGTACAGCTGACCTATGCTCTCACACACACACACACATGACGATGTGTACAGCTGACCCATGCTCTAACACACAGTTATGAAGTGTACAGCTGACCTATGCTCTCACACACACACACACACATGACGATGTGTACAGCTGACCCATGCTCTAACACACAGTTATGAAGTGTACAGCCGACTCATGCTCTCACACACATGACGATGTGTACAGCTGACCCATGCTCTAACACACACATGACGACAGCTGACCCATGCTCTCACACACACATGACGACAGCTGACCCATGCTCTCACACACAGTTATGAAGGAAATCAATGAGATCAGCGGGACTTTTGTCTTCAAAATCAGACCTGGCATGATCGAACAGCTCCGGGACTCTGCGTTAAGCTGAATATGGGATTTTTCCAATAGGTTTGAACCTGCTGGGGGTCGAGGAGGGAGAGAAACATTCATTTGTGGGTTGAGAAACTAATAAATCTAAATATATTTTGGTTTATGCAGTTCGCTACAGATGCGGTTAGCTAGCTCTGACTACCAGTAATAGTCCGCGCTCTGAACATCCAATCAAAGGACGTGAAAATGTTGATGTTATTGGTCGCCTGCTATATGTCCCCGGTGATTAAATCTGACTGATTATCTGATTGGTTAAAGCAACAGTTTCATTGCCATTCATTGTAAGCTACAGGCGCCCGCACTGTCGATTCTGAAAGCCTCAAGCAGATTTATTTGGCCATGGCAACACATGATGACTCAAATATGATTGGATAAAAGCTCTAACATAAACATACACTACTGGAAGCAGCGCAAACAAGAGAAAAGCTATGGAATTAAGAGAATGGACTATTGGGAATAATTTAATACACATTCATGGACAAAATATATTAAAGCGCAGGTCAGTGATTCTGATGTGTTTATGCCGGCAGAGAAGGCCTTGGCCCTGACGGCCCACCACTGATGTTTATAGTGCTATTTATACCACTATAAAGAGTGGCAGATATTGTTTGTACCAGTGTTGTTGTATGTTAAACGGTATGCAATAATAACATGGTGTAAATTATTATATATTTTAAAATTATTAAAGGGGTGGTTGATTGTGATTTCACTTTTTTCATTTTAAATAGTGTGTAATGTTGCTGTTGGTGCATGAACAGTATCTGCAAAGTTGCTGCGCTGAAAGTTCAACGCAAGCAGAGATATCGTCTTTTAAAAATCAGGAAGTTTAATGCCTACAAAAACGACTCGAATGGGACTACAACGATACTTCCCGGGTTTTATACGTAACTAACCCATAATCAACCCTCCCTCCGGAATATTCAAAAAAGGGGGCGTGGCCATATTTCTGCTGCTTTGTCGAAGAGGAAGAGTTATAGTGGAGAGCAGTAGCCATGCCGTCGAGAGTGTGTTATTTTCACCCAGCTGTCAGGTCTTCTGTGTTCGGGCTTCCTACGGACGCTGTAGTTCGTCAACAATGGCTACAATTTATGTTTGATTATCTTCCAGAAAATTACAATCGTAATTTAGCTCTCTGTGATGCGCATTTTACGGAAGACAGCTTCCAGAAACTCCACGAATTCAATGTCGGATTCAACAAGAAACTGTTACTAAAACATGAAGCAGTTCCAACTTTAAAACCAGAGGCAGCAGTTGTTGGGCCACAACCTGTAAGTAAGACTTAATCATTTTAAATGTATTTGCATGTATAATTTCAGACGTAATGTTTTAGTTTTATCAAGGACGTAAACAAATGCCAGCGCTGGCTTTAGTAGCCACTTAGTTATGCTATTTCGTGTGTGACAAACGCGTACAAACATTTTGGACCTGAATTTGTAATTATGTACTAATTTTGTAAATGTATTTTCCATGTATACTTTATGACGTAATTTTTCGATTTGATCAAGAACGTAAACCAATGCCAACGCTGTTTGTTTATAGTAGCCAGTTAGTTCGATGCTATTTTGTGTGTGTAAGACAAACGTGTACCTAAAGAAAACGATACACTGAGTAAAATAAGTTTTGTGAATAGATAAACGGTTGTTCATTATATCGATAAAACAATAACTTTAAAAAACGGTATTACTCTGTCATTTATTCAGTTATATTAAATGTTTAATCTGGAGAAAACCGTATCTCAAAAGCTATAAGCAGCAGTAGCATTTTCAAGTAACAGCGTATCGAAATTCTTATTATAATAGTAGAATAGAAAAGAATAGAATAGAATAATAATAATAATAATAAAATGTACCATTCAGAAACGTTTTGTAAGAGCCGTGTTTGGGGAGGTTCTGCTTGACTCTCTTCATTGCCGCTTTCTGGGTCTGATTCTGGCTCAAGCTGATACGCAGTATTGACACCATTATTTACATTTGACCGGAGCACATGCAGCTTTCGCCTGTAAAGGTAATGGGCGTGAAGTTTCCGGACAACGTGCGCTACGCAGTTTAGCCAATTACAACACACCGGCCCAACTAACCAATCTGAGCCCATTGCCTGTTTCTGAGGGAGTGGTTTCATAGAATCAGGAAGTCAACCGGTCGTTCAAATGACAGAGGAGAAAGTGGCTTACAATAAAGGTGAAATTTATGAAAAATAAGGCTTTTTAAAAAAAAACACACACTTAGACATGTTATATTGCACCCCATAAACACAATCATGCAAAGAAAAAAAGCAGTAAACCACCCCTTTAAATGGATGCCACCTTATTGGGACAATAAAGCCCTCCCTACACTTACCTACACCTACCCCTCCTTTATTATTAACCACTTACGCCCTAAAGGCGTTTTAGTTGTTTTTTTTTATTCAACTCCAAAACTATAGCAAGAATATTCAAAAGGTAGATATCGTTTAATAGAAAACTTTTTAGAAAAAAACAACCCCATTACATTTCAGCCAAATGGGGGGCTGCTTCGTCTGGATGAATTGCGTAAAAGTTTAAAATTAGACAATGGAAAATAAATATAGTAAACTTTAGTAATTTGTAGATGTACTACCTGGAGACTCAACCTAGATTAATCAGTGGTCTGGCTTAGCTGTACAGAAACAGCTAAGCCAGTGACGTAGTCCAAGCTCTTTGCAACGGTCGCTTCAGTTGCGGTGCGGTCGCGTCCGGTACACACACGGCGCCGCATCTAGAGTAGACAATATGTTACGGATTATAATCAATGGGTTCTATTGTCTTTTGTCGCACCACTCGCGTCCTGTAGACACGGTGGCATGCTAATCACTTTTACACCAAATATACTTTAAAACAAACACCAGAGAACGCTAACCTAACATTTACATATAAATCATAAATGTTTAAGCATCACGCTCGCGCCAGAAAACTACTGCATCTCTGTAATTGCCTAAAATGCTCAGAGAGCCTCTATTCTTCCCTGTCATCTCTGGTTGACCTCTGACCTACTTTCTGTACGATCTGAATTTCTGCGTTTTGAATTTTAGAATATTGAATTTGATGTTCCGAATTTCTTCTGTACTTTTTAAAAACTGGATATTTGCTAAGAATTCAGAACAAAAAAAATTTTTACATGAAAAGACATACAAAAAATTCTGCCATAAAACATTTTAATTGTGGTAAATTTTAAATACTTGTTTATAAAAAAAATTAATTCAGAACTATGTAAAATGTTATTCAATTTTGTAAAATTACACTTGCGTTTTTTTTTTTTTTTTTTTTTTTTTTTTTTTTGTGAAACTTACCCATATTTAAGTGTTGATAAAAAAAAGAATTGCTGGAGCTAGAATAAAACAGTTTTTTGTTTAAAAGCAGAGGCTCTGTTCTTTCTTTTGATATATTGCATGTTCAGATATTCACAAAATATTCTGGGGGCCATGACATTTTTGAGAAAATGATCCAAAATGCTGATGTTGGCTGTATGGCAACTTAAAAAAAAAAAAAAACGCTGGTGGGGAAAGAGTATGATCATTTAATCTCATATAGGCCTACTGTATTTATTTATATGAAATTCAAAATAGTATTAATGTAGTACAAAGCCTTGAAAAAAACCCTGCGTTTTTAAAAAAAAATCCATTTTATCTGTTTAAAATACTAATATCAACTTTGACAAATGCTGAATAAATAAATTAAATTATGAGCGTTCAAGAAGAGTGTAACAAACTCAACAATATATCAGTGGAACGAACCAAATATTTATAAAGAAAAATCATAAATATTCAAATACAAAACATTTTATTTTATTATTAAAAAATGTGTAGCAAATATACACTTAATCTAGCCTATAAATGACCACATGACGACATACTACAAACGCTTTTTTATTGTGTTCAATAACTCCGCCTCTCACGGGGTTTCTTGTAAACACGGTATTATGAGAGTTCATCTGCACACTTCTTTCGCTCTCCTTCTAGACTGCACTTCCTCTCTCTCACACACACACACACACGGAAACAAACGACACGCCGTGCACGCGCTCTCAGAGAGCACTTAATAACACACTGGATTTTATAAAGGCGAATCTGCTCGGTTGATGAAGAATGAAGAGTGTTTTCTCCTGTGTGTCTGTGGTCTCGTTGTTTTATATCGTCTACGTCAGCGCAGGTGAGTTTCATTCGTAATATGTTATAGAGACTTTTACACGAATTAAACTTCTGTAATAATATTAATGAGGATGATTAAAACTCTACTAGTTCATATCATTCTTAAACACTGCTTTGTAATTGTCAAACTTTAGTCGTGTCGTCAAACCGGTTCGGGGAAAACCGTCCGTGTGACAGTAAATGATCGTGAACTTCCTGATAATGTTCATAAATGATTCAGACAGCAACAGACATTCACACACTTCTCTAGACTTGAGTGTTTAAAAACTCTTAACCACTCATATTTAAACTCATAAACTAATTTTGTATTAGAAATATTAACCTAATTTTGTATTCAGGCCTATAAAAACGCACTAAAGTTGCAGTGACGATCATTGACCAAACAAATATGTGTTTGTTTGTGTTGTATCACGAGTTGTTGAAAAATACACAATGTATCTCCTTACAAAGTGATAACATACACTTTTTTCTTCTTTTTTTCCCCTCCTAACCTAACCCTACCCCGAAAATGTAATAAATTGTATTATTTGTGTCCACTTTAGGAAAGATTGATTTGTTTAACATTTATTGGTCTAGATAATTTCCTTCCACTTGTGTTATTTCAAGGTTTTCATGACTTTCATAAAGTATGTGGAAAAGAGTAATAATAAATATGAATATGCTGGCAGTGTGTATTTCAGTGATGTATTTTAGTAAAGCTTTGTTTTAATGTGTGTATGTCTGTGTGTTTGAGTGTTAACAGAGAGCGTCCCAATCCCTGAGAATGTCACCGTGAAGTCACTAGACATGGGATTAGTTCTGGAATGGGATCCGCCACAAAACACCACTAATCAACTGTTTAACTACACCGCTGAAGTGAAGTAAGTTAATTATGATACTCATTTTACTGCTTACTGTTAAAATAATATGCGTGCCATTTTACAAATATAATTAAATGGCTTCATACTATTAGAATATTCCTGGTTAAAAACATCGGTGGCCTGCTCTTGTCTCTGAAAACAAGAGGAAAATCTGTATAATAAAACTCAAAGACCAAACTTGTGTATATTAATGCACTTATAATGATGTAATTGAGGGTTTAGAAGCTGAAATATGCTTTTCTATGTTGATGAAAGTCTGGTTATGCATTTCTGTGATGTTGTTGTTTCATTTTCTCCCTGTATGTGTGTAGAACGTGGAGAGATTATGAGCCAGTGTGTGTCCGCAGCTCATCACTAAGATGTGATTTCACTAATGATGTCACCACTTTTGGACTTTACCAGCTTCGCGTTCGGACAGAACTACATGGAGAGACGTCTGATTGGGTGGAGACTGGAGAGTTTGCAGTGGATAAAATAAGTGAGTCACTTCATTTCTGATATTTATGCTTATTTTGACTCTGTTGGCCTGTTTGTAAATCATCCCACTGAAGCTTGTCTGGGCCACTAGAACACAAGTAGACGTTTCTAGAGGACCTTGAGCTACACTGAACATCAATGACTTTTATCTCTCTAGTGTCACACGTATAAAGAAGTATCCAGAACCCTTCTGGTTGTTGCAGCCTTATGCCAAAATGGTTCAAATTACCTTTTTTTTCTCTAACATCAATCTACACTTCATTCTCCTTAATGACAGAGCCAAAACACAATTTGTGATAACTTTGTAAATGTTTGAATAAGAAAAATCGGCCGATTTTCCGCATTTTCCGGAGCCGGTCTGTTTTGTTTCCAGCGACACAGGCAATAACTGTGCGTTCTCACTCTCTCTCTCCAACAGTGAAGCGACACACACCCGCCTCAGTTAAATAGTGCTCATATTGGGCATTACTAATTCCTGCAGGTTTTGTACTTGTATGGGGAGTAGGGATCGACCGATATGGATTTTTTTTTAGTGGAGAAACCGATTATTTTCCATCAGCCGATAAACGATACAGGCTGCCTATTTTCTTGAGCCGATATTTGGAGCCGATACTGCTTTTGCTCATCAATTTATATCATAAAAATGACACGATGATCGCAATTTTAAAAAGGAACATTTAATGAACTTAAAAAAACAATATTTAACAAATAGTAAAAACGTGAGGTAGAACAAGTAAAAAAAAGAGTTCAGTGCTGAAAATAAATATTTAATCATAAATAAAATAATTACACTATTGCACACAGTAGCAACAAGCAACCAGCATAATAAAGTGCACACTGTACTTCATTTTAAAAGTAACCAACTATTTACAACCTACTTGAACCTAGTCATTTAAAGGACAAGTTCGGTATTTTACACTTAAAGCCCTGTTTTAAGATCGTTTCTGATGAAATAGAACGGTTAAGATTGAAATTTGGACAAATGCTGCCGTCCCGAGAATTTTCGGTTTCTGTGTTAGCACTGTGTTAGCAAACATCAGCCAGGTGGTCGCTGAATAAAACTCCCACAAATACCATGGAACAACGTTGGCATTACTTAATCCTATGACCAGTGTTCGTAACAGTTACCGTATGCATACGGATAGTCTACAACTTCGCTATTTGCAGCTCCCTAAATACAATGGCAAGCAGTTTTATAGACGAGGCATTCAGCATTCGCATTTTCCATTTGGACCCACAAACTTGCTTAGCTATAGTTGCAAGCACATATAGAGCAACGTGTTTCCATTTTCAAAGTGTATGGCAATATTTCAGCAAAGTCAAACAGTTAAAAGATGCTTTGAAAGTTTAAAACTTACCGTTATCTTGAAGAGCAGATTGCACTCTGCTAGTGAGGGAAGGGGAGGGGGGGGCAGTGCACGTGAACTGCAGCGTCTCCAGCAACACCGAGCTGCCAGTGGACGCCTGTCTGTAAATAATGCCAGGAAAAAACTATCGGCGAACTCAGCAGCCGTGTATCTGCCGATACACGTAAAAATATCGCAAATATCGGCCCGATATATCGGTTGATCACTAATGTGGAGTGACTCTCAAAGAGCTTGTGAGTCGCAAGTACCAAATTGAGTGGCTTACTGCGCTTAGTGATCGACCGATGTATCGGTTTACCGATATTTTTCCCGATATTTAAGCATTTTCCCATAATCGGGTATCGGTTTTGTAATATCGGATTTGCCGATAAACGGCGCCATCTTGTGGCCGTTTTGAGAATTCCGCCATTGCAGCCCGCGTCTGAGGAGATCAGTCAACAACAACTCTGTGCACACGTAAAGTATATGTTCTACTTGCTTTGCTTTAATTATTCAACTTTATTTAACATAACAGGCATGCAGAAATGAGGTTTGAGACATAAATGCCTGATATAGTTTATGCAGCTTGGTTCTAAAGAATTGAGACGAACTCATGGAGTCACGTAGCGTAATCCGTCATGTCCTGCCCCAATAAAGACGTAACTTTACATGAATTAAATAAAACAGACATAAATGAGTGCATGTTGAACATAAAAGCGCTGAATTGAATTGTTTATCTGTTGTATTTGCTCACCATTAGTCTCGAAAAAAAGTTCGCTCATATTGCTGAGCACTCACTGGGTTGATGATCAGGAATGCTCAAGCACAATGAAACTTTTGACAAGATTATCTTGTTTAAACTCCCTAGATTATATTATCATTTACTATAGCAATTATTTCGCTAATACACATCTATACCGCTTTGTGGAAATTAATTATTTATTATCTGCACGCGCGATCGCGGTTGAGTAGCCTAAGTTATAGTTCTGTGAAAATGCATAGATAAACAGCACTTTGCCAGAAAGCATTTCATGATCTAGACCTACAAAAATATTATTAATAATTAATAACATACTAGTTGGAAAATGCAATGATGTATGCTGTTTTGTTTGTTACTTTCCTGACAATGTTATATTCTAGCTAATATTATTCTGTGAATTAATATTACCCAGTGAATTATTCCTTACTCTTAGTTTAAACCTATTAAACGGCACATAAACCTTCTAAAACTGTTTAAAATGAATTACATTTCTGCAAAGGTGATATGACTCCCCTGTCAATTATTTTCTCCATATGAAAACATTAGACTTTTAACATTTATTTTGCCTATTGTTAACATTGTTGCTGCTAATGCTTGTAAATTATATGTATAATTTAGATATAAATTATATAATGTAATAATATAAATGTTTTTATTGTAATTTGATTTATTTACCATTTATGAAAACAAACGAAGCAGGCTTACAGAGCAGAATGCTGAAAGACTCTGTTTTCTACACTACAACCTAGTTCTGCTTAACTGGGAGTATTAAGTTACACTACTAAAATAGCTACTAAAATTCATGTAATTTATATTTTTCCCCCCAGT
Organism: Gila robusta; assembly: GCA_030770095.1. Lineage (NCBI taxonomy): Eukaryota > Metazoa > Chordata > Actinopteri > Cypriniformes > Leuciscidae > Gila > Gila robusta. Next base: position 1,448,083 of record JAVALU010001416.1, on the reverse strand, counting down.
ATGTTAGAATAATTTTTGTGCTTTATTTTTTACCTCATCAAAGCTTTTATTTTTAAACAAAGGCACTTTATTTTTTGGACTCAGACCCCTCTATTTATTTGTGTATAAATATAAAGTTTTATATTTATATATTATATAGGAGGGAGTGATTATATATATATATTATATATATATATATTATATAGGAGGGAGTGATTGTTTTAAATAAAATGGTTTGTTCAGTTCATTTGTGTTGTAATAATTGTGTCAAAAACAGAAGTATAACAGTAAATAAATATCGGTTCTTCATATCGGTTATCGGGCACATAAACATGCAAATAATCGGTATCGGTATCGGTTATAAAAAATCAATATCGGTCGATCACTAGCTTAAATACATACAAAATTATGTCAAAATGGCCGTCTTGGCGAGTATTCAGGTAAACAGTCAGATTTAAAACATAAATAGTTGAGACAACGCATATTGTGCAACAACATATTGGATCCATGCTTAAACTCTTAGACAGCAGCAGGTTTATCACTGTCATGTTAATCAAAGAACAAAAGACAAAGAAAATCACTCTGCTCTTGACTGAAGGACTTTTGTAACTTTAACATTAATCAATCTAAACATGTATCTTCCTTTTCAAAGTGATTTCAATCAAATCAAGCAATTCAAATCAATCGAGGGCGAACGGTGCGCATCTGAAGTGTCTGAGCTGAAGGAAATACATTATCTATCGGATTTATTTCTGAATACTGACAGTACAATGTAGTTTGTACACATTATGTATAGTGTTACTGAAGAAGAGATAGTTAGCCAGAAAACACTCTTTAGCCAGTTTATGAGCTGATAGCATGAGTGACCAAACTACATTTCCCATCATTCTCTGTGGCAGTATAATAATAATAATAACAACAATAACAACAATAATAATAATAATAAAACATAAATGAAACATATGATGCGCATTCTTTGAGTTTGAACTTGTAAAAACAAACATCCCAGGAGAACTTGAATATATTGCTGATATTGCCTGAACACAAGTGGTCGAACTGCAGTGTTGCCCTGAGGCGACAAACAAAAACACAGTTTCAGTATATAAATAAAAACAAAATAAATCTTTAAACAATCAAACATACTGATGCACATGCATATATTTTTTATATAAAGTTATTTCAACTTAAAGGATTAGTTCACTTTTTAAAAAACTTTTGCTGATAATTTACTCACCCCCATGTCATCCAAGATGTCTATGTCTTTCTTTCTTCAGTCGAAAAGAAATTAAAGTTTTTGATGAAAACATTCCAGGATTTTTCTCCATATAATGGACTTCAATGGTAACCAGACGGTTCAAAGTCCAAATGAGCGTTTCAGTGCAGCTTCAAAGGGCTTTAAACGACACCAGACGATGAAGAAGGGTCTTATCTAGCTTAACGATCGGTCATTTCAAAAATAAATAAAACACTTTAAGTTTTATAAGCACAAATGCTCGCCTTGCTCTGTTCTGTAATGCACGTTTGTAACGTCACGTAATACGCAATTACGTTGAAAAGGTCACGCTTTTCCTCTGTGTATTCCGGTTCAGAAAGGTGAAAAACTGCATCTCATCTTCTCCTCTAAGTTCAAAATCGCCCGACATCGTTGTTTTACCTTTTAATTTCCTTTTTTTGTAAACGGCGTTTGACTTTGTTTGCGCGTTCAACTTGTAAACACTGACTCGGTACTTCCACAAACGTCAAGAAGCGTGACCTTTTCAACGTAATTGCGTATTACGTGACGTCACTAGCACGCATCACAGAACAGAGCAAGGCGAGCGTTTGTGCTTATAAAACTTAAAGTTTTTTATTTCTTTTTGAAATGAGTGATCGTTTCGCTAGATAAGACCCTTATGCATCGTCTGGTGTCGTTTAAAGCCCTTTGAAGCTGCACTGAAACGCTCATTTGGACTTTTAACCGTCTGGTTCCCATTGAAGTCCATTATATAGAGAAAAATCCTGGAATGTTTTCATCAAAAACCTTAATTTCTTTTCGACTGAAGAAAGAAAGACATAGACATCTTGGATGACATGGGGGTGAGTAAATTATCAGCAAAAGTTTTTTAAAAAGTGAACTAATCCTTTAAAGATGTTTAAAAGTTATATTTATCTTACCAATTGGTGGCACTGTGTACCATGTGGCTTTGCTTCATGAAAGGATTGCTCCACCCCCAAACTAAAGGTCACTCCCACTTCAGCAAACAGACATGTCAGGTGTATTTAAAAACAGTTATTAAAAAAAATGTTTTGGGCGGTTTGAGGTCCAAAAAGGTAGTTTGTTGCCTGAGGGCAACACCATGCCATAGGGGGCTAATATATCAACTTAATATTCTTATCGGATCGATTACGATAACATTAGAAATGACCATTTATCGGCCGATATCAATATGTGGTCAATATATTGTGCATCCCTAATTTAAATTATGAATGGGTTATATTAGAAATCAATCAAAGAGCGGTATTATGTGACATCAGTTCAGCCGCAGCGAGAGCACTGACTGAGTGAAAACTCCCGTTATAATCACAACACCTGTCGAAACTGCACAATTAACCTCTTACTAGCTTGTATTTGTACTTTGTTGGTTATACTGAAATGATTCACGAGCGTGCAGAGCTCACGCTGAACAAACTCTGACGAACTGAGAGGATTCTGGCTCTGATTGGCCGTTGCGTTCATGGGCTTATCTGTGATTGGCTACAGTGCTCAACACTGCTAAAGCACGTTGTAAATAGAAACCTTTGACGCTCTTCACAGATTGCTCACACAAATACACATCGTGCATTTGAAAGCAGCGATAGATTGACCCAACACACGATACTACCGGTACTGCAGAAAGACTGGTACCATTACCTTTTTTAAGTATCAACTTTGAATATATTCAAATATATTGAGTTTATATCGGCCATCCTGCTCTTTGTGATATCGGTCGACCACTAGTTTAACGACTATTTGGACAACTGATTGTTTAATGCAATACTATGCTTTAAATTGTGCAAATCGAGAAGTCCATAGGCTTGTTCCCGTCTGGATATTCTCAATAGTACACCTCAAAATTGGGAAGATCGTGATTCAGATCGTGATTATTTGTTATGAGATCATGATGTGAAATGTTGTGAAGATTACAAATCCCTACATCAAAAGAAAATGCCGGCAGATCTCAGAGACAGGATTGTGTGGATGCTATCTCTCTATCTAGAGAAACTTGAACCCAGTCGAACATTTCTGTAGAAACCTGAAAACGGCTCTCCAACTTCAGTCCCTCCCCATCCAACCTGACAGAGCTTGAGATCTGAGGAGAAGAATGGCAGTAAATCCAGATATTACGGCATCATACCCAAAAAGACCTGAGCCTGTACAAACTAACTTTAACTAACTAACTAAATACCAGTGGTGTCAAAAGTACACACTTTTGTCACTCAAGTAGAAGTATAGATACTGGTGTTTAAAAAGACTCTGGTAAAAGTGGAAGTATCAACTCAACCTCTTTACTCAAGTTAAAGTGAAAAAGTACAGGCTCTAAAACATACTTAAAGTAAAAAAGTATAAAGTAACCCTAAGAAAAAAAAGGGGAAAAAAACGCTTAACACTCGACTCGTTGGACCTCGTATCATTGACAGAACTGTTAGAAATAGAAGCTTAATTTAACAACTGATTAGTGCTACATGGATCCCAAGACACGGTGAAACATATCAAACAAAAACATAATGCTATCAAAGACAACAAACTCGATGGGCATGTTTTCCTCAAACTTTATTGGAATGCAAATAGACTTTCAAACTGAGGTAGTAATATTCAAGACATACCCTGGCCGGCAAAACTATCAGAACATTAATTTAGCAGCAAATGACTGTGACTTGAGTGTCTGTATATTAAGGAGTGTGCTTGTCAGTGCGTGTTAAGGAGAGAAATATACTGCATACATTCGAGTGTGGGTGGACAAAAAGAGAGACAGAGACTTCAAACCTATGCAAAAGAAACCCCTTCAAAACATGGAGTAACTCATATACTGTATACAGAGAAACACTACCAAAAACAAAAGCAAAGTTTTGCACATGGCACTAGGAGAATAGGAGAGTGCAAGAATGTACATTTTGTATGTGCAGGGAGTGTATTTGTGGCAGTGGTATACATCTTTGTTGTGCATTATTCCCTGAGTCCCATCAAAAACTTGGGAGTAACTTACTAAAGCGTACCCTAGGTACATATCAAAACAGTCTCTGAAGCCTGAAGTGCTTGACTTGGGACTTTGTGCAAGAACAAAAGTGCATGTCAGTCCATGTGGAACAAAAAGAGAGTGTCTGTTGGTGTGAGTGAGTGAGTGTGTGTGTGTGAGAGAGAGAGAGAGAAAGAATTATTGTAATTATGCCTGTGTGATGTACATGTCCATAATTCCCTTAAAAACAGGCTGTAAAAGTGGACAAATGCTACATATCAAAACAGTCTCTGTAGCCTGAAGTGCTTGACTTGGGACTTTGTGCGAGAACAAATGTGCATGTCAGTCTGTGTGGAACACAAAAAGAGTGTTTGTGTTGATTGTGTGTGTGCGCGTGTGTGTGAAAGAGAGAGAAAAAGAGAGAGGGAGAGAGAAAAAGAGAGAGAGAAAGAATGAAAGAAAGAGTGTGTGTGTGTGTGTACGTCAGTATTCCTGTGTTTGTGTATGACAGAAAGAATACAATGACATACCCTATACTAGGGATGCACCGATCCGATACTCAGCATCGGTATCGGCTCCGATCCTGCCATTTTTGCCGGATCGGGTATCGATCAGACAAGGCCGATCCAAATCCGATATTGTCTGTATACTATTCTGTGTTATTGTTAAGCCCCACAAAAGCACCAAAAACATTATAAAGCACCATAAAGTTTTCGTGCACTATATTACAAGTGTTTTGAAGCCATTATAAGTTAGCATAATGTGAGATAGAAATTAACATTTAAGTCATTAAATTCAAGATCACATAACTTTTCCCTCCGCTGCGGCTGTCAATCATTCTTCATTCAGTATTCAGCTTCGTGTTCGGTTACGACAGTCAACATGATGAAACCCTCTCCAAGATGATTCAATGTTACTATTATTATACTTGATCTGTAGTCTATGGTTTCGCATAAAACAACTTTATCTTGTTGGACTCATGTTTCTACCGGATGTCTGTTAGATCACAACACTAGAGTAGAGTCCACTATAATTGTTCTTCACGCGCACAGTAACTAAAATTTAAAACTGTTAAAAGAAAAGGCTCAATAAACTATTGCATAGATAGATACTGTATAATACATTACGCATCAATATGTCTTTCGTTTGTGCTTTGAACTTTTCAATGCGGACTCGACGCGCTGTGACTCCGTGTTGCTTCAAGCGCATCATTCTGCGCTCGGGATGCGCATAAGCGCTTTGTGCCGCACTGTATTGCAGCATTTCATATCATAATACAGTGACGCAATGAAAGATTATTAATGGCCTTTCTTGTTCTTTCCTATCTATCATATGTTGCTGCCTCATTAAACAGGTGTGCTATACATTTAAGACATGTCTCAATTGTAGCCTATATAAAATAATTTATCTTTTTGATTTTTGTTATCTTTTTTTTTTCATGAATGTATTTTACAATACAAAGAGCAATGTGTAACGTTTTTACCAGATTTAGTGTTACACTTATTGTCTCTTATTTGTTTTTTTCACTAAATGTTCAGATTTTATACAATTATTGTGGACTTATGATTTTTCTAGACTAAATTTTACTGCTGAATTATCCACTAATCTAGTTTATAATAGCATTTTTGTCATAGATTATGATCATATATTTTTTGGATTTGTTTTTCTTTATAACGAAGTTGTCTGTATTAAGTAGATTGTGTTTAACACACAAAAGAGTGATTATCAGTTCAACACACAGAGAGTTATATAAATTCTACTTAATTTAAAAAAAAACTGTGTTGGTATCGGCATCGGTATCGGTCGATACTCAGAATTGTTGGTATCGGATCGGATCGATTCTGAAAAAAGTGGTATCGGTGCATCCCTACCCTATACAATCACCAGAACCTTCTGTTTAGCTTCAAAATAAGCTGGTTTTCAAAGTTCTTAGAATCAATACGTGCCCTTTTCGGTCTGAAGATCAGTCCTGCTGAACTAAACAGTCTCTCGCAGGCTGCTGAGGCTGGTAGTGCTGTGTTAAGCCTCAATGACAGGTTGCATACTGCTGGGAAAGACTTAAGTATCTCTACTGTATCACCTGGGCATCCAAGGTAAGTCTCCAGCTGTTTAGCATTTTCTTGGGAACTGCCACTGGTCTGTTTGATTGCAGAAAAGAAGTCCTCCTCCTCTGAAGAATGGGAGCTCTCACCTTGATTCTCCACAGTTTGGTCTTTCAAGTAACTTTTGATATAGTCAAGGCCTTGGAAATAGAAAAACAAAATTAGGACCAAATTGAACCATGGAATTGGATTACAACAATGAAATTACAACACTGAAAGATGGCACAATGATTTTGATCAACTTCATATGGCTTACATAAGGACACAGATTGCTATTTGGATTGCTTTGTATGTTAGAAATACTTCAAATGCAGAACTTTCCTCTGTTAATAGCATAAAGCAAACAGTACAACACTTACCAAGTCTTATGATTTGTTGATCACTTGTCCAGCACGTCTTGAATTTGGGGACTAGAATAGCCGCGGCTATCAGCTCCGGATCTTTAAGCATTTGTCCAAATCGTTTTTCAAGTCCTGCTAAAAGTGCATCAATCAAAGGCTTACAGAACTTGGAAGAAATGTGAAGGTGCTGGAGCTTAGTCTTGAGTAGGGTTATTGTAGGGACTAACCATCCCATTTGCACATTGGTCTCTCCCTGAAGTACGTCAAGAGCCTTTGCAACTGGGCTCATAGTCTTCGCATATTCGGACAGAAAGGCAAGCTCGACAGGAGTAAACCTGTTCAAACAACAAATAAAAAAAACCACAAAACATCACAGTTATTTCATGGAACAGCTTCAATTGGAAGGGCCTAATTATATAAAAAAAACAATCATTAGAGACTAGGGATGCTAACCGATGACCGTTTGACCGATGGTTGACCGTCTCAACGTTAACCGATCAAAGTTGTCGGTAGTCGGTTAAAAAAAAAAGAAGTGATCTCTAAATTAGGCTATTATAGACAGTGGACTAAACGCTACTACAGTTAGCCATCTCATTCCAAGATATTTTTGTGTGAAGTGAACAAATCCCTCACACTCAATTTTTCATAACTCGCCTCATAACTTTCATACTTAATAATATTAAGTAATTTGTACTTAATAAACCAATAAAAACATTTGGCGCGAGGTCACAGCGTTTGGGTTCGCGCGTTCACAAGGTTTGCGAAAAGTAAAGGCTACAGGCTAAACACTGGAGGTTAGAGCCAGGGCAGACGACAGGATGAAGCGTGCAAAGAAACGTAGTGTGTGGGACCATTTCACCAAAAAGAATGACACAGTAAGTTGCAACTTGTGTGATACAGTGCTTAAATACAGTAGTAATACTGTAGAAATATATTACATCTACATTTCAGTGGTAACAGATAAGGTGATGATGATCATCATCTTTCTTTATTATTGTTAGCACTACCTCAAACTAAAGCGGCGTCTCTTCGGAGCTGTCATTGTCTTAAATGAGCCGCTGCAATGTTTCAAATGAGCTTCTAACGCTAGACTAACGCCTTTATTTTCAACGCGATCACCTTGTACCCAAACCATTTCAAAACTAAGGAGCCATTTGTCCTCCAATTACATACAAGATCCGCGTTTGCGGGACTCATGTTTCGCGCTGTAGGGGATTTAAAAAAGTGACGTGAGTGGAAGCGCGGCGCTGGGGCAGTGTGTGTGTGTGTGTGTGTGTGTGTGTGTGTGAGAGCGGGAGGCAGAGAGAGATGCGACAGAGTTGCGAAATTGCAGACGCGGCTCGAAATGGCTGTTATTTCAAATAGCGTGGCATATTTTAAACTAATCGGTTAACCGGTTTCAACCGGCTAATGAGGCTCGGTGGTCGGTCAAGAAAATTTTTCGTTTTCGCCATCCCTATTAGAGACTACTTTTAGGAAGTTGCACTTGTGTTACAAATAAACAACATTTGTGTTTTACAGTCTTCATAGAAATAAATAAATGGTGGCAACCAGATATAGTTCAGCTTTAAAAATATTAAAAAGGGCAGGTACATACATGGGTATTTTCAGTGCACTGCAGACAGCTGCAATGGCCCGTTCTCCATGTTCTCTGGCAATTCTCACAATCCTTTCCACTGCTAAGAAAAGGGAGTTCCATCTTGTTGCATTTGGCCTCAAGAGCTGGAGTTTACAAGTCTCCTCAATGATCTCTGCTGCTGTGGTGGATCTTGCACTTTTATTCCACAGACTCCAGCACTTTGAGAATGTTGAGCGTGAGACCCTTTTGTAAGCCGTGTTAATATTTGCCTCCTCAACATCAGTTGTTGACACCAAGTTGAGAAGGTGGAAGGCGCAGCGATGGTGTTTCGGAAGCTGATATTCCAGGCAGTCGTCCTCATCCAGTATGGCTCCAGCTTCAACAAACTCCATGCTCTCAGTGCTATCCTGCTCTTCATCATCACCATCATCATCATCATCTCCTTTACCACTCTCTGCTGCTAAATTGTTATTTTCATCAGTCTGACCATAAACCCTAAAAGCTTTTACGAAATTTGAGCCATTGTCAGTTGTGGTGCGGGTAATCTTTTCACGGATGTTAAATTCACTGTGGATATCGTTCAGAGCACTGGCAAGGACAGCAAAAGTATGTGAACCTTTAAGCTGTCTGCAGTCTAGGGCAGCGCAACATCTCGTCATAGTCTGGGGGTCTATCCAATGTGCTGTGACACCTATGAATCCACGCCTGTAAGCTGTCCAGCAGTCAGTTGTAGTGGCAATGAACTGAACTTCACTTAGAGCGGTTTTCAGATTGTTTTTCATTTCCAGGGAAGCCTTCTCTACTTTGTTCACAACAGTGTTGCGTGAAATCACTTTAATATTGGGCTGGAGAAGATGTACAAGATCTATGAAACCCTGCTGCTCAACTACATTAGGTGGGTGAAGGCCTTGTATGATAAAATGGAGGACTGATTTATCCAAACTGGCTTATTTCCCATAACTTAGCTTGCTTGGATGGGGGGCTTTCATCTGGTGCTTCATCTGGTGCTCCTTCTGGCTTTCTTCTTAGGGCGTTTGAAGTGAAAGTTTTGTATCTCTCCAGATGATTAGGGTGTTTTCTCTGTGGAAAAATATGCATCATTGAATCATTTACAAAAACACACATTATCAACCTGATATACTTTTTTGTATATCTGGCTACATTTCTCCCTGTGCTTTCCAATTAGGACGGCCACCTTACCTCACACTTCTCATCTTGACTAAATTGTTAAAAAAAGTTAAGTTGGGTGAGGAATTGGAAAGAATAGGCATGACCTCAAAGCATTGAATTTAAACCGCATTGAAACCAACAGGGTGTCACAAAACAAATGTGACAAAGGGCTGATATGAATAGCACCTAACCTAACACATTTCTTGTGGGTACCACTGATACATACTAGGGGTGGAACGGTACACAGAAGTCACAGTTCGGTTCATACCTCAGTTCAGACATCACAGTTTGGTACAATGGAGGGAAAAGTAAAACAAAAATGCAGAAAGCTTGTGCATGTCTCAGGCTGTACCACCAAAGGAAAATAAATTACTTAAGCCTTGTATTTTTTAAATAAGTTTTATTAATAAAGTAAAGGCATAGAACCAGTTTATTTGTATTGCACTGACAATAGTTTTATATAATTAGTTTATTAATTAAATTAATAAAAAGACAAAAAGACCTTGATGTCATTTTGTACCTGAATTTTAATTAACAGTAACAAACACTTTGCAGTTTGAATGATGCCCTGTATAAACAAAATGACGGAGTATGTTTTTATGTTTCCACTGTTCGATCGCGCCCGCGCCTCACACACACAAATATAAAATAAACACTTTGCGACTTTTCGTTTGCGCCTCTCTCTCTCGCTCTCTGAGCTACAGATTAGGTGTCCCTAAAGAACCCCTGTATCTAACAGTAGGTCCGCATTAGATTAATTAATTTGTACGCGAGTTTTATTTATTTTTATACCGTGTATTCTCCGTGTATATTCATGCACCGAACCGTGACGCCCGTACCGTTTCGGTTCAATACGAATACATGTACCGTTCCACCCCTAATACATACTGAATATTAATAGCTTAGTATTACAGGGTTTCCCGCAGCACTTTGCAGCAACACACGCCAGCATATTTTCAAACATGACCGAACTAATACAGGCTAACTGCTAACTTGGGACTCTTCAGTAGGCAACTGCTAGCCCCAAAGCATGTCTCGGCATGCTAGCCAAGCCAAAGCAGCCAAAGCAAACATTGTAAATCGACCAATATTAGCCTAGGCCTACTCTAAAATGAATATAATATAATAATAATAATAATAATAATAATAATAATAACAAAGAAAACAACTTCCCTCTACATGATTCTTCAAATTGGAAGGCGAGTTCTTGAAAGCCAAAAGTACATGGTTCTTTGGTTCACAAAGTTTGCAGTGCATTCTCCACTAGTCGTTTTTACTCCCGACGATTTCGAACAATTCTTTGAGGTAAGGCCAGGGATGTGGAAGGTTTTGCTGGTCGCCATCACTAGAACCACTACCAACGTTCTCGCCTGTGCTTTCGGACATTTCGCCAGACATCATGCTCTTGCCAAGTCTGAATCTCTTTCTGACACATTTGCCGCGGTTTGAACGTGCACTTCGTTTCGTGTCATGCGCAGAAAAGATGGACAGCCCACACACCAATGACATCTCTGAATGTTATGGGTTTTTGTGCCTCATCCAATGACGTTTGAAATCAGTCTATCTGGCGTTGAACAAAAAAAAAAAAAATCCGAAACTAGAGTAACGAGCTTGTTTTTAAAATGTAAGGAGTAGAAAGTACAGATAATTACGTTTAAATGTAAGGAGTAGAAGTAAAAAGTTGGCAAAAAAATAAATAGTAAAGTAAAGATACCTAAAAACTCTACTTAAGTACAGTAACGAAGTATTTGTACTTCGTTACTTGACACCTCTGCTATAAAAAGAAACAGCAAGATGTTTCGGTGTTCAACCAAACACCACCCTCAGTTGTAAAAACACAGCAAGTGACTGGCAAAAATATACATACTAAAGTCACATGATCAACACATGTAGTCCAAAACGTCTTGTCGTTTCTTTTTATGTAGTCCAATGATTTTTTTTTTTAATAAAGAGTTTGTTTGAGTATTTTACTACCTGGATGATTTAGACATGCATTTACTGGAGACTGTTATTGCTACCAGCAGTGCATTAGCTAAATATTGAGGGTCTGAATACTTTTGAAAAAGTGAAATGTCACATACATTGTTGCTGTATTGTTTAATTTTGTTTAGTTTTTTTACAAAATCATCACACATCTGTCATTTGCTTTGTCATTATGGGTTACTGAATAAGGAATACAAAAATAAATACCGCATTTTAGCATAAGACTGCAACAAAAAGCTGACTTTTTCTGAATGCACTGTATATCAAACAGTGCATTTGAATTAATAATCCTAAAAAATATTTTCTGTCTCGCTGTAACTATTTTATGTAATATATTTGATTGTTATACGTGTATAACACAGCATTGCCCTGTCTGTGCAGCTGAGATCAGCGCTCCTCATGTCGATCTGAGCAGCAGAAAAGGACAAACTGAAGTTGACATCACTGATCCTCCAATGAGAAGAAGTAACTTGAGGGATGTCTTTACACAGGTTTCATACCTCATCCGTTTTTGGAAAAAAGGAGAGGCAAAAAAGGTAATGAATGCAATGGTTTCTAAAGTGTTTGTGCTGGTCAGCCTACATACACTACAACAGATCAAACACATCTCTGCGCATGTGAAGGATGCGGTTTTACATGGATATCGGGACACGAGTGAAGTACAAAGCCTTGGATTCGGGCCGAAGGAGAAAGAAGCTCAACACGAATTCGTTTAGGCTTTCAAATAAATGTTTGTACTGAATGCCATTATAATTAGTTTATTTTATAGGCTCCTTTTTTTTGTTCTGAATACCGTTGAATTCAAAGGATTTGTTCTGGACTGAGGGAAACTAAAATACATGTTTATAATGTTTGTAAATATTTTGTTTTTGTTTTTACATTAAGGTCAATTAGACAATTGTGCCATTTACTGATGGGGACAGTTTGCACCAATAAAACAAGCATATTGTGTTCATTATCCCACCCACAATAACTTTGTGGGGTCTTGGGAAAAAAAATTACCCTATAAATACAATACCAAATACAGTACCTCCAAATCTGAAAAGACATTTTCCCCTTCAGCAGCAAACTAAATAGGATAAGACATCTATTTCAGTTATATCACCCAGGCCAGTTCATGCTCAATGTGTTTTTGTTGTTTATTCTCAACAGGAAGAACTAAAAAGAGAGCAGAACAGAATTATGTTACCAAATCTGGAGCCTTTGGTGAACTACTGCGTCGAAGTGGCGGTTTTGTATTTGAACAATAAAAAAAACAGCCAGTTCAGCAACATGACGTGTGTGACCAACTCACCCAGCAGTAAGCTTTCACCCATACACACCAGCTTGTGTTCTTTACACATTTACTGATTGTATTATTGTGATGTTCTCTCAAAGACTACATTTACATGCACCCTCATAATGAGATTTAGGAAATATCGCAAACTTTACCTCATGTTAACACAATACTTAGATCAAATAGATGCAATTAAGCTCATAATCATAGTACAATATGTAGCGTATGCAGATTTTAATCAATAAACAGGCATTTGTTCCACTCTGATCGAAGTGTGCATGTGCTTGTGACGAACACAAATGATGTTTTCATGTGCAGATTCATAAACACAGCTGTAAAGAAGGCATTGTATTTTTGTGGTGCTGAAGAAACTGAGTTCATGTTGACAAGGTTGCATGACATGAATATAATGTAGTGTATTGATGGTCGAAAACATCGGAATGAAGACATTCTAGGCACATAAGCAAAAAAATTAAATGCGTCCATAGAAATCTGTTTTGCATTTGACGCAAGTAGATTAAAACCGTGGCCAGTAACCCCGACTGTATGACCGCATCATTTGTGCATGTAAATAATGGCAGTAAAAATAACCATGATTCTTAGCGAATAGTGAGAATTGCGTTTAAATCACATTATTGGTGCACATGTAAACCTGCTCAATCTCTACATCTGTAACATGAGTTGTGTCTGCTCAGGTGAGGTCGAGCCCTGGGTCATAGCAGTCGTGCTCCTGTGCAGTTTTCTGGTGGTGTTAGTCGCTATTGTCCTGATCTTTCTGGCTATGTGGTACGGTTATAAAGGATGCAGAATTATTTTCCCTGATACGAAACTGCCAGAGAACCTCAAACAGGTAATGCACGGGTAAGAAGAGGTGATGGATAGTGAACTGTTTTGTGTTACTGACATTCTCTCGTTTTCTCCTAGTTTTTGTCACAACAGTCCCAGTCGCCCATACTCTCTGCCATGCAGGAGAGCACTCAGCAGAAGGAGCACTTTCATGAGCTGAGGATATTTCACACGGAGCCGGACAGCTCTCAGACAGAGGGATCCGGGATTCAGACAGAGAAGGAGGAGGAGTGTTGTGCCGGAGCAGACGTTACACAGAGAAGCGAGGAGAAATCTGAAACGGCCAGCACCACATCAGAAGAGCAGCATTTACTCGCTGAATAGAGACTGTTGTGATGCCAAACCATATTTATGTAAAGAAAATCCGGCTTTTAATGTTGTTTATAAGTGTATGTTGAGTTTTTAAAATGCTTTAAGACAAACCATGTGTACATTCATAAGTCGACAGCATTGCTGAGTATTTTCTCCTGAACCCTCTGGGCCCTAAGGGTATTTTGGGGCCCTGAAGAAGTTTTGACATTTGTGCTTTTTTCAGTTGCTTAAAAACATATGAATGGCTAAAGTCTGATTACACTGTATTCAGCACAAACAGGGCTACCGTCATATGTGAGCAACATGTACATAAAAGTTTGTAGTTTTGAGAAAATAATGTTTATGCTTGTTTTTTTTAACTAAAATTTTAAGTAACTGAAATAAGGCCATATAACAGATAATAAACATTTGTTCATAAGGCTTTTCAAAACTGGATCTTGCTGCCTAGAGTTTTTTCTTCAAAACAATGTGAAAATCATCCTGAGTAGGCCTTAGGCTCTCCTGATGACTTCGGGCACTCTCATGGTTCTTTACTGCCTCGACTTTAAAATTATTAGTTCCCGCCACGAAATTGTTTGTTTAGTTTTTTTCTTTAGCGTGTACATGCTGGCAATCCTGACAAAACATGACGACATTTTCGTGATCAAACACAATCTATTCACGACCCGTCAGCCATTTGGCATTACATTTTTTTTTTTTTTCGTTTCTGTCCTCATCCCCTGCCTCGTTCCTCTTCTCGCCCCCAGAAGTCTGTCCCAACCACCGCCGCATTTAGTTTAATCTTAATTCTTTACTTTACTTTACTAGCTAACTCCCTCCCTCTTTCAGTCTATGCTCCCTGCTCTGGCTCCGTTCGTTCTTCTTCTGCCTTGTTTTCTGGTGGACGCTCCGTTCGTTTCCATGGTTTCTCGCGCTGGTTTCACTGCAAACTGTGCGAAGCCAAGGGGCGTATGAAACGTCATCACCTAGCATTACGGCACTGTTCATGGGAAATGTAGGAAGTACTGCCAGGGGGATAAATAACCGAGAACAGAGACTTATGTATCATGCATGTAATGCCTCATGCATCACCGGCCAAACTGGCTAGTAAGTTTTTAATAACACCCGACAAAATGAATGTTAACCCGCATTTGGCGGGTGTTAATTTAGAACCCTGTGTGTGTATATATATATATATATATATATATATATATATATATATATACATATATATACATATACAGGTGCTGGTCATATAATTAGAATATCATCAAAAAGTTGATTTAAGTAATTCCATTCAAAAAGTGAAATTTAAATATTGTATTCATTCATTACACACAGACTGATATATTTCAAATGTTTATTTCATTTAATTGTGATGATTAAAACTGACAACTAATGAAAATCCCAAATTAAGTATTTCCGAAAATTAGAATATTACTGAAGACGAATACAAAAAAAGGATTTTTAGAAATGTTGGCCAACTGAAAAGTATGAGCATGTACAGCACTCAATACTTAGTTGGGGCTCCTTTTGCCTGAATTACTGCAGCAATGCGGCGTGGCATGGAGTCGATCAGTCTGCGGCACTGCTCAGGTGTTATGAGAGCCCAGGTTGCTCTGATAGTGGCCTTCAGCTCTTCTGCATTGTTGGGTCTGGCGTATCGCATCTTCCTCTTCACAATACCCCATAGATTTTCTATAGGGTTAAGGTCAGGCGAGTTTGCTTGCCAATTAAGAACAGGGATACCATGGTCCTTAAACCAGGTACTGGTAGCTTTGGCACTGTAGCAGGTGTCAAGTCCTGTTGGAAAATGAAATCTGCATCTCCATAAAGTTGGTCAGCAGCAGGAAGCATGAGGTGCTCTAAAACTTCCTGGTAGACGGCTGCGTTGACCTTGGACCTCAGAAAACACAGTGGACCAACACCAGCAGATGACATGGCACCCCAAACCATCACTGACTGTGGAAACTTTACACTGGACTTCAAGCTACGTGGATTCTGTGCCTCTCCTCTCTTCCTCCAGACTCTGGGACCTTGATTTCCAAAGGAAATGCAAAATTTACTTTCATCAGAGAACATAACTTTGGACCACTCAGCAGCAGTCCAGTCCTTTTTGTCTTTAGACGCTTCTGACGCTGTGTCTTGTTCAAGAGTGGCTTGACACAAGGAATGCAATAGCTGAAAAGCATGTCTTGCATACGTTTGTGCATGGTGGTTCTTGAAGCACTGACTCCAGCTGCAGTCCTCTCTTTGTGAATCTCCCCCACATTTTTGAATGGGCTTTGTTTCACAATCCTCTCCAGGGTGTGGTTATCCCTATTGCTTGTACACTTTTTTCTACCACATCTTTTCCTTCCCTTCGCCTCTCTATTAATGCGCTTGGACATAGAGCTCTGTGAACAGCCAGCCTCTTTAGCAATGACCTTTTGTCAGTTTTGTCAGTGCCACAGACTGATCGACTCCATGCCACGCCGCATTGCTGCAGTAATTCAGGCAAAAGGAGCCCCAACTATTGAGTGCTGTACATGCTCATACTTTTCATGTTCATAATTTTCAGTTGGCCAACATTTCTAAAAATCCTTTTTTTGTATTGGTCTTAAGTAATATTCTATTTTTCGGAGATACTGAATTTGGGATTTTCATTAGTTGTCAGTTTCAATCATCACAATTAAATGAAATAAACATTTAAAATATATCAGTCTGTGTGTAATGAATGAATATAATATCTAAATTTCACTTTTTGAATGGAATTACTGAAATAAATCAACTTTTTGATGATATTCTAATTATATGACCAGCACCTGTATATTTGCTACATTACAATTTTATGAAACACGTGTGCATAGAAATATAGTATATTATAAGAAATGCAGTACTCACAAAAATTGATGAGTAAGTAAATAGTAGTGGTGGGCCGTTATCTGCGTTAACGTGCTGCGTTAACGTGAGACTCTTATCGGGCGATAAAAAAAATATCGCCGTTAATCTCTCAAAGTTGGGTTGGGAGCTGAGTCTATACTACGCAAGCTATGATGACTTTCACCTTGATATTTTAGCGCGGATGTATACCTAGCCGAATTGCACTGTAGGGGGTAGGGATGGGAATTGAAAACCGGTTCCACTCGAGAACCGAAAGAACGAGCAGAGAGAGAGAGAGAGAGAGAGAGAGAGACCCGATCGTGCGCGCACTCTCTCACTTCGGAGCCAGGCGACTTCATCTCCACACTAAGCGCTGTCTTGCTCTCTTTCCCTCACACATATTAACCAAAATAAATCGACACGATGTTAAAACAAAGGTCGGAAGACCAAAGTTTCATGTGGAGCATGAAAGTATTCCTGAATTACCGCTGGGTGTGAATTGTGCTAAAATAAGTTACCTTATCTTCTCTGAAAAGCATTCCACACATTCAGCTGACAGTCTCAAGTACCACCTAAACGCAAAGCATCCCTTAGCTAATGCGGTAGATGCCGGGCCAAGCACTGATGTAGCGCAGGGGAAGAGTCGTCGTCAAACTACTATGTTTGAGTGCAACTGAGGCAAGCCCGTCAGCACAGCTCTATCAGTTAGTAAACACAAGTAGGCCTACATCTGATTGAACATGATTTATTTTCATTACCAATTATCATAGTAGAACAGCTTTCTCAAGCAGTTTGTGATGCATTTTGGAAACAGGAGATGAGCCCCTGGTCTAATGCGCCACCTGGCTTGAGAAACCCGTTCTCAAAGACTTACTTTTAGTCATTATTTGGGTAGCACACATATTCTGAATGCCCTCGGCAGAATTCAAATGAGCCATTTTAATCTAGATTAATCTAGATTAATTCCAAGATTCCAGTGAGATTAATCTAGATTAAAAAAATTAATCTATGCCCACCACTAGTAAATAGTAAACTAGGGTTGGGTACCGAAACGCGGTGCCAATAGGGAATCGGTTCCGACGTAAACGGTAGTAACCGGACCGAATAAGAACGAACATTTCGGTGCCTGATTTCGGTGCCTGACTCTCTGTGTCATAAGGCACACACACACAAGGTCTCTCGCCTTCTCTCTCTCCTTCTCCGCCATGCGCGCACTATACGGTTTAGAGCACAGTCTGTTCTGTCTCACATGCGCACTCTTGCTCGCTCGCTCTAGATTCCGAGAGATTTTAACAAATTTGCGGGCATCAGGGAGCCGTTATCAATACGCGGGAGACTCCCGGAACGTCTGCTGATAGCGAGGGGATTAATGAAGATGCCGAAGACAAAACGCTCCAAGGTTTGGCTGCATTTCACGTGTAAAATTACGCGTCAGAACGCCCTCTGGGTGTGCCGATTGTCTGAAGCCCATATAGAATCACGCCAATTAATTTGCTGATGGCGCGAGCGCCGCCTCGACGCTCTTACGTCGTCATATTATATTAGCGCGCGCATCATCTGCTCCACAGATTTCTCAGCCGAAAAAGGAAGCTTGTCGGCAGCGCGAGGAGCTTGGCAGCGAACGCAGCGTCTCGTTCCCTGTTCAGAGAACATAGGTTACAGCAGTAACCAGAGACGTTCTCTTTCATTGGCTCACTCAACGCTGCGTAGCTAAGACGCAGTGGGAACGAAATACCAAACTCGCCAAGCTAAGCACTGCTTAACTAGTACAACGACCAGATAACTTACATGACTGGTTCAAGCATACAAAACATGGGAACCTGGAGCTTTGTCGAGATTAGATTACACTGGTAGTAATCTCTATTAATCTCCAGTATTATTACATTGTTTGATACAATATTTTTTTCATTTGATTTTATGTAAATGTGAATTTTTATTTTAGATTGGTTTATTTATTATTACCATATGTTTTTGTATTTATATTGTTTAAAGATTTAAGTTAATATTGTGTCCAGTTTGGCCCTGTAAATGAAAGGGTATTATTTTTTGACAAAGTGTGTGCGGTTTCGTTTTCTTAAGTAGGCCTACCGTTTCAAGAACCGTTTAAGCACCGGAACCGTTTAAAAAATACAGAGTAGGTACTGGTATCGGATAAAACCCAACCGATAACCAACCCTATAGTAAACAAACATAATACCTTCATAATCATTGGCCAAACTTGAACTGCCCTCTCTGCTACAGGGAGATTTTCAACTCATCTGTGGCCACAAAATGGCAGCGGAAAGCAGGTGTCACGGGCCGGGGGGTGCGGGGCCCTCCAACACACACCACCTTACCAAATACCACTCTGGGGAGCTACACCAAAAGGGACACCACGAGGCAGGACAGCAAGGTAAAAGAACAGATTTGCTTTATTGAATATAAAGTACTCTAAAACAGTCTCAGATAGACACAGGACCCTTCAGGACTGATTATCTCAGTTCTCCTAGAACAACATCAATGACGAATCAGAATGCAGCGGCTTCGACTGAGAGACTCAGAACAGCAGATAACTGGATTTCCTCCCCTCTCCAGGACATCAATGATGAATCAGAATGCAACGGGCTTCGGATGGGAAACACTCAGAACAGCAGATAACTGGACTTCCTCCGTTCTCCAGGACAACATCGATGACGAGTCAGAATACAGCAGGCTTCGAGTGCGAAACACTCAGAACAACAGCTACCTGGATTTTCCCCGTCCTCCACAACAGCAATGGTGAAACAGAATGCAGCGGCTTCGAATGAAAGACCCAGAACAGCAGATAACTGGATTTCCTCCGTTCTCCAGGACAACATCAATGATGAATCAGAATACAGCAGGCTTCGAATGAGAGACTCAGAACAGCAGATAACGATACTCGGTTACTAACGTAACCTCGGTTCTCTCTAGAGAGGGAACGAGTATTGCGTAAGTTTAGCTTACGCTACGGGAAAGATTCATCTTCTCGAGATACTGAAGCCAAAAAATTATCCTTAATTTTTGTATACCTTGTCAACGCAGTGCAGCAGCTAGCAGACCTAGAGCAGGCTATCTTGCGTGCTCATTGGCTGCCCTGCGGGCAACTGCTGCAGCCTACCAGTGAGCCGGGCGTGACATCACGCCCAATGAAGGGCGCCCGCGCCTTCATAGCGTCACAGCCCGCCAGAATGGGCGTGGCTTTAGCCTATAAAGGAATGGGCTGTAGGCTGCTTCCCTGGTTTTTGTCGACTGAAGCGAAGTCGCTCGTGGCGTGAGCACGGCCGGTTACGCAATACTCGTTCCCTCTCTAGAGAGAACCGAGGTTACGTTAGTAACCGAGTATCGTTCTCTTACGAGAGGTTCTCTCGTATTGCGTAAGTTTAGCTTACGCTACGGGAACACTTTGTCAACGCCGTGCGCGCCAAGCATCCACATGAGACCCCGAACTTAGGGGGGAACCCCATAAGTGGAAGAATAAGGTGGCCGGCCATTTCGCGGGCCATCACTTGTACATAAGCACACATAGGGAATACAGAGCAGCGCGGGCGCGGGGTCTGTATAGGCACATGGCATAATCCCTTTAGTGCAGCTCAACCAGGAGAGCTGAGTCATGTGAGAGTGATCTGAGCAGGGGATCTGGGCAGAATACATCTCTCGTTCAGACTGACAGCAGTTTAGCCTGCAAGGCGGGAACTTCTAGGTTATAGAACCTGACAAAGGTAGAAGGGGAGCTCCAGCCCGCCGCTACGCATATGTCGTGGATAGAAATCCCGCTGGACCATGCCCACGAAGAGGCCACGCCTCTCGTGGAATGAGCCCTGGTGCCCAGAGGGCATTGCAGATCCTTCGACGCATAAGCGGCCGCTATAGCGTCTACTATCGATCTGGACAGGCTCTGTTTCGAGAAGGCGAAACCCTTGGTGCGCCCACCAAACGAAAACAAAAAGCTGTTCCGAGCGCCTGAAGGAGGCGGTGCGCGTAATGTAGACCCTCAGCGCTCTGACGGGGCAGAGGAGGTTTACATCACTTTCACTGTCAGATGCTGCGAGAGCAGATAGTGAAATAACTTGCGCTCTGAATGGAGTGCCCATCACTTTAGGGACATAGCCGTGTCTAGGTCTGAGGATGACTTTAGAGTCATTTGGTCCAAACTCAAGACACGACGCGCTGACAGACGTGTAGCAGACGTGCGCGTGTAGATCCCCTACGCGTTTTACTGATGACAGCGCAGCCAGAAAAAACGTTTTCAGTGATAGATATTTCAACCCCACGGAGTCTAGTGGTTCGAAAGGAAAAGCTTTCAGGGCCTCGAGGACCAATGAAAGATCCCACATAGGAACCGACGGGGGGCGCGGCGGATTCATCCTTCTAGCTCCTCTAAGGAAGCGGATGACCAACTCATGTTTCCCCAGCGACTGGCCGTGCGTTGGTTCTGCAAACGCTGCCACGGCCGCCACGTACACATTGAGCGTGGAAGGGGACCTTCCCTTATCCAACAGCTCTTGTAGGAAAGTGAGCAGATGCGCCACCCCGCATGTCCGTGGGTCCAGACCTCTGTCGGTGCACCAACCGGAGAACACCGACCATTTAGACGCGTAGAGCCTTCTCGTGGAAGGGGCTCTAGACTGCGTGATCGTGTTCATCACTCCTTCTGGCAGGGTAACGAGTACCCGTTGATCAGCCATGCATGCAGCGACCAGCGCTCTGGATGGGGATGCCAGATCGTGCCGCGAGCTTGAGAGAGATCTGCCCTCACCGGAATCGGCCACGGAGCTGTAAGTGACAGCTGTGCTAGTTCCGGGAACCAAATCTGATTCTCCCAACGCGGGGCTATGAGGAGCACCGAGTGGCGCGTTTCCCTGATTCTCTTGATCACCTGTGGTAACAGAGAGACCGGAGGGAAAGCATATAGCGGGAGGCTGGGCCAAACTTGGGCCAGCGCGTCCTCGTCCTTCGAGAAGAACATTGGGCATTGAGCGTTGTCTTTTGACGCAAATAGGTCGACTTCCGCTCTGCCGAATAGGCGCCACAGTTTCTGGACCGTTTGGGGGTGCAAGGAACATTCCCCTGGGGGAACATTGTCTCTGGACAGTCTGTCTGGGCCGTCGTTCAGATGGCCAGGCACATGCGCCGCCCTCAGCGAGCGCAGGTGTATCTGAGACCAAATAAGGAGGCGTTCCGTCAGATTGCAGAGTTTTCTGGATCTGACACCGCCCTGACGGTTTATATAGGAAACCACAGATGTGTTGTCCGAACGGACAAGAACATGCTGGCCCTGTATGAACGGGAGGAAGCACTGCAGTGCGTTCTCGACCGCCATCATTTCCAGACAGTTTATGTGAAACTCCTTCTCCCGGTCTGACCACTGGCCAAAGGCCGGTCTGCCCTCGAACAGCGCTCCCCAACCTGAGTTGGACGCGACGGTTCCCATCGTTACTCCCTGCTGGAACCAGCTGGCCGCTAACCAGGGCTGCAGAGCTGCTATGCAGGCCTGAGTCACTCTGATTTTCCGACCGCCAGACACCCAGGCTCGGGGGGGCACGCGAGCATTCAGCCAGCGTTGGAGCGGGCGCATGCGCAGTAGGCCCAGCTGGAGCACCGCTGCAGCTGATGCCATACAGCCCAACATCCTCTGAAAAATTTTCAGAGGGAGGAAGCTGCCCTTCTGGAAAGAAGCGGCCAGGTGGCGAACACGGCGCGCGCGCGCTGTGTCGACAAACGAGCCGTCATGGTTACCGAGTCCAGTTCTATTCCTAAGAAGGAAATTGACTGGCTGGGCAGTAATGAGCTCTTGGTCCAGTTGACCGTGAGACCCAAGCTTTCCAGATGACTGAGAAGCACTGTTCTGTGAGATAGAAGCTCTGTCTCTGACTGTGCCAATATCAGCCAATCGTCCAGATAGTTCATTATACGCAGCCCCTGACTTCTCAGGGGGGCGAGCGCCGCGTCCATGCACTTTGTAAAGGTACGGGATGCCAGGGACAGGCCGAACGGCAGGACGGTGTATTGATATACCTGACTGTCGAAGGCGAATCTCAAAAATTGCCTGTGACGGGGTACTATCTGAATCTGAAAATATGCATCCTTCAGATCTAGAGAGATAAACCAGTCCCTCGGGCGAACGTGCGCGAGGATTTTTCTGGTCGTAAGCATTTTGAACGGTCTTTTCGCAAGCACTTTGTTCAAATGTCTCAGATCTAGGATGGGTCTGAAGGCTCCGTCCTTCTTGGGCACGAGAAAATAACGGCTGTAAAAGCCTGACTCGCTTAGAGAAGGCGGTACCCTTTCTATAGCCCCTTTGCACAGCAGCTTTGCTATTTCTGCGTGAAGTAGGTGTGCTACTTCCGCATTCACTATTGTCGAAAGCGCGGGGGACGGCGAATGAATTGTAGTGTATAGCCCTGCTTTATTATGCTCAATACCCATTCTGAAATCCCTGGGATGTTCTCCCACGCGGCTATGTGAGCCGCTAGAGGGCGAATGGCCTCCGGGTTCAGACCGCCATTTGCTGGCTTGTGAAACTGAACCGGAGCCGAGAGCACGGCGCGCGCGCTCTCGGTTCTGGGCAATGGCGGCTCGCTGACAGCCGAAACCGGCTGATTTATGTGAGATGTCCCGATCATAGGGGATGGGGAACAAACTTTTACCACATTTTGACGCGCGAGCAGTGCTCTGGGTGAAAGAGCTCTCTGTAAGCGTGAGCGCGTGGGCGCGGGCACGAGACTTACAACTGTATCTAACGCCCGGTCATAATAGACGGGGAGCGTTTTATTAACGCTCTGCGTTTTGTGATAACGCTTAAGCGCGCGGGCGGGGCCCGGGGGAAGGTTTGTTAGTAAGCGTGAGCGCTCTCTGGCGGGCACGAGACTTACGTTTATAACCTGTTTGTTTGACCGTGTAACAGAGCGGGCAGATAGTGGGCACAGACTTGTGGACACATTTCTTACATGCAACACTCGAGCGGCTTTTCTGCGCTTTATGAGAGTGTGCTCTGTGAGTGACACAGAATTTTGAGTGCTTATGTGTAGGGGTGAGCACTGGGGCGTGGGCACTTTCACTACACTTAAAACATTGACGGCATAAGCCGGACCAGACATTACACTCTTTTTGAGATTTCTCTGGGTCGCCGTGAAAACGGCGTTTGTGTGCAGGCGAGAGGGTGAATAAACCGGCTCGTTGGCTGCTAAATGAACCGCTGCAGTAGCCTGTTTGAAGGGGACTGACAGGGAAATGAATTTTGACGGCGGTGCGGCCGCAGCGGGACCCGCGCGTCTTTTCTCTCTTACTGTTAGGAGGGCTTCGCGTGCTCAGACTTCAGCGTGATTCTCTGCCGAGGCCCTCTGGGAGGCGGCGGTCTGTGGCGGCTGTCTGAGCGCGATCTAGGGCGGCCGCCCTGACGTCGCTGCGAAGGCTGGGGCTGTGCTGGACGCTGGGTGCTGGTTCGCACAGGAGGGTGGCTTTGTCTCTCGCGAGAGCGGCCTGTGGCGGAACTCGAGCGTCGCGGCAGGAAGAGGTTCATGGCCTGTGTGGTCTTCTGTACCTCAGAAAAGCGATCAACGATCCCGTTCACCGCTGGGCCGAAGAGACCAGAGGGGGTAAGCGGCGCGTTAAGAAACGTGGCTCGCTCAGATTCCCTCATATCCGCGAGCGTTAACCAGAGGTGCCTCTCTGTAACAGTTAACGCAGCCATGGCTCGTCCGATAGCTTGAGCTGCTGCTTTGGTAGCGCGGAGAGAGAGATCCGTTGCGCTTCTCAAATCCGTAACAGCAGCTGGATCCCGGCCCTTCTCGTCCCATTCACGGAGGAGGTCGGCTTGCAGGATCTGAAGCACAGCCATAGAGTGTAAAGCAGACGCGGCCTGGCCGGAGGCAGCATAAGCGCGGCCGACCAAGGCGGACGTGGCTCTACAGGCTTTAGACGGGAGCGCTGACCGTGACCGCCATCTCGCGGAGGGCAGACAAAGGTGCGCTGCAACCGCCTCTTCCACCGGTGGAATAGCCGTGTACCCTTTCTCGGCGGCGCCGTCCACTCGGGAGAGCGACGCGGAGGCTGGTGACTGTAGTCGCGAAGAAAAGGGAGAACTCCACGACTTAGTCAGCTCCGTGTGAAGTTCCGGCAGGAATGGAGCGGGCCTCGTTGCTGAAGCTGAGCGGTGGCGACTTTGAAGGAAGCAGCCGTCGAGCCTGTTCGGCGCGGGTTCCTCTGGCGGCGACCACTCGAGCCCGAGGCGGTCCACGGCCTGGGTTAGCAAGCGCATTAGCTCAGCGTCAGCTCCAGCGCGGGTACGGGTGGATTCCTGGATCGACGAGGCGTCGGAATGAAGCGACCAATCCTCGCTGTCCGATGCGAGGCGGGGAAGGCGAAAGCGAGGCTCGAGGGAGGTTCTCCGGCGAGCGCGTCGCTGTGGCCACAGGTTCCGGCTGTCTCAGGGAACGGCGCTTCTTCTTGCGCGGTCCCACAGAGGGCGGAGTGACTGCTGCAGAGCTGAGAGCTTCGAGACGAGCCCGCAGGGTCGCCAACGGAAGCTCCTCAAAGAGCTCGCAACCCCCGGAAGCGAGGGCGAGCTCATCGTGTTCCAGGCCCAGGCAGAGAGCGCAGATCAGATGGCGGTCTCCGGCGCTGAGCGGGGCTCTACACGAGCCGCAGGAAGTGCGAGGCATCTTAAAAAAGACGCTCGCTGCTCTTTTAGAGATATATAAACAATCTAAAGCAAGGCAAAAAAGGATACGTCGCCGGATAGCGTAGCTCGCATGGATGGCTGAAGGTGGCGAAGACGGCCGGCTTCCTCAGCGCTGTCCTAAGCTGGCTGTTCGCTGTTCGACGGCGGCGGTGCTTCTCTCAGATCCAGCGATGCGAAGAGCTCGCTGAAGAGACAAAAATCAGGGAAGCAGCCTACAGCCCATTCCTTTATAGGCTAAAGCCACGCCCATTCTGGCGGGCTGTGACGCTATGAAGGCGCGGGCGCCCTTCATTGGGCGTGATGTCACGCCCGGCTCACTGGTAGGCTGCAGCAGTTGCCCGCAGGGCAGCCAATGAGCACGCAAGATAGCCTGCTCTAGGTCTGCTAGCTGCTGCACTGCGTTGACAAGGTATACAAAAATTAAGGATAATTTTTTGGCTTCAGTATCTCGAGAAGATGAATCTTTCCCGTAGCGTAAGCTAAACTTACGCAATACGAGAGAACCTCTCGTAAGAGAACTGGATTTCCTCCGTTCTCCAGGGCAACATCAATGATGAATCAGAATGCAGCGGGCTTCGGATGGGAAACACTCAGAACAGCGGATAACTGGATTTCCTCCGTTCTCCAGGGCAACATCAATGATGAATCAATCACCTGCACAGAGCTTCACACACAACTGATTTTACTATTTCCTGGCATTCCGCAGGCCGGACAGTCCCCGACAAAGATTTACAAACGAAGGTAATAACTAATCTTCCCCACCCTCGTGCAAGCATCAAACCTTCATTCCTTCACACGTGCCACTTCAATCTTCCAACACTGCATTACCACACTACCTCACAGTGAACTTAAGCCTCCACTCCGTCCAGCCAGGGTCCTCCAATCCACAGCTCTGATCTTTGAGAGGGAAATGCCAGGCGACGCAACGCTGAAGAGACTCGAATCCTCGATCACCAGCCTCAACGACACACACAAAGGATCACATCGGCGGGTAAAACACCACGATTATGCCGAATTATTCTCATGAAGTCCAGATGAAATCATCACTCAAGTAACGGAATTTATGTACTTAACTTCTCCCAAGATCGTGACATCTATAATCACAAGATAGCTCTCTCCATCTGCCCAGTTTTCCTCATTAGAGCCCTGCACGGTCCTAAAATCTAGGCCCAAGCCCGGCCCTGGCCCGAGACGCTCAGGCCCTAGCCCGACCCGTGTCCGACAGCTCATCAGAATTATCAGCCCGAGCCCGTGTTTTTTTTTATTTATTTTTTTTTATTACACAGCGGCAGCCTGCCCTATTTGCAGCTATTAATATAGGTCAGTTTTGTTAGTTATGTTTCTTTTTGTTTCTTTAATAAGTTAATTTAGACAAATGTTTGGAGCATTTTTTTTTTTTTAAATGACGACCAAGCAGCCGAGACGACAGCGAGTAAAACATGTGATCAGTTTAGCCTCTCAAATCAACGCTAATACTTTACTTGGCTACAATAAAATCCATAGATATAAAACACTTCAAGCACATCACACAGACAGTAAGTTTAATAAATGTATTAAACCACAGTGAGTAAAACAACATTTTTTGAAATACTGAGTCAGGCTCAGGCTGCTTGCAACAGCGCTCGCAAACAAATTGAGCAACAGCCTACAATCTAAATTAAATTAAATAAATTAAAAACAAACTTGCAGGTCATCTTACCTCAAAAATGCACCACAGAATATGGCCATTCTTTTTTTCCAGTAGTTTCCAACAGTTAAACGAAAATAAAGTCCAATCAAACGAAAAACATCAGTAGTTTCCAACAGTTAAACGAAAATAAAGCCCAATCAAACGAAAAGTTAGAACAGTCTCTTAGAGAGCATCGTGGAGAAAAAGAATAGCATCCACAGTGGAAGATTTTAACCCAGTCCTCCTCTCTTCTATCACTCTTCCCGCTGCGTTTTAAGTTGGCCATCTGCGATTTTTCTCTTAATATTCTCCATTATTTGCACATGAGGTGAATCGTTGGTTGCGCTGACGGGAAACCTTCTGTGTGCGTGCGTGCGTGCATGCGTGAGACTGTCATGTAAGTCATATGTCAGTGTATTTATAGGATTATGAAAGTTATGAGGTTATGAAATGTCTTTCTATGTTTGTTTTTCTATCGTTGACATCAACTTCTCATATTTTTTTAATTATTGTCTAAAAACATAAAAAGAAGGATAACCCCAAAAAAAGCCAGAGGCCCGGCCCGCATGTGAACTATGACGTGAAAATTGGCCCGAAGCCCTGCCCTAGGGGCGTAAATAAGTCGGGGCCCGTTGGGCTCGGGCTGAAATGCAGGGCTCTATTCCTCATCAATTTCCACCTGCTCCAAAGCCCGATTTCTTCTCCCGTTTTCTTCTCTGTCCGCGCTCGCTTCTTTCGCCTCTGTCTTCCACACAACCACTTTTTATATCTCCTATAGAGGATACGTGCTTCAATTAATGCCCAGATCAGCTTCTAACCCGCTGCAGCTGCCGCTCGTTTCCTCCGAACCAGCCGCCGTCGGCCATGACATCAAACCGGAACCGGCCTGGTGTCACACCGGAAGTGCCTCCCCGGGGAAACCCACATCCCATCTTTCTAGTTCCTCCTTATTCACACGGTGACACAGGCGCACCCAGTCAAGGCAGTGAAGTCCTCGCTCCTAGCAGGAACATTGTGGAGAAGGACATGGAGAGCCTGAAGGAGCTTGTCCAGCTACCACATGGTAAAGCCTGCCTTCACTGCATTGTGGAGGGTGTGAAGCCCACAGCTTCCAGCCTTGACCAGTTGAGCTCCACACAGCTCTGCATGCTCCTTCTGGAGACGGTCTCCCAACTTCAAGTTGACATTGGGGCCGTCCATACTGATGGAGACAAGCTGCCTCATATTCAGTTTTGCAACACACTCCTGTGAATGACAATATGCCTTAAATGTTTATTCTTGAAATACACAGGCAATCAAATCAAGATGTATTTATATAGCACTTTTCATACATAATGCAGCACAAAGTGCTTTACATTATTAAATTGTATTATGTTATGTAAATAATTATTTGAAATTCAACTATTTGTTGTTCAGATTTACGAAAGCAAAAATACAATAACATACCAGTATTTTTTATACCTGAAACAAACAAGTGCTGAATACTGAACAAACAAACACACACACACATACACACACACACACACACACACACACACAGAGAAATAATGAAATGCTAGTAGACTATTAGATACACTTACTTTGATGTGATGCAACAGGAGCTGTTCCTTGTCCCAGGAATTGAGAGCCCAGATACCTAGATTGGACACAGTCATCATCCCAAAAACGAACATGTACGTCGAGCTGATTCTTCTTTGTTAACTGATTGAGAGACTCGTCAAACATTAACACAAATGGGCCCGCTTTGTTGATGGTGTCAACGAGCTGCTGCTTAAAGAAGGTTGCAAGCCCGAATCTCATGAAGTAACCAGTTTTGTCCTTGCCACAGGTGAATGTCTTAGCTGTCCGAAATTGTTTCAGTAGCAATAGCTTGTTTCAGAATGTCTGAATCCGGAAACATTGACTTGAAAATATGAGAAATACCTTCGTTTGAGTTCAGTGAGTGGTGATTCACTGCAGTATTGAGACACCAGATAACCTCCGTGCACATCGTTGTCGGCACCCTGATGTTGGCAGACGACGGGGGTGATGTGACCGCTCTGGACAGAAATAGTTAATAATTCCCAAACTTTCTTACAAACAAGCAAGTAGTCAGTTTTTAACAGTTATATGGTGCGTTTTTTAACTCAAATTATAGCTTTTTTATTTCTTTCCTATTTCTGTCATGGTGGTTCTTTTCCATATGAATGTGGTACTAAATATTTGGTAATGCTTTAAACTATCTATGATGGGAAAAATCACTTTGATAAATATACCTATATATAGCCTAATAACAACATGCAGTTACGTGACGTAAAACCGAAGGACTCGAACCCGAGAGATGAACTAATCAATTCTGTATCTGGTACTACAGACTGCATAGCTCAGTTTATGAGGATGTCACGTGATGAACGAACGGCTCAGATCGGGAGGTTAGGTAAACTACTAACAGACTGCATAGCCTGAAGACCCAGATAAATTATTTAATCGTTTCTGTTTCTCATAATTTTGCCTTTTCCTTGCACTGCAATTTTCTTTATTATTCTAAATGCGATCAACATTTTATGTGCTTGGAGAATTTGGCTATTAACATTATAGAAACAAGGACCAAAGCCAACTTTTTGCTATCATTAAATGGCTTTCCTGAGGTAAATGTAACGTTATGTGACATAATTGTTCTCCAGCTGTTTTATTGACACCTTTCCGCGGTTGAAAAACACTGATTGATCGATATTATGTATGAGGCATATACATTTCAGTAAGTTGTACTGTATCTTTCAACATACTGTAATGTCATTATAACAGCTGCAAGATACTAGTTAATGTTATGATGTTCAACAGCATTAATCTAATAAGAAGTGGTTCTATCTGTTAGTCCCTGGTTCACTTTAAGGGGCGGGGTTTTAGCGGGGTCAAGGTGGCTAGAGAGGGGGAAAGACGAGGTGTGTGTGGTTCGGAGTGAGTTCAACAGCAAGTGCAGTGAGCTATATTTCTTTTAGCCTGTTATGTACGGCGTGGGTTACGGCCATAACAGTAACCCTGCAGTTCTTAAAGTCTCAGAATGATAAAGAATCCGCCTGGTTACTACTAGTAGCGAAACGCTACATTTGGTGTCAGAAGTGATGGACTTCAACGCACGAGCTGAGCATTCGACGATTAGATGGAGTACGGGGCACGGCCGAAAGTGAAACAAGAGATGCAGGAGGGGAGGGGAAAAGGCAAAAGATCGTAAGGGGAAAAGGCGAGTGCTTGTGAACACACAGTCCGGCAGCAGATCCACGCTGGGTTTCGAGCGATGCGGCCAAGATGAAAGAGGCTATCATGTTACAAGCTGCTGAAGCTGGCTTCACACCTCCCTTGCACAGTGAATTTGTACATAAGCAGAATGGCGCCGACATGACAGCACATATGCGGCAAAATACACTCTTGCAATGACGTGAAGACCCGGGAAGTAAACAAACATGGCGGCTCCCAGGCCTGCAGCAAATACATAAAGAGACTGAGACATATTCACTATTAAAATACCACGGTTCTCCGGTAAGATGGATAGGGATGCATTCAAAGCCCAGTTTGAACTATTAGCTAATGCTGCAGGCTGGTCTGAAAACCATTAAGCTTTGCAGTTAGCGCTGTGCCTCACTGATAATGCGGCTGCCTGCCTGTTGTTGTTGAGTCCTGAAGAGAGAAATGATTATAATACATTGATTGGGGCTCTTCATAGGTGGTTCGGACAATGTATCTGATCAGACATTGCCCCAGGATCGGTCAAATGCAGGGAAACGCCCAGGGGCCCGTGTAGATGGGAACATGGGCCTGTGTTAATATTTCCCATACCTTGCCCCAGGCTGAGGACGAAGAGCAACGGGTGGAGAAAAAGGGTTGGACTGCGACCTGCAGAGACGGTTATGAGCGGCTCATGGACAAAGTGTTGGCAGGAGTTCCTCGCCGTGAATGTCTTGTATATCTGGATGATCTCTTAGTCCATGGTGAGTCGTTTGATGAAGCACTCAATTCCCTCCGTCGGGTACTGGGAAGAGTGGCAGCAGCAGGCCTGAAACGGCATCCAGATAAATGCCACTTTATGAGGCGGGAGGTTGAGTTCCTTGGACACAAGTTGGGGAGGGAAGGCATAGGCACCGTGGAGGACAAAATTCACACCATTAGAGACTAGCCAATCCCTACTTCCTAGGGGTCGCCTCTTACTATAGAATGTTTGTAAGGGGTTTTTCGTGCATAGAGTCGCCGCTCTTCCGCCTCCAGCAGAAAGACCAAACCTTTGTCTGGACTGATGAGTGCCAGAAGGCGTTCGATACCCAAGCATTGATTGAAGCTCCAGTTCTTGTTCCACCTGACACCACACTGCCTTTTGTTTTAGACATGGACGCAAGCAACGTCGGCATGGGGGCAGTGTTATCACAGGAAAGACCAGATGGGGAAAGGGTGGTGGCATACTTTAGCAGGGTCTTTAACGAGTGCGAGAAACGCTATTGTCTCACCAGACATGAGCTCCTTGCAGTGGTGATGGCAGTGAGGCACTTCAAATACTACCTGTGCGGCACACCATTCAAGATAAGGACAGACCATGCTGCTCTTGAACAGCTGATGTCCTTCAAGGAGCCTGAATGTCAAGTGGCCTAATAGCTGGAAGAACTCCAGTCATACGACTTCACAGTAATTCATAGACCCGGGTCTAGCCACGCCAACGCAGATGTTTTGTCACGTCGCCCCTGTGCCGCCGAGGGCTGACATGCTGGCTGTACCTGCTGGACCAGAGTATGCAAGGAAGTTGCAGGATCGGCTGGAAACAGCCCATGTGTTTGCCAGGGATCAAATGGAAAAGGCTGGCATGAGACAGAAGAGGAACTATGATGTTAGGAGCAAGAAATATTAAAATAAATATTAAATAAAATAAGAAATATATAAGGTGCCATGCAGGGCTGCCAACTGTCACGCATTCAGCGTGAGACTCACGCAATTGACACTTTTCACACACACATCTCCTAACACACACATGAAACAATTCATTCAAATCTATGCAGCCTGAAATTCCCCTCAATCATTAAAAAAAAAAAACATTCACCTGAGCAATAGCCCTCAAGCTCCTTATCTAACTGAAATCCACGCAGGACTCCCTGTCACACACACAGATGGGGACAGACAGATGGTAATGTGAAATGGTTTTATTATGAAAAAGCAGAGTGATGGGACAACAGCGGGAACCCGATGATGGTGAAAGGATGGTGACTGGATGATAGGTGATGAAGACTTAGCTGGCGATGACTGAAGTGGAAACTCTGTGCAGGTGAAGGATGAACACGATGACTGGAGATCTGGATCGGGATGATGGACAGGAGACAGACGAAAGACAGGATGATCTCAGGTGAGTGTTCAGGTAAGGAGTCTGACTGTTTACGTAGCAGTAATGTTGGCGAGACCAGACACTGATGTGAGGGTGATGCAGGTTGATATAGTTTTGCTAGTTGTCTGTAAAATGTAAATTTTAAAGGCAAATAAAAAAAGATACAATCTGATACTGAGGAACAACATTTTTTTTTGCAAAGCATGTAACAATCAACATGACTTCATTAATTTAAGTCTTTCTGCTCTATTTTAAGACATCTTCCAAGCCTTGATTTGTTTAAAGGCGAATTAATTAATTTTACATATAATTTTAAGACCGCAGAATCCCTGCCCTTTCGAAATGCTAACATATATCATAAAACATGTCATAACTTTTTTGAAATCTGGCATCTCTTACAATTAAAAGCCGTTAACACAAACGCACAATTGTTAAAACAGCATAAATAATGCTTTTTGACTTAGGCCTTACTGCCGTCGAATCCATCGCTTTCGAGCAAATGCTAACATCATCCGAAAGAGATTTAAATGAACTTGTACATGCGCAATTCAGCAGTCAGATACGTCATACTTTGCACAAGCATGGTAACACAAACGTGACGAAAATACCTGACGTCACCACGCTACAGTCTGCCGCGAGGGGTATCTCGGAAATACTGTGACTCACTCGCTGACTCAGAGAGGACGCACACACAGAGACACACTTATAAGGTGTGTTGGACATCGGCTGCGGCTGCACGTAACCGATCGGCGAGAGTTGCCTCGTGCAGGCGGGAGGAGCTGCAAACGGAGACATGAAGTCAGACACTTTCTGGTTCCTGTAGTGACCGCTCATATGGAAATTTACATTTATGATTATTAATAATAATCATAAATGTTTCTTGAACATTAAATCATCATATTAGAATGATTTCTGAAGGATCATGTGACACTGAAGACTGGAGTAATGATGCTGAAAATTCAGCTTTGATCACAGGAATAAATTACACTTCATTATATAATCAAAAAGAGAGAGAGAAAAAAGTTATTTTACAGTAGTACTTAACAATTTTCATCATAAGAACATTTACACTCTTTTCCACAATTGAAGCTTCTCCTTATTCCTTAAAATGACAGATGTCAAGCTCCTGAAAGGTCAAATACTAAAACCACTAAAAAGGTGTCTATTCCTCGTTTAGTGAGGTCAAATAATAAATCTACTGTAGGATCTAGGAAAAATCTTATTGTAATTAAACCAGAAATTCTCAATATCAGTGAACAAAAACAATTTCTAAAGCTAGGTCTTCTAAACATTAGATCGCTCACACCTAAGGCGGTTATTGTAAATGAAATGGTCACAGATAATAATTTCGATGTTCTGTGCCTTACTGAAACCTGGCTTAAACCAAATGATTATTTCGGTCTAAATGAGTCTACTCCGCCAGGATACTGTTATAAGCATGAGCCCCGTCTGATCCGTCGTGGCGGCGGTGTTGCAACAATCTATAGAGATCTTATAAATGTTACTCAGAAAACAGGTCACAGGTTTAATTCATTTGAAGTACTTGTGCTAAATGTTACGCTCCTAGATGTAAGAAAGAAATCCCTATTATCTCTAGCCTTGGCTACTGTATATAGACCTCCAGGGCCCTATGCTGATTTCCTAAAAGAGTTTGCAGACTTTCTCTCAGATCTATTGGTCAATGTCGTTAAAGCAATAATTGTTTGAGATTTTAACATACACGTAGATAACACAAATGATGCGTTAGGGGCTGCGTTTACAGATTTATTAAACTCCTTTGGGGTCAAGCAAAACGTCAGTGGTCCCACTCATCGTCTAAATCATACACTAGATTTAATTATATCATATGGAACCAATCCAACCGATATAGATATTGTACCGCAAAGTGATGATGTCACTGATCATTACATGGTAACTTGCATAATACGTACTGCTGAAATTTGCCATGTTGCGCCACGTTATCGACCAGGCAGAACAATCCTTCCAACCACTATAGATAGATTCTCAAATAGCTTACCTGATCTATCTTAGCTGCTCAGTGAACCCAAACAAACAGATGAACTAGAGGAAATGACTAGAAGTTTGAGCACCATTTTCTCTAGTACATTAGAAATTGTTGCACCAATTAGATTAAAAAAGGTTAGAGAGAAAACAAAAGCACCATGGTACAACAGTGCTACGCATGTTATCAAGAGAGAAACTCATAACTTAGAGCGTAAATGGAAACAAACTAATTTAGAGGTCTTTAGAATCGCGTGGAAAGACAGTATGTCACGTTATAAAAAGGCTCTAAAAGCAGCCAGAGCTGAGCATCTCCGCAAATTAATAGAAAATAACCAAAATAATCCAAGGTTTTTATTTAACACCGTGGCTAGACTAACAAATAAATAGACATCACCAGAGCAAAATATTCTGTTACAGTATAGTAGTAATGATTTTATGAATTTCTTCACTGAGAAAATAGAAAGCATCAGAAACAAAATTGTAAATGTACAATCTTTTATGGTGTCTTATGATTCAGCCTCAATTATCGCCCTCAAGAACAACTACACCGCTTTACAACTATAGGACAGGAAGAGCTAAATAAACTTATCATTGCATCTAAACCAACAACATGTTTATTAGATCCAATACCCACTAAACTACTGAAAGAAGTGTTACCTGTAGTGGAAGAGCCTCTTCTCAATATTATTAACTCGTCTTTATCTTTAGGTCATGTTCCAAAAATATTCAAGCTGGCAGTAATAAAACCTCTCATTAAGAAACCGCAATTAGATCCAAATAACCTAGCAAATTACAGACCCATTTCAAATCTTCCATTTATGTCTAAAATACTACAAAAAATTGTGTCCGCTCAATTGTGCTCTTGCAAGAAAATGATATCTATGAAAAATTTCAGTCAGGATTTAGACCGCATTATAGCACAGAAACTGCACTAGTTAAAATTACAAATGATTTACTTTTAGCTTCTGACCAAGGCTGTATCTCAATACTAGTTCTACTCGATCTTAGCGCTGCGTTCGACACTATAGATCATAAAATACTCTTGGATCGACTACAAAACTACACTGGTGTTCAGGGACAGGCATTAAGCTGGTTTAGATCGTACTTATCAGACCGTTACCATTTTGTCTGTTTAAATGGTGAAAAATCGAAGATAACGTCAGTAGACTATGGAGTGCCGCAAGGATCGGTGTTAGGCCCTCTGCTATTCTCAATATATATGCTGCCACTTGGTAATATTATAAGAAAACATGGAATTAATTTCCACTGTTATGCTGATGACACTCAATTATATATTTCATCACGACCAGATGAAAACACTAACTTATCTAAATTGACAGAGTGTCTTAAAGATATAAAATGCTGGATGACGTGTAATTTCCTGCTATTAAATTCAGATAAAACGGAGGTATTACTTATTGGTCCAAAAAACTACCCACAAAACCTCGTACAATACAACTTTAATTTAGAAGGATGTCCTGTTACTTTATCCACTACAGTAAAAGACCTGGGTGTTATACTAGACCACAACTTGTCTTTCGAAAATCATATTTCATATGTTACAAGAACAGCCTTTTTCCACCTTAGAAACATTGCTAAGCTACGTAACATGCTATCTGTTTCTGATGCAGAAAAGTTAGTTCATGCATTCATTACCTCAAGACTAGACTACTGTAATGCTTTATTAGCTGGCTGTCCTGCATCCTCAATAAACAAGCTACAGTTAGTGCAAAATGCAGCTGCTAGAGTTCTTACTAGGTCAAGAAAATATGATCATATAACACCAATTTTATCATCTCTACACTGGTTACCTATTAAGCTCCGTATCAATTACAAAGTATTACTACTGACCTATAAAGCCCTAAATGGTCTAGCTCCTGTGTATTTATTGGACCTTCTATCGCCCTACAATCCATCGCGTTCTTTAAGATCACTAAATTCGAGGCTTTTGGTCATTCCTAGGATATCTAAGTCCACTAAAGGAGGGAGGGCGTTCTCGCATTTAGCTCCTAAACTCTGGAATAGCCTTCCTGATACTGTTCGAGGTTCAGACTCGCTGTCTCAGTTTAAAACTAGATTAAAGACACATCTCTTTAGCCAAGCATTCACATAATGCTTACCTTTTATATCACTGTTGAATCAGATCGAATGCATTCATTTTATGAACAGCAGCTATGCTAATTATTTCCCATTTGCTTTTCTGCTGTTATCTCGGGACGCTAGTCCAGAGGTAAATGGCGTTCGTCAGCTCCAGTTTGTATCCAGCCTCTCACAGAGACTTCAGATGACCCAACACCTGCGATGAGATGACTCAACGCCTGTGAAGAGACGACTCGACGCCTGTGAAGAGACGACTCAACGCCGGCGATATGTTATGCCCTAAATTAATACATGATTAACTAACTGTATTTTTTCTATGTACATTTCTGAAATGCACTTTCTGTAAAGCTGCTTTGAAACAATATGTATTGTGAAAAGTGCTATGATTATTATGATTAAAATGATTATTAATTAGCAGAAATTTAGTTTAGGGCCATTTGTCCGACTGTGGCTGCTTAGATTTTTAGCTTTAGACTTTTCTTCTCAGACACATTACATAAAATGTGTTTTTAGAAATGTTGCATATAGCAATGACATTTAAACTTACACAACTAAGAATCGTGTGAAAACAGTATCTAAATTTATATACAAAACAGGTTATATATGACTTTTTGGAATTCAACATCAGACAGTCCTGACATTGTGTGAGTGATTTCTACTATCTTTGTACTTTCATTCTGAAATGAAATTGATGTGTGGAAACAGGGAGTTTACTTTTATATAACTTTTTATTTTACTTTTCGTGAACTGTAGCCGTAGGCATTCGCTCTGCCAACTAACACTCGGCTGAATGGTGATTTAGCTCTAGTTATGAGGTCTATAAATGAGGTTGGTGCACGTTACCTGTGAGGGCATCACACGTGACATCATGTCATTGCTGTCGTTCCGGCGCGGTGTGCGGGAGCTAGAAAGGTAGGAGCTGCGGGCCAGCGACTCTTGTGAATGATTCCTGTGGCGCCGGGTGATATGGACTTCTTTGTTGTAGTGGACAGGGGAATTAATCGGCATACACTCAGCGGGACTCATTGTTGTGCGAGCTTCCGGTAAAGCGGACGAGTTTCGCAGTGCTTGGAGAACGTGCTGTTTCAGGTATGCTTTCAACCTTTTATATTTAATGCTTCATTTCCACCTCAAGTCCGCCTGGTGAGTTTCCTCTTTGTCTTGTGTTTTGATCCAGGTGTGTTTCCTATGCCTATGTAAAGTTATGGTGGGTTGTTCGTCATGAGGTCCAGTTCAACATAAGCTGCTGAGCAACCACAAACCTACTACTGTATGTGACTGCTATTTAAATTGCTTTGACATACGACTACGAGTGTACAATGCTGTGTGCTGCAGGGCTATGTAGCCTTAAAAGACTAACGTTCTCACAACGTCTCTGATCTCAACAACACCATTTAACGCTAACTTTTTTTCTTTTTTTTTTATTATTCAATGAGAACTGGTGGGGATGCTTTCATTGCCCGGTATTCGATATTGGTTACCCAGAATGTAATAAGCTGGGTTTAGTGTGGTTTTTGATGCTCCTCACTCTCAGTCACCACTGTTCATTTTAGTTTTGATTTAAGTTTTTATCCCTTTTGTTTATGTACTTTATGTGATTTTTTTTTATGTTTATTTAAAAGGGACAATGCACATCAATTTACATTTTTTGTTTACACTCAAAATGTAAATGCGCCAGAGTTAGCAGAAAAGCTAATTTTCATCTGTAGTCCCTTGGCAGGTCAACACATCATCATATTACATTAATAACATGAAAAATAGAAACAAAACAAAAAAGAAACAAAAAAAAGAAGATAAAAGAGAAAGAAGAAGCAAATAGAATAATTAAATAAGTACAGTACAAAGAAGGGCAGTACCTGAGATAAGGTAAACCAACTATTGGTGACTGCAGTTTTGATTATTTTTAATCCATCTCTTTAATGTGAATTTGAATGATAGATAGCTGGTGCTTTCTCTGAGTTCAGTAGGGAGACAATTTGTTTGTTAATCTGTTTCTTTTTTTGGGTTCAAGCGCTCTTCGAGGCCCCAGTACGATGTAAACAAACACCTGGTGAAAAGACTCCTGCCCTTCCATTCCTTTTCTACTCCATTTCGCTCTTTCAGTGATACTTTTGACACATGCCACCTGACTACGCCCGCCTCACCTGGTGTCTATAAATTGATTGTGAACCCTTTGGCTCATTCTTTGCACTCTCTACTGGCACTGCGATCATGCTGTGTGCGTCTGTATGAATTAACGTGAGTCCATCTATCAATCTGATTGTCTTTTTTATGCCTTTTTATGATTTACTGTCACTCTGTTAACATGTGCACTTCTGATTGATTCTTTTGTTTGTCAGACATGTGCCATGAGGGAAGATTTTTTTGTTTGAATTATGTTTAAAGCCTGTTCAGTTGTGATTAGTAGACATAAAGCACCTTGGAGAAACTCAACAGCAGTGCAAAATATGAAAAGACAATGCAGAAAAGCAGAGCGCATGTGGCGGAAGACAAAACTTGTAGTACATTATAACATCTACAAAGACAACATCCATGCTTTCAATAAGGAACTAGGCAAAGCTAGACAGACTTTCTTCTCAAATATTATAAACAGCAATATAAACAACACACGCACTCTTTTTGCTACTGTAGAGAGACTGAAAAACCCCCCAAGCCAGATTCCCAGTGAAATGCTCTCAGAGAGCAAGTGCAGTGAGTTTGCTTCTTTCTTCTCTGAGAAAATCAATAATATCAGAAAGGTGATCAGCTCATCCTTGAGTTGCGCTGGGGTCAGGCAGATCAGACAACAGCCTGAGAAAGTAGTCACTATGTCTGATTTTGAAGAAATTGATTGCAACATTTTGGAAGAAACCGTACAGCACCTTAAAACATCAACCTGCGCCCTTGACGCACTTCCCACATCTTTTTTCAAAAAGGTGTTACACCGCTTAGAAGCAGATCTCCTAGAAGTGGTAAATGCCTCACTTCTCTCTGGGAGTTTTCCGAACTCCCTGAAAACTGCAGTTGTCAAGCCCCTCCTGAAAAAGAGCAATCTGGATAAGACCATATATTAAACAACTATAGACCGATCTCAAGTCTTCCTTTCATAGGCAAGATCATTGAAAAAGTTGTCTTCAATCAGCTGAACAAATTCTTAAGCTCAAATGGATACTTTGACAATTTTCAATCTGGTTTCCGACCGCATCACAGCACAGAGACAGCGCTCATAAAGATAGTAAACGATATTCGCTTAAATACTGATACAAGCAAATTATCAGTGCTGGTAATACTCGACCTCAGTGCTGCATTTGACACTGTCGATCACGACATACTTCTTGACAGGCTGGAAAACTGGGTCGGGTTTTCTGGGATAGTCCTAAAATGGTTCAGGTCATACTTGGTAGGGAGAGGTTATTATGTGAGTATAGGAGACCATAAGTCTGAGTGGACACCCATGACATGCGGAGTCCCTCAAGGCTCAATTCTTGCGCCACTCCTATTCAACCTGTACATGCTCCCAATGAGCCAAATAATGAGAAGGAACCAAATCGCTTACCATAGCTATGCAGACGACACACAGCTCTACTTAGCCCTATCGCCTAACGATTACAGCCCCATTAACTCTCTGTTCCAATGCATTGATGAAGTAAACAATTGGATGTGCCAAAACTTTCTTCAGTTAAACAAAGACAAAACTGAAGTCATTGCGTTTGGAAACAAAGATGAAGTTCTCAAGGTGAACGCATACCTTCAGTCTAGGGGTCAAACAACTAAAAATCAAGTCAGGAATCTTGGTGTGTCTCTAGAGTCAGACCTTAGTTTCAGTAGTCATGTCAAAGCAATAACTAAATCAGCATACTATCACCTGAAAAATATAGCAAGAATTAGATGCTTTGTTTCCAGTCAAGACTTAGAGAAACTTGTGCATGCTTTCATCACCAGCAGGGTGGATTATTGTAATGGACTTCTCACTGGCCTTCCCAAAAAGACCATAAGACAGTTGCAGCTCATGCAGAACGCTGCTGCTAGGATTCTGAGCAGAACCAGGAAATATGAACACATCACACCAGTCATCAGGTG
Source organism: Gila robusta (assembly GCA_030770095.1). Lineage (NCBI taxonomy): Eukaryota > Metazoa > Chordata > Actinopteri > Cypriniformes > Leuciscidae > Gila > Gila robusta. The sequence goes on along the minus strand of JAVALU010001416.1, from coordinate 1,407,611 downwards.
TTTACCTGGCTGCCAGTTACATATAGGATTGATTTTAAAGTATTACTGGTATATAAATCATTCAATGGCCTAGGACCTCAATACATTGCAGATATGCTCACTGAATATAAACCCAACAGATCACTCAGATCATTAGGATCACATCAGCTAGAAATACCAAGGGTTCACTCTAAGCATGGCGAGTCTGCTTTTAGCTACTATGCCAGCCGCAGCTGGAACCAGCTTCCAGAAGAGATCAGATGTGCTCCTACAGTAGTCACATTCAAATCCAGACTCAAAACACATCTGTTTAACTGTGCATTTAATGAATGAGCACTGTACCACGGTTCGTCCGACTGTTTGTACTGTATTTTATTTTATGTTTTTAATTATTCTGATTTCTTTTGATTATTTCTGTATTTTATCTTTTATTCTAAACTGTTTTAATTATTCTGATTTCTTTTGATTATTTCTGTATTTTATCTTTTATTCTAAACTGTTTTAATTATTCTGATTTCTTTTGATTATTTTAATTTCTTCTATGTAAAGCACTTTGAATTACCATTGTGTATGAAATGTGCTATATAAATAAACCTGCCTTGCCTTGTCTAGTAACCTCACCTCTCCTTTGTTCATTTGTTTGATTCATCACTGTTACGAATTGTATTATTTCTTTGTTATCTCCTTACGCAGCACACAGACAATGCATTGAACCAAAGTTAACCTGAATGATCAAATAAAATACTCCTGGTGTTGAGAACTCTTGCCTTCTCCCTGCCTCATTCATCGCTCCATATCACCTGATGTCTTCTGACCGAGACTCTGTTTGCTTACAAACCCTCACTTTACCTGAACCATTCCCATCACCCTACAGTTCCTTCAATGGTCCTTCGAGCCGGAGACTGAGTGAGGGATACCATGGCAGGCATTGATATGGATGGAAAATATGAAAGAGAGTTAGAGTTGGAGAGGGCTCTCCCAATCAAAGCCTATAGCACCTTATCCAGGTGAGAGAGGCACCAACCTGACCGCTATGGCTTCCCGGCTCCTGTTGGGAAAGACTAGTAAGCCCAAGAGCATCCCTCATCACAGCCAAGCAACCAAACCATCTCCTAACACGACAGCAGTCGAGGATGGAGACGTGGAGGAGGAAGAGGAGACAGTAGCCGAGGAGGGAGAAGTGGAGGAAAAAGAAATCACCCACTATTGTGTCCAGCCCAAATCGGCAGAGGAGCATTCAGTTCCACAACTAGCCCCACAACCAGCTCCACCCTCACAGGGAGAGGGGAGACCTAATAGATCTAGAGGCAAGAGGGATAAGCAGGAGTCATTACCAAGGTCGAAGTTGAAGAAGGCCACCTCTTATACTTACACTTATGGCAGTGGAAGTTCCTGAAGCTCGGGCAAGAGCCACCAGGTGGAGCTCACCCCTCTACAGGCACCCATGATTGAGGAGAGGAGGAAACGTGGAGAACTGCGAGAGATCCAAATTCAAATCCGGGAGGAGCAAGCTCTAGATGGCAGGACTCTAGAACTGGACAGGCAAGCACAAGCAGCTTTGACGGAGCGAGAGTGGATGTCCCGATCTCTGACTCTACAGCGACGGCTGCGGAGAGTTCAACGAGAATTGGAAGAGGCTCGGCTAATATCCTAATTCACCGGAGAAGTGACCACAGAACATCCAACTGCTCTGCCACCTCAAGAGTTGGCTCCTTTTTCAATGAGCTCCAGGGTTTTGGATTCAGGTGAACCTGTCGACCTGTTTTCAGAGCAGCAAGCTCCCTGTTTTAGTCCTCAAATATCTGTCTCCGATTCAGTTCCAGTGAATCAGCCAACCACTTCTTCGTTCCAATCCTTACCTCAGCCAGTCAATGCTGTGAGTCAGTCTGAGACTCTCCATCCTGTTCAAGGGAGCCACCCAGCAGTTCCGACGTCCAGTCCAGAGCAGGCAACTCCTTCACCCCCTTCGTTCCTCCATTTAATGCGGACCGTACCTCGTCCTGACAAGAGTCAAAGTTCCTCAGATCCAGTTCCTAAAATGCCCGCACCTCTTTCCTTGCTTAACCCTCTGGGGTCGACAAACGCGCCGGAACGTTTTGCTCGATTTTTTTCACATAGCAGCAAAAATACTCTGTCATTTTTGGTCATACAGACTTAAGAAATATGAAAAAATAAACTGGTAAATGTCTACTTTTTTATGTGTCCACTTACAATCGAAATAAAACATTGTGCTTTTGTAAAATAAAGAAAATAAACAGGGTGTGCTTTCTGACTCTCAGTCTCTGTGAACTTTTTTTCTGGAGCACGTCTCTAAACTTAAACAAAACTCAGCGAATACTATTCATCCAGGCATGAGCAATATATCTTTATAATCATTTAAGTGTGTACTTTTAAATTATCTAATTCAAAACTAAAATAAATATTCTCTGTTTATGTAATCTATATAAAAAGAGAGAGATGTCAGCCGTTCTCATTTCCGTTCTCCCACGGAGAGCGCGCGCTATTCAAACGCAAATGATCTGAGGCAACACATGCAAACGTGTCAACGCCCACATCAACTCAATAAAACACACCAAGTTTAATCAGATTAATGTACTATGTCGTCTTGCGAGGCTGTGAGGAATAATCCTGAGACATTTACCCCAGAACAAGTGCTGGTTTATTTTCATTTCGAGGAGCAACGGATCTAACCGAGAATTGTGAATAGTAAGTTTTTTACTCTTGTGCTTTGTTCTAATCGCGATATGGAATAGTGTCTGTAAACGCAAAAAGACTATTTAAAATTGAATCACGTTTCTCTGTGTGAATGAATGAACGGCACATATGGGCGTTGTTGTTTACTATGTTACAGATGACATATAAAAGACAACATTTCGTAGTTTTGGATAGATTATAAAGTTTTTACTCTAAAATAGACCTCAAATAAGCTTTTGTTAGCCAGTTTCTGCACATATGTTAAATATATAGTAGCCTATGTTTTGTCAAAAATAAACTCATCAACTAAGATGTTTATAGGTTTGTTCCAATGTAAGCTATATCAAACTAATGAATCCTTAACTTTAAAATATGTATGATAAAATGTATTGGCCTACTTAAAAAAAATAATAGGCTACTTTATAAGAAATTTATGGCAAAAGACCATTTTCTTTTCAAGATGTTTCCAACTCTAACTTTGAACCAATTCTGTAGAATGGCCCATATAGCCTATTTGAACAAACAGGATTTGTTTCCAGGTATGACTATGTACTAAAAATGTGCTTTTGACTTTCATTTATATTTGGACTATATATACATATATATATATATATATATATATATATATATATATATATATATATATATATATATATATATATACTGTATATACACTGCCATTCAAAAGTTTGGGGTCGGTAAGATTTTTAATGTTTTTAAAAGAAGTCTCTTCTGCTCACCAAGGCTGCATTTATTTGATTAAAAATACAAAACAAACCCAGTATTGTGAAATATTATTTCAATGTAAAACAGCTGTGTTCTATGTAAATATATAGTAAAGTGTAATTTATTCCTGTGATCAAAGCTGAATTTTCAGCATCATTACTCCAGTCTTCAGTGTCACATGATCCTTCAGAAATCATTCTAATATGATGAATTGATGCTCAAGAAACATTTATCATTATTATAAATGTTGAAAACAGTTATTTATATTTTTATTTCAGGATTCTTTGATGAAAAGAAAGTTCAAAAGAACCGCATTTATTTGAAATAGATTCTTTTGATTCTCACGAATTAAGATATTTTTGATTAAATCTGAGAGCTGGATCACTCCTCCATAGGCTTCTTAAGGGATTGAAACTTGCCAGCCCCGAAAAATTATTAAAGACATCGTTAAAATAGTCCAAGTGACAACAGTGGCTCAATCTTAAGTTTATCAAGCGACGAGAATACTTTTTGTGCGCAAAAACAAACAAAAATAACGACTTTATTTCAACTATTCATTTCCTTCTCTGTGGGCCTCTAGTCAATTAACGTAGTGTGATAGCGTAGAGCTACGTCACACGTAGGCTCACTATTGGCCGACGCTGGTCATGTGTGTGATGCGTGTGACGTACAACAACAGAAGCGCTGCGCTGTTACACTAGTGAACTCACTCGAGGCCCACAGAGAAGGAAATGAATAGTTGAAATAAAGTCGTTATTTTGTTGTTTTTTTGCGCACAAAAAGTGTTCTCGTCGCTTGATAAACTTAAGATTGAGCCACTGTAGTCACTTGGACTATTTTAACGATGTCTTTAATAACTTTTCTGGGAACAAGTTTCAATCCCTTAGAAGCCTATGGAGGAGTGATCCAGCTCTCATATTTAATCAAAAATATCTTAATTCGTGTTCCGAAGATGAACGAAGGTCTTACGGGGTTGGAACAACATGAGGGAGAGTAATTACTGACAGAATTTTAATTTTTGGGTGAACTAACCCCTTAAGGCCATTGCACACTGAGTCCGAAATTCGCATCCGAAATTTTCGCAAGTAAAAAAAAAAATTCGACCTCACGTTATGTCAATCACGCTTGCACACTGTCTACGAAACTTTAGTCCGTAATAAATAAAAAAATCGGATCGGGTTCGTTTTTCTGCGTTTTTCGCATCCACAGCCAGCATTTTGAGAGGTTTTTTGACAATTCAGAGCCACCGTACAAGCGAATGACAAAATCCAGAATGGCATCTGACAAGTTGATACACTTCGTCTCGCACCACAAAGTACTGTATGAAAAACAAAATGCGGATCTCTCGATCGGATTAGAAAAGGAATAAACCTCCCCTTTCAATCAGATCGAAATTTCGGATCGATTAAGGTGTGATTGAGCAGCCAGTTCAATTACTAATGTATTATTTGGGTACAAAATAGGTATGTGTCCATACCTTAGACATACTGCCAGTCTCTGTTCAGGATCGATTGGTTCACGGAAATTGGTGGTCGTCTTTTTAATATGTGGCTCCAGTATCGCTAGCAAAGCATCAAACTGTTCCACTGACATTCTGAGGTAAATTTTGAATCGCTCGGGATAATTTCGCAACTCGTTGATAAGCAACTGAATCTCTCCTTCCTCTCGGTGCAGTCTCAGGATTGGATGGACCCAATATTTCTTTCTTTTTCTCTTTTTAAGAAGAGAGAGGGCAACAAAATCATCCTCACTGCTTTACGAATCCATTTGGTATTTTTGCGTTTTTTTCCGCAAAGGTTTAATAAATACGCATCGGACTCAGTGTGCAAGGTTTCTGTGCGTGACGAATTTCAAGGCTGACGAACACGAAAAAACGCATACAAATATTTCGGACTCAGTGTGCAATGGCCTTTACGTGTGTGTTCTTTATCGTAGTCCTGGGCGGCAAGGAAAATAAGGGTGGCAGCCCTCCTCATCTTGGTAGTGGTATTTTGGAGTGCTTGCTGTGCCAGACAGAGGTGTTCGACCGAGTGCGGTGTGAGTGCACGTGTGCTTGTGTTTTCTTTGTTTCTTTGTTTTAGGAGAATAGAGAGGCCCTTCTGGGTTGAGTGACTTTGGCTGCCGACCCCAGTTTAAGTCTCCAGGGGTGTCCAATTTTGAATATCCTTCTTGTTGATGGTGTTTTCTTTTTTTGTGATTGTTTCAATTTAATTTTAATTAATTGCATTTTAATTAATAAAAGTGATTTTATTGTTTGTATACTTCACCCATGTCTCATGCCTGACTCCAACCGACACGAGCCTGTGAGCCTTGTGTGCTCCTAGTTGTCTAGGGTGATTCCCAGTTAGTAAGCCCCCATGGTAGCGTAGCTGGCTTATTTATTTGGTGTCCCTGTCTCTGAGTCCCTATCGCTACACACAAAAGAGCAAAGAAATAGACACACATTCTCTCACATATAAATATGCACATACAGGTCCTTCTCAAAAAATTAGCATATTGTGATAAAGTTCATTATTTTCCATAATGTAATGATAAAAATTAAACTTTCATATATTTTAGATTCATTGCACACCAACTGAAATATTTCAGGTCTTTTATTGTTTTAATACTGATGATTTTGGCATACAGCTCATGAAAACCCAAAATTCCTATCTCAAAAAATTAGCATATCATGTAAAGGTTCTCTAAACGAGCTATTAACCTAATCATCTGAATCAACTAATTAACTCTAAACACCTGCAAAAGATTCCTGAGGCTTTTAAAAACTCCCAGCCTGTTTCATTACTCAAAACCGCAATCATGGGTAAGACTGCCGACCTGACTGCTGTCCAGAAGGCCATCATTGACACCCTCAAGCAAGAGGGTAAGACACAGAAAGAAATTTCTGAACAAATAGGCTGTTCCCAGAGTGCTGTATCAAGGCACCTCAGTGGGAAGTCTGTGGGAAGGAAAAAGTGTGGCAAAAAACGCTGCACAACGAGAAGAGGTGACCGGACCCTGAGGAAGATTGTGGAGAAGGACCGATTCCAGACCTTGGGGGACCTGCGGAAGCAGCGGACTGAGTCTGGAGTAGAACAACCAGAGCCACCGTGCACAGGCCGCATTCCCCAGGTCAAGCCACTTTTGAACCAGAAACAGCGGCAGAAGCGCCTGACCTGGGCTACAGAGAAGCAGCACTGGAGTACCCACAGTCAGTGATGGTCTGGGGTGCCATGTCAGCTGCTGGTGTTGGTCCACTGTGTTTTATCAAGGGCAGGGTCAATGCAGCTAGCTATCAGGAGATTTTGGAGCACTTCATGCTTCCACCTGCTGAAAAGCTTTATGGAGATGAAGATTTCATTTTTCAGCACGACCTGGCACCTGCTCACAGTGCCAAAACCACTGGTAAATGGTTTACTGACCATGGTATTACTGTGCTCAATTGGCCTGCCAACTCTCCTGACCTGAACCCCATAGAGAATCTGTGGGATATTGTGAAGAGAAAGTTGAGAGACGCAAGACCCAACACTCTGGATGAACTTAAGGCCGCTATCGAAGCATCCTGGGCCTCCATAACACCTCAGCAGTGCCACAGGCTGATTGCCTCCATGCCACGCCGCAATTTCTTTCTGTTTCTTACCCTCTTGCTTGAGGGTGTCAATGATGGCCTTCTGGACAGCAGTCAGGTCGGCAGTCTTACCCATGATTGCGGTTTTGAGTAATGAAACAGGCTGGGAGTTTTTAAAAGCCTCAGGAATCTTTTGCAGGTGTTTAGAGTTAATTAGTTGATTCAGATGATTAGGTTAATAGCTCGTTTAGAGAACCTTTTCATGATATGCTAATTTTTTGAGATAGGAATTTTGGGTTTTCATGAGCTGTATGCCAAAATCATCAGTATTAAAACAATAAAAGACCTGAAATATTTCAGTTGGTGTGCAATGAATCTAAAATATATGAAAGTTTAATTTTTATCATTACATTATGGAAAATAATGAACTTTATCACAATATGCTAATTTTTTGAGAAGGACCTGTATACATCTACAAACACACATACACAAGGCACACATGAGAGATAATGAGACAAAACTATATTGTTATTGAGTTTAGCTGGGAATTGTCATGGGCTGGTTGAAGCAGGAAAGGCAGCTGGATCTCAATTGCAGCAGAGTTTATTTAAACAAACTAGAATATTTACAGACAGGATACAAAGGAAACATGAACGGTACAACCAAGCATGTAGCGATGACAACAAACAAGGAACAGACTGAAAACCAGGGCTTAAATACACAGAACAGATTAGGGGAACAGCTGAGACAAATTAACTCATAAAGACTAATTAACCAGACAACAGATGACAGGGATTAAATCAATGAAAACACAGGTACAAAATGGGTGTCACAGGCAAACATAACAAACACAAAATGTGACAGGAATATTATACCAGCTTCAAGCTCACACTTACTCAACCATAATCTGAACATGTTATTAATGTAATAAAGAGAAAGTAAGAGACTCTATAACATATCAGCATTTATGATTTATCATGCAGCCCAAAGCATTATGGGTAGAATCTCTCTACAGTCTATTCTGATTCATCAACACAGTTTCACTGATGATCCAAAACTATTAACCCCAAACCCAGGATAGAGCAGTTGAGTGAATGTGGTCTGGACTGTGTGGATGAGGCTCATTGTGTCAGAGACGCTGTAGAAGGACAGAGTTCCTGCACTGTGATCCACATACACTCCTATTCTCCTGTGACCCACACACACTCCTGTACTACTGTGATCCACACACACTCCTGTACTACTGCTGATGGGCTTTACAGGGAGTTCAGTCTTTATGTTATTGTGTCTGAATGAGTAACTGGAGAGAGAGCAGGACAAACTCCAGGACTGATCATTACATCCAAACACACACTCTTTACCCGATCCCTTCCTGCTGATGCTCTTATATGACACTGATATAAACACATTATACCCACTCCACTCAATCTCCCAGTAACAGCGTCCACACACACTCTCTCTACACAACACCTGAAGATTATATCCATCAAATCTGTCTGGATGATCAGGATATGACTGAAACTTTGGGAAAGTGCCAGTAATCTCTCTGTTCCTCTCAGACAGACGGAGGCGTTTATTCACTGTGTTCAGATCCAGATTGAGCTGATGGGAATCTGATGGAGATAAAACACATCAGAATCAGGAGTTATGAATCTGTCTGATCTTTTAATGAAGATGAACTCTTCATGTTCAATATATCATCAGTGTCTCAGAATCAGAATGAATTTATTTGCCAAGTTTGCGCAAACAAACGAGGAATGTGCTGTGGTTTTTACAGGAGCTCTTGGTACATGCATACATATATGACATTAGAACAGACACTTAAATAAGACTAAGGAAAAAACATAAATAAAATAAACAATAGTAATAATAATAATGTGGTATACATCTGAAACAGAAGACTTATGTACAGATTTGTGCATTATGCACTGTATGTACAGCTCTATAAATAAAATTTGTATATGTGTTTAAAATTTTGTATAAATCTCAGTACAGTTTACCAGATATCCTGTGCAAATCATCATTTACATGATCAACTATAAACCTCTTCTGTCATGTTTTCTTTCACTTCTCCAGGAAGAACATGAACACACTCAGAGAGTTTTTCTGCTTGTTTTCTTAGTGACTTACATTGTAGGAAGTCGTTCCTGGTTCTGGGAACAATGTTGGAGAAAGTGACTGTGGAAATCAACAGACATGAAGAGTGTGATTATCATGTCAAGAGAAAATGATCCCTGCATCCGTTCCTAAGACATTTGTAATATGATCTTCTACATGATCTGAGATGATGGAGGATGATTTCTGAGAGCAGAATCTCCAGGACTTTACCTCTGTCAGAGATCTTCTTCTCTTTGCAGAAATCCTCCAGTTTGTCTCTCAGCTGACGGACAGATTCTCTCACGCCATCAAAAGAGGAGAGAGAACTGAAGGGATTGTCATTTACGTCTGTAGATTCAGGAGGAGCTGAGAGAGACTGGAAACTCTACAGAAAACACAAATCAAAGCTCATCACCTCCACACTTCATCAATAACCTGCTCTACTGTCAGATCTGTGCGGCTCTTGATGATCTTTAGTAACTCTCCTCAATCCAGCACTTTCACAGCATCAGCTTCATTCTTCTCATATTCATTATTTGACATTACAGATACAAGTTCTAGCGTTTGCCTTTTACACTATATGTGAACTTCCTATCAATTTAAGCTCAATATTAGCTTTCATATATTTCATTAGAAATGCTGCGATCATAAATCGAAAAATATTTAGTGTGTTTTAAAATTATATTTAAAAAAAATAAAAAATTACAGCAACAGTGAAATAAAAAACAAAAAACTCACATTTGTCCAGAAAACATGAAAGTGATTCATTCACATGTGGAAATAAAATCTAGAGGTCAGTAATATACCAATATCTCTCTCACATTAAATATTTTAAATAATCATATCATTATCCTGATCAAATGCATCAATCTCCATCTTAGCTGTATTATATTGTGCAAATTGGTCTCTAAACAAGTTTAATACACTGGGAATGTTATTAAAACCTTTGTTTTATTCACATAACTCAAAGGCAAAGTTTGCTAAATTCATATTTGTGTGATGAAAAAGCATTGTTTCCCATTCATTTTATTTTCTATGAAATGTGAAGTACTAAACAATAATTTAATATATGCTTGGATTTGGGCTAATAAAAATGTTCAGAAACGGCCCTGGTCTCATTGTAGACTTGAGTAGATTCGCTCAGGAAAAACAGTTCAAAAGCTACGAGCAGATTGGACATTATTTATAACTTTTGAGCAGTTAGTGGCACTGATTCACAAGGACTTTTAGGACACGATCAGGTCATGTTTTGTGTGGTTTCAGTATGTTGAAGCATTGCTAATATACAAACTTCATGTTTAGGGTCTTCATGGTCAAATTCATCAACGTGTTAAAGGGAAACATTTATGAAAATACTGTCAATTTTGTCAAGTTTGAAGATCATCTGATACAACTTTGATAAATAATCAATTTGCTACCATCAAGTTCACTGATTTCACCATTATGTAATAAATCAGAAAAAAAAAAAAAAGTTTAAATGTGAGTGAATATGATCAGATGAGAGTCTGACTGATGATTATATAATAACCGAACACACAGATCAACACTTCAGTCAGCGGCTCATTCTGCTCTCATGAAATGTTTCTCTGAGAGTCTCTTGCTCAAGTCTACTATGATCCTGTTCTTCTGGATCTCTGTTACCTGCAGGAAATGTATGTGATCCTGTGTGTGTGAAAGATGCTCCAGCTCAGCGTCTCTCCTCCTCAGATCATTGATCTCCTGCTCCAGTCGCTCCAGTCGTTCTTCAGCTCGACTCACTGCAGTCTTTTCCTGATCTCTGATCCGCTGTGTCGCCTCAGAGCGGCTTCTCTCAATGGAGCGGATGAGCTCAGTGAAGATCCTCTCGCTGTCCTCCACTGCTGTGTGTGCAGAGCGCTGTTAGGACACACATCACAATCACACAGTGAGCTTCAGTGAGTCCTGACTGAGACTTCTCTTCTTCTCTTCTTCTCCAGACTCACCTTATGAGACTCTACAGCCTCTCTCAGCTGCTGAAGATCTTTCTCTCTCTGCTGGATCCTCTGCTGGAACGACCTCTGCGTCTCCTTCAGCTGCTTCTGCAGCACAAACCAATAACAGAGATGGCACTTTATATACTGTCAATATATCATCATGTGAAGAGTTGAATCCAGTGACAGTAGAATTAATAACCAATGGCTGGAGGTTCAAACTCCTGAAGGGATGATTGATCAGTTTTACCACCATTGCACATGAATTTACGTGAAGCATAAGTTCTGTTTCACACTGCAAACATAAGCATCATAAAAGTGAAACTGACACAGATGTAAAGCTTCATAATGACAGAGTTTCTGCTGAATAACAGACTTTTTTTGTTTGATTAACAGTTCCAGCGATTGAAGGGAGCATCCTTTGATCGCTTTCTATATATAATTTATTCACAGTTTAAATAACAGAATATTTTCATCCTACTAAGAGAAACTATGTGAAGTTTATAATTTAGTCACTGGTTTGATTGACTGACACATAGACAAAGAACATCTGACTGTACATGAATCCTTATATCAGAAATCACTGGTCACAGATCAGACATTAGAATTAACAGTTACTTGTTACATTTTGATGTTACAGTTACATGTTGTGGCATTACTGTGGAGTACATATCGTAAAAGTCTGTTTGCAAAGCGTGTGCCGATAATTTACATAATTTGCTAATAATTTCTAAAGAATCCACAGTAGTGAATACAAATAAATAATGCTCAACTGAGACATTCACATAAACCACATTCCTAGCATTAGGATCCTTTGGAAGGTAATGTTGTTTTTAGTCGAGTGATCCTGCATCTTCTCTCCTCGTGATCTGATCTCACTAACACGCCAGTGGGCCAACGTTACGATGATGAAGTAGGCGTTGATTTTCTTCTGCAGAGGCGTCTTTAGTTGCACTAGTACGTCATAAAGAGGCACATTACACAACCAGTTCACTGGGCTTGGTGACAATAAAAGCTGTTTTTAGACTACCAAGGAAGTTTTCAGTTCTGAAACTTACAGGACATTCTTATAGTATGATGACGTCTTATATAAGGAGTTTATCATGTGTTTGGCAGATCATCTCCTGCAGTCGTCCAGTGGCATCAGTCACTTTATGTGGTTTACGGGAAAAATATTCCTCATGACGGTCAAAATGAGTTTGACAGTAAGACTCCAGACACACCAGACAGGACTTGACGGCTTTGTGTTCCCTTTCAAGGGAACTCGAGCTGCGTCAAGCTGTGGGAACGCCTCTGCGTTGTGCGTCCTGAAGCACGTATGGAATCAGCCCAATGGAGAGATGGAACGTCATAGGCGGGTGACGTCATCGACCAGGAAACTATAAAGCACCCCATAAACACAAGCGCAATAGCTTCTGTGCCTTCAGTCGCGCTATATGTGAATCTGTCCCTGTGTGAATATTGTCTGTCCTTACATACTCTGCACCACACAAACAATTTATATATATATATATATATTAAGAGAGATATGGCGAACAAACAGCAGTTTAGGGAGTGTGTCCCTCCCTGCTCGCGTTATTTAACGAGTGGGGATACACACGTCCTTTGTGTTGTTTGTTTGGGAGTGTAGCATGCCCAGTCAGCTCTCGAGGGAGCTGATTGTGAGCATTGCGAGCGTCTGCCATTAAGGACGCTCCGCTCCCGCCGGGCGCTCTTCGAGAAGAGCGGTTCGGTGCGCGCTCCCCGCGGTTCGGGTCCCGCTCTTGCCGAGGCAGAGCGACGACGCGTATCGTGGGGATCGCTTATGGATCTCTCAGCGGGGTTAGAGACGGGCTCTGCCTTATCTCTCCCTTCACCTGTGAGATCCAGTGCCTCAGTCCCGTATTCGGAAGCACGCGCTGCGGTTTCTTCCGCTCGGGCTGAGGCACCAGTGTTGCTTCTATCCAGTTCTGAGGAGCTGGATGTTGCTAGTATATATGAGGGAGATGTGGAGGATTCGCCACCTTACACTCCCGAAAGCGATGAGCTAGTGGAGGTATTAACAAGAGCTGTAGAAAAACTCAGCATTGTATGGCCAGTGACTAGACAGGAGTCTGTTTCTAAATTAAAATTAGATGAGAGATTTTCGCCGTCACGAGTGCAACCTCCACGCCGGTGCGTGCCGTCTTTTTTTTCCCGATCTCCACACTGAGGTGTCGAAATCGTGGGAAAAACCGGTGTCATATAGAGAAAATGTTTAGTCCCCAGACTTCAACATATTCCAATATTGTGGGGGATAAATCATATGGTTGTTCGGCTATGCCTCGCGTGGTAGAGACGCTTGCGAGTTTTCTCTCCCTCGAGGCTGCGTCATCTGTTAAGGCACCGGCATTACCCACCAAGCCTCTTAGGAATATTTCGTTTTTTGTGGGTAAAGCTATTCGGCAGCAGGTCATGTCTGCATACTATGTCTATTATGAAAAGAAAAAAAACGGGCATACCAGGCTGACCTGCTGAGGGACGTGAGTGAGAGTGAGGAGGTCAGTGCTGACGTGGTTCGCGAACTGCGTCAGGCGGCTGATTTTTCCCTGCGTGGCCGTAGAAAGACATCTGTGGTTAAATCAGACAAATATAAAAGGGAAAGGAAAAGCTTTCCTTTTAGACACTCCTCTCTCCCCCCTGGGTTTATTTGGCGATGCTGTAAATTCTGTCATCGATAAATTCCAGGAGAAGGAAAAGCAAACAACAGCTTTTAACAAATTTCTCCCTTTTAAAAATTCATGTCCCTGGGACTGCTGGGCGGGAGCAGCCCCGGCCGTCTGCGAGCTCATCACATAGGCGCTGAAGCAGAGTGTCGCGTCTCGTGCTCCCCCTGCTGGACAGTGGGCTCAGCCGCGGCACTCTCAGCCGAAATCTCCCAGTAATAGAACTGATCTGAGCTAAGAAGGCTTCGGCTAAGAAGAAGTCCTGGTGCCACGGCGCGCAGGACACTGAGGGTGGTTCCCACCGAGGTGGAAAGGTGTTCACCTCTTTCTACGGTGCCCATTCCTCCTCGGTGCCCTCAGGGGCCCGTTCTGCCAACCCCGCCTTAATGCCGGGGCGCAGACGGTCCCAGCGAGCGATTTCCCGAGGGACGCTCGCTCCCTCTGAGGAGGGTTTCAGAGCGGTTAAACCAGTTGTTCCCTGCCGGTGTGCCGTTACAGGGCGCTGCTTTTGCTGCTCAAGTTACACCAGAGGCCAGTCTCGAGAGACTGGTACCCTTAGTAGAATTTCTGGCAGAGGGGAAAAGCCTTCCAAAAATATCTCATTGGGTCCTGCAGACAATAGAAAAGGATTATGCTATGCAATTCAGGTGTCATCCACCAAGATTCAGAGGGGTTCTGCCTACAGTGGTGGGCCCCGAGCAGGCTCTGGTTATGGAACAAAAGGTGAAAGCACTCCTTCAAAAGGAGGCTATAGAACGGGTTCCTCCTCCCAGTGTGGAGTCAGGCTATTACGGCCGATATTTCATCGTTCCAAAGTAGGATGGGGGGTTGTGTCCAATTTTAGACCTGCGCCTATTGAATCGCTCGGTAGGGAAGCCAAAATTCAAGTTGCTCTCTATCAAGTAGATCGTGTCACAGATCAGATCTGAGGACTGGTCTGTCACGATAGATCTAAGGGACGCGTACTTCCACATTTCCATCCTTCCACAACACAGGAAGTTCCTGAGGTTCGCCTTCGGGGGCGAGGTGTACCAGCACAGGGTTCTTCCGTTTGACCTAGCTTTATCTCCCCGCACTTTCACGATGGTGGTTCGGCATCGAGATGTCGTTCTCGTTCATATCAGGAAGTTGGGGTTGAGGCTGAACGCAAAGAAAAGTGTGTTATCTCCTTCTCAGAAGACCACTTTTCTGGGTGTCGTTTGGGTTTCGGTTTCGATTCAGGCGCGACTCGCTCCGACCCGCATCGCTTCGATTCTCTCAGCTGTGAAACAAGTAAAGCTAGGCCAGCTACTTACTGTAATACAGTTTTAGAGACTGTCGGGTCTGATGGCAGCAGCGTCCAACGTTATACCTTGCGGCCTGTTGTACATGAGACCGCTACAGTGGTGGCTCAGGACCAAGGGATTCTCCCCGAGGGGAAATCCGCTCCGCACGGTCAAAGTCACGCGGCGCTGCCTTCGTGCTCTGGTCATGTGGAAAGAAACTTGGTTCCTATTCAAAGGTCCTGTGCTGGGTCGCGTGGCGCTAATGGCGGATGCTTCCCTCACAGGGTGGGGGACGGTCACGAGTGGTCGTCCAGCCCAAGGTCTGTCTCAGGACCATCATCTATCATGGCTTATAAATTGTCTAGAGATGTTGGCGGTGTTCCAGGCTCTGAAACACTTCCTAGCAGACCTGAGAGGTCATCATGTGTTAGTTCAGTCAGACAACACGTCGGTGGTCTCTTATATAAATCATCAGGGGAGCCTGCGGTTTCGCCGGCTTTACAAGTTGGCCCGTCAGATCCTCCTGTGGTCCCAAGGGAGGTTACTATCTCTGAGAGCAATGTATCTTCCTGGGTATTTGAATGTGGTAGCAGACTCCCTGTCGAGGCAGGGGCCGAGGCCGGGGGGTTGGAGTCTCCACCCCGAGGTGGTGGAGCTCCTTTGGTGAGTTTCGGTCGCGCCGAGGTGGACCTATTCACTTCCAAGGTGACCACGCACTGTCATCTGTGGTTTTCCATCAGCCATCCAGCCCCTCTGAGGTTGGACGCTATGGGGCAGCCGTGGCCGAGGTCACGTCTGTTCACCTTTCCCCCGATTGCTCTGCTACCTGGAGTTCTGGAGAGGGTTCGCCGGGACGGGGTCAGCCTACTACTAGTAGCCCCGTTCTGGCCGGCCCGAGTATGGTTTGCGGACCTGATTTCTCTCCTGGACGGTTCTCCTTTGGAGCTCCCGGTCAGGAGGGATCTACTCTCTCAGGCGGGCAGCATGATATTTCACCCCCGCCCAGTACTGTGGGCTTGGCCTCCGAGGGGGCCCAGCTCATGAACTCTGGTCTCTCAACCGAGGTTGTTGAGACCATTCTTCACTCCAGAGCTCCATCCGCGAGGAAGCTTTATGCCTTGAAGTGAAAACTTTTCACTTCTTGGTGTGGAGAACACCTGCAGGACCCGGTTAACGGCCCAGTGGGTGCAGTGCTGGAATTCCTGCAGGAGCGCTTCTCCACAGGGCTATCCCCCTCCACACTAAAGGTGTATGTGGCGGCACTGGCTGCTCACCACGTCCCTTTCAGTGGAGTTTCTCTGGGGAGACACCCGCTTATAACTCGTTTCCTTCGTGGCACATTGAGGCTGAGGCCAGCAGTTCGTACGAGGGTGCCGGCCTGGGATCTGGCCATCGTATTAGAAGGTCTTTCCCAAGCTCCTCTTGAACCTATCGAAGAAGTTCCTGAGAAGTTTCTCACGTTTAAGACTATCTTTCTTCTTGCTATCTCCTCACTAAAGAGAATCGGTGATTTGCAGGCTCTGTCGGTTTCACCCTTGTGCCTGGAATTTTCGCCTGGCATGGTTAAGGCTTTTTTGCGTCCTAGACCAGGTTACGTTCCCTAGGTCCCTACTAATGTTGTTAGACCTACAGTTCTGCAGGCCTTCTGTCCTCCTCCATTTCTGTCGTCTGACCAGGAGAAACTTAATTTACTCTGCCCTGTTAGGGCGTTAGACGCCTATATCCACAGAACTGCCCTGTGGAGGAAGTCAGAACAACTATTTGCGTGTTTTGGGCCACCCAAGAAGGGGTGTCCCGTGTCTAAACAGAGAATAAGCAAGTGTGTGGTCGAGGCTATCTCACTTGCCTATGAGTCGGCTGGTCAGCCTTCACCTTGGCTGTAGGAGCCCACTCTATCAGGAGTATGGCGGCTTCTAAAGCCTTATTGTCAGGAGTTTCCCTCAGTGATGTTTGTGATGCGGCTGGATGGTCTTCACCGCATACTTTCATTAAGATCTATGACCTAGACTTAATTCCTTCCCCTGGGGCACAGGTGCTCTCGCCCTCTGTGCGCTAGTTCTCACATGGCGGTCACTTGGTCCTATGGCTACGTGGGTATTAGCGTTCCCACAGCTTGACGCAGCTCGAGTTCCCTTGAAAGGGAACGTCTCGGTTACGTATGTAACCTTAGTTCTCTGATAGGGAACGAGACGCTGCGTCATTCCACCATACTCCCGGCATTCCCGCTAGCGCTTCCTTCAGGCCTATCAGAAGCTGTTGCGCTTGTGTTTATGGGGTGCTTTATAGTTTCCTGGTCGATGACGTCACCCGCCTATGACGTTCCATCTCTCCATTGGGCTGATTCCATACGTGCTTCAGGACGCACAACGCAGAGGCGTTCCCACAGCTTGACGCAGCGTCTCGTTCCCTATCAGAGAACTAAGGTTACATACGTAACCGAGACGTTTTCTTCCAGTACAGACGTCACACTGCACATCTCCAGCTCCAGCGTAACAGTCAGCAGGAAGTTTAGTCTTCTTCAGTTTCTCCACCAGTTCAGCCAGCATGGTGTTTTTAGCTAAAGCAGGTCTTGGACTGAAGGCCTGTCTGCACTGAGGGCAGCTGTAGACTCTCTTCTGATCCTCCTGATCCCAGCAGCCTGTAATACAGATCTTACAGTAACTGTGTCCACAGGGAATGGCCACCGGATCCTTCAGGAGATCCAGACACACTGGACACAGGAACTCATCCTGAGAAAATCTGGCTTCTGCCATTTTACTGCATGAGACACACAAACACACAACAGCTCAACTGCACTTCAGTTTAATTGAACTCATGTGATTCCTGATTCGTGGTTCTGTGTTTGAGTGACGTGTATAAAACAGGTTAATCTGCAAGTCTGTAAATCAGGTTCCTAGTTCCTGGTCCTGGAGAGCCTTATTCATGTAGAGTTCAATTTCAACCATACATACCTGAATCATTCTTAGTTGATTCAGGTTTGTTCAGTAACAGCCGGAACGAAACTCTGTTGTGTCTCTCCAGGAATAGAAAGAGGAACCCTGCTGTAAAGTCGCAGATCATAAATGTCCACTAGATGTCAGTCTCAGACAGGCACTCAAAAAGTTACTGAGAATCAGGAATACTGCATCCTAATGACTACACTTGTACGGCATTAAAAGTGTGTCTAGTTCCAGACGTGAAAAGTACTTATAAATACTTCCATTACATTACTTGAGTACATTTTCCAATTTTGTTATAATTATATAATTAAATGGTGATACTTTTACTTTTACTTGAGTTGAATAAAAATAAAGTATTTAACTTCGCTACATTTATTTTTCACCAAAAGTACAGACGGAGCAACAGGGCGAGCTGGAGCGTTTCAAACTACAGCGATGAAGCCCTCCGCTTTCAGCCAATAGCATACAGATATGTGTGAGGGTTTTGTAAGGACGAACCCAATTGCAGACAGTTTGCGAAAACACACAAGGTTTATTAGACAAAAAAGGGAAAACAAAACCCACGATGGGGTAAAACAAGACTGAAGGGCAAAAACAAAGACTAACAACACTAGACTAAGACTTGACAGGTAACTAGACAAATAACTAATAACAGCAACAAGATCAGGATTGTACAAGACAGAGTTCTTCACTAGATACTCACGAGAGGGTCAACACACAGGTATGGTATCACAGGATACACACACTGAGAAATCACAATGAACCGGCACAAGACAGCAAACACAAGGGGATTAAATAGAGAGACTAATGATAACAACAGGTGACACAGGTAAAGCAATAATGACAAAACGAGGATAACAAGGGGGCGGGGCCAGAGGACGAGACAACAAGCACATGGCCCAAACCAAAGGCCACGTGCTTGCACACAAAACATGGTTCTGTCATGATCCTGCCTCAAGAATTAAAGAACAACAAGAACTAGATGGCAGAATCATGACAGATATCAAGTGCTTCAGCCAATAGCATACAGGTCTGAAGCGCTTCTGCCTATAACAGACAGGTCTGAAGCGCTTCTGCCTATAACAGACAGGTCTGAAGCGCTTCAGCCAATTTCTTCTGCCCATTGCGTCCCTGCATTACCGAGTCCTCACAGCATTCTCAACTTTCTGGCCTGCATTTTCTACTCTGTTCTGACTGTTGTCTAATAAACTGTCTTTTGATTCGCATCTGGATCCATTGCCTTTTTACGTTACAGACCCTGACCGAACGACCTGACCACCATTATGGATCCAGCGAAATCGTCCGATCTTCAGGATTTTCTGTCCAACAACAGTGCTCGTATGGATCATCAAGAGGAACAGATAGTCGCCAATGGCCGGGCAGTACAGGCTCTGGTAACGCAGGTGTCTGAGCTCACCACCCAGCTACAACTTCTGAGAGCTCCCACTGCGCCACCCCCGCCGCCCGCTCCCCACATTCCACCGAACATCGTCAACTAGCATGAGCCGCGCATCCCCACTCCTGAGAGGTATTCCGGTGAGCCGAACCTCTGTAGAACATTTTTAACTAAATGTTCGATATTTTTTCTCTCCAGCCTGTAACATTTGCCTCTGAGCAGTCCAAGGTGGCGTTGGTGATCACCCCACTATCCGGACGCGCGGCGGTGTGGGAGAACCAACATCCCTGCTGTTCCTCATTCCATGCACTCGAGGAGGAGACGAGATGGGTGTTCGATCGTGCGGTAGGTCGTTGTGAGGCAGCCCGTAGACTCGCGGACCTGCGCCAGGACAACAAACCCATCTCTGACTATATCGAGTTCCGGACTCTGGCAGCCAAGTGCAAATGGAGCGAGGAGGCGCAGTGGGACATGTTCCTGCATGGGTTGGCTGACCATGTTCAAAGGAAAATCTACACACTGGAATTACCCATGACTCTTAATGGGCTTATTGAACTGGCTTTGCGCGTGGATGCGCACCTTCAACAACGGGAGAATCGTTCACATCAAGCCCTGGTTCAGGAGTTCCCTGAGCATTCCAGTCTCGGAAGAGGAAACATGGTCAGCCCCCCGATCGATCAAGAACCCATGCAGGTTGGTAGAGCTCGGCTTTCCCGGGAGGAGAGGGAGCGTCGGAGAGCTAGAGGACTCTGTCTTTACTGCGGCACGGCTGGACACTATCTGATTAACTGTCCAGTAAAAGACCAAGCCCGACAGTAGAACGGAGATTACTGTCGGGTGGATTATCCGTGGCCAAACCCTCATCAGCGACTCTCCTCCCGGTTAGACTGCAATGGGCAGACCAGTCTCACACCTGCCAGGCGTTGGTGGACTCCGGAGCGGGGGGTAATCTCATGGACTATTCCCTGGCTCTGCGTCTCCAGGTTCCCATCACTTCCCTCAACCACAGGATTTCTGTTAACGCCCTGAACGGACAGGAACTCCCAGGCATCACACAGTCCACCGGTTTCCTCACCCTTGTCACCACGGGTAATCACATCGAGAGAACTTCCTTTCTCCTCACAGACTCACCATTTGGGCCGATTGTGTTGGGACATCCGTGGCTGGTGAAACACAAACCCAAAATTAAATGGGGTCAGAGCTCTGTGTCGGGTTGGAGTAACCAGTGTTATGCCTCTTGTCTTGTGTCTGCTTGTCCGTCTGTCTCTTGTTCTGTGTTGTCTCTTGTTCTGTGTTGCAGGAGGAGCCGGTGAACCTGTCAAACGTGCCGCAGGAGTATCTCGACCTGAAGGAAGTGTTCAGTAAGTCCCGGGCTGCTTCTCTTCCTCCGCACCGTCTCTATGACTGTGCTATAGATTTACTACCAGGTACATCTCCGCCTAAGGGCAAATTATATTCAGGCGAGTGCTCCAGAGACTGCTCGAGAATGGGCTTTTGTCAAGGCGGAGAAGTGCGCGTTTCATGCACAGTCAGTTCCGTTTTTGGGATACATTGTCTCGTCCGAGGGAATGCGCATAGATCCTGATAAAGATAAGGCTGTGGTAGATTGGCCAATTCCAGATTCCCTCAAGGCCCTGCAGAGGTTCCTGGGATTCGCCAATTTTTACCGGTCCTTTTATTCGCAATTTCAGCCAACTAGCTGCTCCTTTGACCGCCTTGACCTCCACCAGAACGGCGTTCAGGTGGTCTAATGCTGTGGAAGCGGCATTTACCAACCTCAAGAGCCGCTTCGTTTCAGCTCCCATTCTTGTAGCCCCTGATCCATCACGTCAGTTCGTGGTGGAGGTCGACACGTCAGAGGTGGGGGTAGGAGCAGTTCTTTCGCAGGGCTTTGCCACGGACGACAAGATGCATCCTTGCGCATTTTTTTTCTCATCGTTTATCGACTGCCGAACGTAAAGAAGGTGAGATTCGGTATTGTGGAGGAAGGTTTAGCCTGTAGGTGACTTCGTTCAGTTGCCTCTGCACGGTGAATGGACCAATGTATCGAGGACTCAGCTTACGGCAAGGCTTACGGCAAGCTTGCCCTCTGGGAGTCTTCTGGGGGTTTTGGTAACGGCACAGACTGAGCATCCTCTTACGTACCTGGAGACGTCCTGGGAGATGGACGGCCACCAGTACCGGTTAATGAGGAGCGAGAGGGTACGCCTGCTACCTGGATGTCCAGAGCCCGGAGTGGTATGTGCGGAGTCCAGAAGGGCGGTACGAAGGTGACGAGGTACGAAAACGCGCCCCTCTGGACCTCCCGGTGGAGCGGGATGATGCCGGTTCTCTTGGGAAATCTGCTCGTCGATGTCTCAGACGATCGGGTTGACGAACATGGCTGGAGGGAGAATAGGTTCAGGCGAAGGATCTTTGCAGGGAGGACTATGAAGACGGGAGAGAGCATCTGCTCTACAATTCTTACTGCCAGGCCGGTAAGACACGAGGAAATCAAAGCGGGGAAAGAAGAAGGCCCATCGAGCTTGACGAGGATTTAGCCTTTTCGCCTCTGAGGTATTCCAAGTTACGATGATCGGTTATGACCTCGAACTGGTGGTTAGCTCCCTCCAGCCAATGCCTCCACTCCTCTAAGGCCAACTTGATGGCGAGCAGTTCACGATTTCCGATATCATAGTTCCACTCCGCCGGGGATAGCTTCTTAGAGAAGAAGGCACATGGATGGAGTTTGGGAGGATCACCCTGCCGCTGGGAGAGAACCGCTCCAATTCCTGTAGAGGATGCGTCTACCTCTACAACAAAGGGAATCTCAGGGTCAGGATGAACCAGGATTGGAGCGGTCTGGAAGGCTTCCTTGAGGTGTTGAAAGGCTGTGATGGCTTCAGGAGATAAGGACAGAGACTTGGGCCGGCCCCTTAGGGAAGATGTTAGAGGAGAACTGATGTGACTGTAGTTATAGATGAATCTTCGATAGAAATTGGCGAACCCAAGGAATCGCTGAAGATCCTTCACAGTAGAAGGCTGTGGCCAGTCCCGGATAGTTTCCACCTTCCTCTGGTCCATCCGAACTCCTTGTTGGTCGATGAAGTAGCCCAGAAATTGAACTGAGGTGGTGTGAAACTCACATTTCTTCAGTTTAAGGTACAATTTATGTGCTGTCAGCTTCTCCAGGACAAGAGAGACATGACGTTGATGCTCAGAGAGAGATGATGAGTATATGAGAATATCGTCAATGTAGACAACCACAAATTTATTGAGATACTCTCGGAAGACCTCGTTCATGTACCCTTGAAAGACCGCTGGAGCGTTGGACAGTCCGAAGAGCATGACCCGGTATTCATAATGGCCGGAGAGCGTGAAGAATGCCGTCTTTCATTCGTCGCCTCGATGAATTTGGATCAGGTTATACGCACTATGTAGATCTAGCTTAGAGAAGATGCGGGCTCCACGCAGCTGCTCCAGTGCTGCTGGGACCAGAGGAAGGGGATAACTAAACTTCACGGTTTGAGAGTTGAGATGACGATAATCAACACACGGCCTCAAGCCTCCGTCCTTCTTAGCCACGAAAAAGAAGCTGGAAGCGGCAGGGGATGTGGATGGACGAATGTACTCCTGTTTCAGGGCCTCCTCCACATACTCCTCCATGGCCTTCTGCTCCGGGATGGACAGAGGGTAGACACGGCCTTTAGATAGATTGGCTCCAGGTAGTAGGTCGATGGTGCAGTCCCATGGCCGATGAGGTGGTAGTTTGGTTGCCAACTGCTTGCTGAACACATCCTGGAACGCCCTGTACTCGGTTGGAATCTCCACCTGGTGTTGGACCTCAAGACTTTCAATAGAAGTGGAACAAACGGGAAACTCAGACTGTCTCTCAGAAGATGACGAGGTAGAGGAAGGGACTTTCAGAATCCTTTTAACCGAAGCTATACAGGAATGGAAACAGTCTTCACCCCAACGAAGGACCTCCCCAGATTTCCAGTCGATGGTGGGTTGGTGTTGGACCATCCAAGGGCGTCCCAGGATGAGCTCAGCAGTGGACTCCTCCAGCACCATAAAGGAAATCTCCTCCGTGTGTAGGCAGCCAATGCAGAGCTTCATTGTGGGGGTGAAGTGACGAATTCGACCTCGACCCAGCGGCTTACCCTGGATGGTCTGAACTCTGAGATCTTGATGACTTCGATGTTTACGGACGTTCAGCTTTTGTAGGAGTTGCGTGGAAATGAAGTTCCCCGCAGAACCGGAGTCGAGGAGGGCTTGTGCTGAGACACATACACGAGAGGTTAGCAAATGGACAGTGATACGGTTTAAGGAGGCAATCTTGGGAGGAATATGAATGGTGCTTACCGCTGGACGTTGAGGTCGAACCGGGCAGGTGTTGATGAGATGTTTTTCACCCCCACAGTACAGGCAGAGGTGGTGTTGAATACGATGCTGCCGTTCCGTGGAAGAGAGATGAGTGGAGTCAACCTGCATAGGCTCGGGTGCTGGAGGAGTAACAGATGGAGCCGAGGGTGGAGGACATACAGCGGGTAGCAGGATTATCGCAGGCAGACAAAAGTTGGGATACACAAATGGTTCTCTGAATGAGACTCTCAAGTCCCAGTGAATCTTCATATACCACTATCAGCTGGCGGATGTTGGGGTTGAGACCATGTCGAAAGGCAGTTATCAGTGCGGTTTCATTCCAGCCACTCGAAGCCGCCAGCGTGCGGAATAGAAGCGCATATGTACTCACAGAGGAATTTCCCTGATGAAGGTTGTATAGCTGATCGTGAACAGAGAGATTGGATACTGTCTGCCCAAACAAGCTTGAGAGTGATTTTACCACAGGTGAGTTAGAATTCCACAGGGATTGTGCCCATTGAAGCACTCGGCCTGATAACAGAGAGATCACAAAGGCAACTCGGGCTGAATCATTGGAAAACTGATGTGCTTGCATTTGAAAGTAAAGTGAAACCTGAAGCAGAAAACCGCTGCAGTCCTCCGCCTCTCCGGTGAATGTCGCTGGTCGGGCCATGGGACTCGCAGAGACAGCTGACGAAGTAGCGGATGTTTGTGGAAGTGAGCGCTGACGTGCAGAGTGAAGGATATCTTCGGGAACGGTGGGTGGATTAGTAGGTGGAGAAGGAAGTAGAGACTGGCGAACAGCTTGAACAGGCTCCGCTGGATTCTGCATGTTGTGGTCTGGTCTTCTGTCACGGATGGAACAGGAGTCAGACAGGTGGTAAGTATAATTAGTTTATTTACAGGTGTAGCAGAAGCAGACGGAGATATGGTGAGTGTTCAAACAGATGATAATCAGATGGTAACTTAGCTGAAGGATAACAAGAGTCTCTGTTGCAGATGCAGATGGGGGATCACACGGAATGATGTACTCTGAAGGCTAAAGACGGAAGAGGATATCCACAGGCAAGGGATCGAAGAGAGTCCAACGGGAATCAGGTAAGTAGCGGGTAAGTACTGTAGTAGGTGAGTATCATGGGAGAGTCTGTGTGTCATGTAGCGACGAGACCAGACAATGAGTGTGTGAAAGGGAGCTGAATATAAAGGGAGGTGGAATGATGAGGTGCAGGTGATGGTGATCAGAACTCCGGTGATAATGAACGAGTGGGAGGAGTGGATGGAGCTGGTGGAATCCTGACACAGTGTAGGAATGTCAATGTAATGGGATGCCATGAACGGATCATATTGCTGCCCGGTTTACTTTAGCGCACCTTTTTATTATCTTCATCAAGAGCAAAGACCATGAAAAATTTAGGCTGTTTTATTTTACATTTGACCGTTTACTGCAGTTGTTATACACAGCTGACTGGAAATACATTTTATATAGTATTGCTGGTAGGCCTACTTTTTATATCAATTTTATATAATGATTTTTAAGGTGAGTGGCTTACAGTAGAGGGCTGCATTGGGATTGGGCTTCCACAGGTCCCAACTCAAAATCTCGCAGGAGCTGGCGGCTTTACCTTTGCAGTATTTAAGACTGCATGTGGAACAACTTGAGAAAATACATATTGTTGTTACAAAATTTAGTTACATAATTCCTCTTACACATGTGTACTTTAATTACTGAAGTGAAAAAAGTGTTGTTACCAATGTCCTGTTACACATTTGTACTTACACATACCATTCCGTGAGTTGATACATATGTGTTGTTACACAAGTAAGAGAGAGAATAGAGGGCAGCTTCTGTCACTTCGAGTGATTTATTGCCCCCCATAAAAGCCCCGCCCCTCTCCGTTTATGACACCGTGGGAATTTCCCACGCTAGACCACGCCCCTTCCGGATTGGTCACGTGACCGTGGGAATTCCCCGAGATACTCAACCCTCCCCTCCCTCCCACTTCCGGCCTGTACACCTGTGCATGGAATTTCTCCCCACGCTAACTCCTCCCCTTCCTCCCCGTTTTGGTCTGAACAGATTAAGCGTGGAAAATCACCGACGATCACTAGGGCTCAATGTAAAAAATGTTCAAAATGATGAAAAACATTAAAACAATATATTTTAATCTTTTTTAAAGAAAATGTATAATAAAGCCCATAGTCAGAGGTGAGATCATTGTGTTTTTTATTTTAAAAGAGGTCTTTCACATTTACATTTGAAGTTGTACTTTTCACAATCACATATAAAAATACATTAAAACAATGTGTATCGTTAAAGCACATACATTTTAAAAGCATGTGTTGCATACGTGTTCTAGAATTAAAATTATATCACGCAAATAGTTTTATTTCTAACATACTTTTACAATTAACTAGTGTTTAAAGGTATTAAAAACGTTGTATAAAGTTAAAAAAGGTCTTACGTTTTTACAATTCTGTTTGTTGAAAGAGAACAAAGACATTGTTTTCCAAAAGGTTTGTGAGACGCGCTGTGAAACACCTGCGCTCGCTTCAGCGCTCCGACCAAAAATGGCTGCATGAGGGTCTGCACAGTAGCCACACACTGACTCCTCCCACGACACACCTCCGCATCTGGAGCGTGGGAGTTAGAACACAGAGTTCCCACGCACACACACATATCCACACCTGGATTGAGGGGAATAGAACACAGAGTTCCCCACACACACACACACACACACACACACACGCGCGCATACACGTCTCATTGGTCAGCTACGACTGACGCTTACGATGACGTCACTCTAAGGGATTTCACCTCCGTGGCGGTCTATTTAAAAGCGCCACGATTTCAACACAAAATACGGTTGTGATTGTGGATTATTAGGTCTATTCAGGAGCAATGGCTTTGGCAACAGAACCCAAGACCCCTGAGAGAAACATCGATGAGGCTATGGAGGATTTGACTCTAGCTCCGCGGAAGAAGCATGGTCCTTGTTTAACAAGATTTCTCCATGAACCGAGGGACGATGTGGAATATGTTTTTCATTTGTGTGGTGGCCATTCGTGCAAGTACAATTTTGACAAGACCAACCGCGAATTCAGATTGATTAATGTGGATAACGATGAGAGATTTACGAGGAATACAACAGAGGATCCGCATCTGTTTTTCACAGAATGAGACTGGATCTTATTTTTCACCTGCGTCTGGAAAGATATGAAAGAAGGGTGTGACGAGCCCCTCTTTATAGCGGAGTGGAACGGTCTAACGATGGGTACAAAATACAGACTGCTGGCGGACAACGTTAACAAACATCCCGAGGATTACATTTACATCTTTTGCACTGATTTTGGGTCAGATGTACCCGAACGGGCATGGCCTATCTCGGAGGATAACCACCTTAAATACTACGATTTAAAATTCATGTTTCAGTGGAAGGATATGCCCGTGCTGGAAGACATTTTTACCAAAATTGGTAAACTTTTCAAATGGTGTGACGCGTACGAGCGCTACAATAACATTAAAGTGAAGCTCTTTCACCCAGATTGGTGCACGCCCAGTAGGAGGGGTGTTCATATAGCACCGCCCACATTCTACAAGCATTAAAAAAGACCTCCCTTGACAACTCAACTCATTCTGCATTATGTCTCAAGAAACCATTCATCCCGGATTCTCTTGGAGCTGCTGATGGATACACGCAATCAGGATTATCAAATGCACCGGAAAGAAGTGTCGACTAGATGAATAAATTTTGTACAGATCTTGGATATCACAACTTGGCGTTCTTCACGAACTATGGATCTAATGGGCCCATTACAAATGGAGGTGCAGCATCCCCTGTGAACGCTGACACGTCTGCTGATGAGCCAGACGGGTGTCTCGGCGATACTGGACATCGGATTATCAAAAGTGTATTCACAATCATATTGGAATATTTGATCGATAAACGGATGAAACAAAACTGCGACGGCTGTACCGTAGACCACCCATCCCAAACGAGGCACTCGTGTTTGTTCGAGCCACCTGGATATTATTTTTATGGATGTTTTGACGAGATCAGCCTGAAGGTTCTCAGACCGGAGCTAAAAACTATCCTGGCTCAATCGCTGAGTCTGTATGGTGCTACACCACATCTGCAAAGAATCCAAGGTGCCGTCGAGACAATCTTGTTTGAGCTTAAGGATGAGATGTACATCGTGGAGCAGCTGGGATCTATCAGACAGAAACTTGTGGATGAGAGTTGTGAGGAAATTATTTACTCCGCTGTCGAGAAGTGGAAGCTTGCTGCTGCTGAAGACCCTGAACCTGTCATTGTGTGAAAATGTGGAACCTCTGCACATTCTGGATTATCAAAGTCATCGGGCGACTGGAGCAATATGGTGAACATATCTGTAATCCATAAATGTACGACTATCAAAAACATTCTCGACCTAATGCCTGAAAATGCTGATTCCCTTAAAATAGGAAACATATTATGTCTATGTACGTATGTAACTGATGTTTGCAAATTGTTGAGAAATGAAGATTCTGATATTTGTAAAATTATTGATATTTTAGTTGAATTTGTCCTGGAGAAAAATTTTGAAATGTGTGTGAAATTTCTTTTGACGTTTGGATGATACATGATTAAATCCTTGTAACCCTGTACTTTTCTCTATTTAAAAAAAAAAAAAAAAAAAAAAAAAAATTATTATGTTGATATACCCTTTTGTGTGTGACTATGTATGTAAAAAAAATAAAAAAAATAAATTAAACTGAACAACATTGTAAGTGATCCGTTATTTTCTGAAATAAAATAATAGATATTCCTGAAATAAAAAAAACTTTATTGTTTGCTGATTGTTTGTAAAAAAAAAAAAAAAAAAAAAAAACTTTGTTGTTTGCTGATTGTTTGTAAAAAATAAAAACTGAACAACAATGCAAGTGATTAAGTATTGTCTGAAAAACTCATAGCGTCGACATGTCAGAGCTAATGAAGAAGATATACTATGATCCTGCGAATTCTGGTGCTTTTGGTGGTAAGGACAGATTAAAACAGGCGGTATTGCAGGAATACAACGTAAGACTATCTGATAAAGAGGTGACCGACTGGCTCTCCAGTCAAGACACATACACACTCCATCGTACTGCACCAATAAAATATAAAAGGAATCGTGTGGTAGTGTATGGAAAAGACCAACATTTTCAAGCTGATTTGGTTGATATGACTGCATTCTCGAAACAGAATGATAATATTAAATACATAATTACTGTTATTGATATTTTCAGTAAATTCGCATGGACGCGCGCACTTAAAAATAAGACGGGGCCGGAGGTGACGAAAGCTTTTTTGTCTATTCTGCGGGAGGGGCGTATACCTGCAAAGCTACAAACAGATAAGGGCACAGAGTTTTTCAATAAACATTTTCAGCAGATGACAAAAAAATATAACATACATCATTTTGCCACAGCCAGTGACCTGAAAGCGTCGGTGGTTGAACGATTTAATCGAACATTAAAAGGTCGAATGTGGAGGTATTTAACGGCTATAAATTCTAAACGGTACTGTGATATACTTCAAGATCTGACAGAAGGGTATAATTCCAGTTATCACAAATCCATTAAAATGCGACCGTTGGACGTGAATAAAGAAAATGAAGATGTAGTGTTTAATAATTTATATGGGAAAATACGTAAAGAGACACCCAAATTTAAATACTCAATTGGAGATGTCGTGAGAATCTCTAAAGTCCGGAATATTTTCGCCAAAGGATACGAGCAAAATTATACTGAAGAATATTTCACAATATCCGCATGCATTCCACGTATCCCTCCTGTATATCGGTTACAAGACTATGACGGGGAAATTATCGCCGGTTGTTTTTATGAGCAAGAGCTGCAGAAAATTATCGTGAGTAATGATTCATCTTTCAAGGTTGAAAAAATACTGGATAAACAACGCCGCGGGAAAGTCATGTACGTGTTAGTCAAGTGGTGGGGATTGCCTTCTAAATTCAATAGCTGGATTCCTAAAAAACAGGTGATGGATCTTCAAACCACCTTAAAGTTATAATGAATTCGTAACAGGTGTCATTTATGTAAATCATGTCTGAGGAGGGGTTCTACGTTACACTCCCCTGCAATGCTTCGACTAATGTCTATCCTGAGAATCGTATATCTAATTACAGAACTAGGATGGCTAGAAATATAAATTTAAAAGGCCTGTGGGAAGTGGCACTGGTCGAGTTTGAATATCCGTTGACCTGGTACACCTTCAATGAGGACGACGCTGTTTTTATTATCGATTGTGATCAAAGCCTATTACAGAATAACGGCGAACTGCACAGTGTAAGGGGTGACCTTAATATCCAAACTTTTCGGAAAGCCCTAAAAATATCTACGAGCCGGAACACTTTAAAGTGTGGTTATTTTGAGGATATACCAGTATTACTCAGAGAAATAAATGCATCTCTCCCCCCGCGGGTGCAGCTCGGCTACGACCATATAAAGAATAAGATATTTCTGAAAGCAGCCCAGAGGGCTTCGTTGACATTTTATGGTAAGGTAGCTGTTATACTAGGATTAAAACCCAGTGTTTCTATAGAAGTTGCAAACAGTTCGGATGAACATCAAGACACACACGTCACATACGCTCCGTTCCAGGCTGATATAAGAGGTGGTTTTTATACCCTATATGTGTACACAGATATAATAGACTACCAGTCAGTTGGAGATTCGTATGTACCTCTACTAGGTACAGTACATATCGAAGGGGAAACAAACAAGGCTACCTGTGTCAGGTACGACAAGTCACACTACGTGCGTCTTAATAAAACCAGTATTAACGAGATTACTATTGAGGTTAAAGACGACTTAAACAGAGAGATACCATTCACCTATGGAAAGGTTGTATCTAAACTTCACTTCAGACCCGTGAAACAACACCTTTTTTAAAATGGCTTATCTCGCACCGTACCAATCGGACCCCGATCGTTATGTTGCGTACTACAAATCTCAAACCGGAAACGGCTTGCCCGGTTACGCGGGGGTGGTGTTATGTACGGTTCCGGTTTTGCATCAGGAATCGGCGGATTGTTTAGGGGCTTGTACCGTATGGCAATCCCATTTCTTAGAAGAGGGTTCAGTATAGCAAAACCACATCTAAAAGCTGCTGCAAAAAACATAGTAAGTGATGTCGTAACTACAGCTCTAACAAAGTCGTATAACAATGATGACGGTCAGAGCGGGCATGGACTTATGGTCATGGGGCGTAGACGGTTAAAACCACCAGGGACCCGTATGAGAAGAGGGCGTGGTCATGGCATAAAGAAAACTAGACGCATCAGTAAGAAGCGCTCAGTCGCAAAAATCAAACGAAGAACCCGTACGAAGCGTGTGAAAAGAACAACAAAATTAAAAAGACGATCCAATACTATATTCTAAAAAAAATTAAAAAAATGTCTCTGTTACACTGCATGTCTGACGAATGCATCAAGACCGAACTGGATCTGTTTACTGTCCCTTTGACACAGACAGCTATTGAAAAAAACACTTATGTGGAGATTCCGCCGATTTCATCTATTACAGATTTATCTCCGATAGAATTTTTCATAGCGGGGACGGGTGAAGATTACACAGATTTGAATAACACCCTGTTATTTACCCGTGTCAAAATAACTCTACCGAACGATGATATCCCTGACGGAGCTCCGGTAGGGCTTCTTAATTATCCTGCAGCGTGTATCTTCTCACAGGTTGATGTATCGTTAGGAGATACCCTAGTATCCCAGTCTTCGAATACCTATCCGTATAGATGTATTTTAAAAACGCTCATTAATTATGGGAGAGATACATTAGAGAGTAACTTTTCAGCAGGTTTATTTTACAAAGATTCTTCAGCACACATAGATCCTACGGATCCTGGAGGGGCAAACGCTGGGTTAACAAAAAGAGTTGTGGAGCTACTAGCACCTATACGCAGTGATATATTCTTTCAGCCGAAACTATTATTGAACGGCGTTGATATTCGTCTTCGCTTAACCAGAGCAAAAGACGCATTCTGTTTGATGCGTGCTGACGCTGTCGATTATAAACTAAAAATACTCTCTGCTTCACTCTTTGTCAAGAGAGTCACTGTATCGCCTGCAGTGCGTTTGGGACATGCACAAGCGCTCCTCTCGGCCACGGCCAAATATCCTATCGACCGTTTCTGTGTGAAAAATTTCTCCATACCAGCAGGGGCGCGCGTCTCTAACCATGAAAATCTCTTCCTCGGGACTCTGCCAAAATCTATCATTTTAGCGATGACAGATAACTCGGCGTTTACAGGGGCCTATGATAAAAACCCGTTCGCCTTTAAACACTTTAATTTAGAATTCATAAATCTCACCTCTGACGGCGTGCATATCCCTAACCGTCCGTTTCAGCCACAATATAACTTAGGAAACGCCGTAAGAGAGTTTTATCAATTGGTGTCTGCGACAGGTAGACATCTGAAGAACCAGCCGTTGGCCATAGACAGAGAGGATTTTCTCAATGGATATACTCTCTACGCGTTCAACCTGACACCCGACGATGAATGTGGACAGCATGTGTCACTTATTAGATCAGGAAATATTAGATTAGAAGCACGTTTTAGAGAACCACTAGAGCACACGGTGAACCTTTTAATTTATGCAACCTTTGACTCTCTTCTTGAAATATCAAACCGGAGACAGGTGCTTGCCGAACACTATTGAGATGAACACGATACAGTTGACAGGAATCATGGACAACATATGTGATATACATTTTCTAGGAGTGTTTCCTAGCGACTACCTCCCCAAAGAAGCGTTGTTAGATGTACCTGCCCTGTTAATTTCTAATACAGATGCTTCGGGCGATCCGGGTCAGCACTGGCTAGCAATGTACATAGGTCGAAGTGGTTTCGCATGTTTTTTCGACAGCTTCGGTAATCCACCAGATGCAGTTTGTTTTCCGAGATCTATTCAAGATTTTCTAAAAAAGAATTCTACACGTTCATTATTCTACCAGACAAGTACAAGATTATACATCTGTCACCTGTGGACAGCATTGTGTCTTTTTTCTGTATCATATGTCGCGAGGGGTTGAGTATGAAAATATAATGAAATTTTACCATAATGATAATCTATTAAAAAATTATTCTATGGTATCTCTTTTTGTGAAAAAATGTAAAACCCGTGTCTGTGATAGTAAATCATTTAAGTGTATACAGTGCGTGCAATCTGGTAAAATGTTCCAGCCGTATTAATTTTTGATGTATTATTTATGTGTATATGTTACAAATAAAATGACACGTAAACAGATGAAATGTTTCTTTCTTTTATTTGACAGCAGAAAACAATAACATCACACACATCTTTTAAAATAATAAATAAAAACATTCATGAAATTCACAGTTTTGAAATAGGCTGCACTAAATCACCCATATGGTTATATTTGTAAAACAGGCAAATCCTGTTACATCAACACATATAATCGTTAAAATTTCAACCAGTGTTTAGTGTCTAATGCAGGTGAATTAAATACACTTTCATCCAGTGTGTCCGAATGTATGGGTGTTGCTGAGTCATGATATCCCTCCTTTTTCGACGATTTAGGTGGTACAGTCTCAAAATCACCATCGGATGTTTTTCTTTTACGCAATTCAATACCTCCATCGGTTGTTTTTCTTTTAAGCGATTTAATCATGTGTCTAACATGTTGGTTGGTTACAGTCGAATAAGGTATGTGTAGCTCTGCAAACGCATTCAGAAACTCGTGCCACCCCATCAGACGCCTGTTGTCACGTATCATCTGTGGTGACGTCACACTTTTCAGTAGATCATACACATGGGATCCGGGGATGATTCGTCCTTTATAAACAAACTCTCCATTGTCAGTCCATGATGCCAGATGTTTGGCTTTGGACATTTTATCCATAATATATTTTACATTTTTCAAGCTTCTCTGAGACACATTGTTTAGTACCTCTGATACGATTGCATCGTCAGTGATGTCACTGGAGCTATTTCCGGTACTATGGGGGGTGTCAGTTGTCTCTTGAGGCATTGTAAGGGTTAGAGTGTTACTTTCCATATCACGGTGTTTTACCACATTAAGAAATCGTTGTAATGCGTTAGTGTAAAGTTTTGCCTTTTCGTGTGTGTCCAAATCATGTCTCCGTAATATATCTCTAATAGATGAGTCCAGATTGTCCTCCACGAGCGTATGAATATTTTCACGAGGCGGTGCAGACCTTAATCTGTCCAATTGATGCTTAGGCACTAGATACATTTTCTCGGTGTGGTCCATCCTTTTTTAGGTTCAGTTTCTAGTTATCAGACTGGTTATAAACGGAAGAGCTATTGATAATAAAGGAAGTATAAACCCACCTCTTTGATTAATCATACGCCTCTTCCTGACTATATTAATCTTTTTATTAGCAACGTACTTTATTTCGTTTTTCCTTCTTTTTAAAGAATTATGTTGCTTCGTAGTAAGAGGAATTGATCCGTGAAGTATATTTAAGGCAACTTCGCATAATGCTAGTATTAACTCGTCAGGGGCCGAATGCAGAATAACTCCTCGTTGCTTGGGTGTAGCCTTGTATAATAACTTTAAAAGGTACAGGTTTCTGGAAAGCCTCGAACTCATTGCTAAGTTCCCTTCTGAACGTACACGACCGGATAGTCAGACAGTAAGTCCGATCTGAGACGGAATTTTTCAGGCGTTTGTGTTTTATAATCTATCAGTAAATAGCTGTAAGGTCGTTCGGTTGCATCTTGGTAGGCCTCAATAAAAAACTTTGTACTGGTAGGAAACATCTGTTGGCCCAAAACCCCTATCTGTTGTTTATCACGGGGATTTTTAAATATTATTAAATAGTTAGCATTAAGACTTATAGTTCTGCTAGATTTGCCCTGGAAGAATAGTTCCCTTTCGTTGTCACTCCGAGTTACGTCGGATGACGACGAAATGGGGTTTCGCTTAGAAAGCCTATCAACTTCGAGTATTACAAAACGAGCCAATGGCAAAGAAATGCCATGGGTCTGCGGAATTTGCATGACGTAACTCCGCCCCACCTCGTGGGTATAAAAGGAGGAAGTCCGGCAACATGCAGATATGTTTTCGCTTCGGAGCCAAGTTTATTCTTCTCTCCACAAGCCATCTCTGAATTGTCAGCTTCACGAACGAGTGCCTCGAGTGTTGGTGTGACGGCGATCTACGGCGAGAGCGTGCTTCCTGCTGATCTGCTGCAGTGATCTGCCAGTCGGCGCGTTTCTCCCCGGGTGCTTCAACACTTGAGTTTTCTCACTAAAAGAGCTTACACGCGGCACGTCTTTTTAAAGATGCCTCGCCCGTGTACTTCTGGTTGCGGCAGATTGGTATCGGACTCTGATGGGCACGAGCGTTGCATAGTATGTTTGGGCATTGATCATGCTAGAGCAGCGCTCGTGGATGACTCATGTTCTCTCTGTGGGAACATGACCATCGCGTCATTACGGTCGAGACTCGGTGAACTCGCAAGAGTGAGAGTCCCCTCATCCACCCCCCGTTCTGCGGCTGGTGGCCAGGGTGACCTGAGGGTGACGGTCTGGAACAAGGCGCCGACTATGTGTCCGCGACCCCAGCCCCCCTCTTCAATGACGGTGCCCGCTAGCGAGCAGCCGATTCCCGCGGGTCTACCCTCTGGTGGCCCGCGTGTTTCGGTGGAAGCTACAGAGGATGATGCCATGTCTGTTGCAGCATCACTAGGTGGGTTTGAGTCTTCTGGAAGTGAGGGCTCGTCACAGCTGCCACCCTCCGGTGTGCATACGGCTGTGCTCGAGTCTGATCCGGAGATGACGGCCATGCTTTCCCGGGCAGCCGCGAGCATCGGGCTTGAGTGGAGGCCTCCACCCTGTCCTGAGCGCTCGCGGCTTGACGATTGGTTTTTGGGTAAGGCCGCCGACCCTCGTCCTCGGCAAACCCCAATACCTTTCTTCCCGGACGTGCATGATGAGATCTCGAAGTCCTGGAAGACCCCGTTGTCTTCTCGGGACCGCTCGTTGATCTCATCCGCCTTTCCTCCCCTCGATGATGCAGCCGCCCATGGGTACACTGGGCTCCCCCCGGTTGAACGCTCTGTTGCCATGCAACTATGTCCTCAGAGTGCTTCTTCTCGTGGCGAGCCTAAGCACCCATCCAAGGCCTGTAGATTTTCGTCTACTCTGGTGGCGAAATCTTACAGAGCGGCGGGACAGGCGGCTGCGTCACTGCATGCTATGGCCACTCTGCAGGTCTACCAGGCCCAGATGCTCAGAGACATGCACGAGGGTAGGACAGACCCAGGGCTCTTTGATGAGCTGCGCGCCGCGACCGACCTCGCTCAACCGCCCAGAAACAGACCGAGGCCATCAAGCACATTCTGCCCCGCCGGCCAGCTGCTGCCTCCACCCAGCCGGCCGGGCAGAAGCCTCTATGTTTTATCACATATGCATTACTAAAAAGGCGCTGTGTGAACTCTTCTGGATCTGTCAGAAGCTCCGCGGTCGGGAGATGGGTACGCAATGAGAACCGACCCCACAATGTGTTCAGGATTAGCTTACTTATAGATCTTTTTGCAGGGTTGTGTGAAATATTAAAAACATCCAAACTAACACCCTGGTTTTCAAGATAATCGTTGACATAAGACTGTTTGTCTTCGTCTGTCACTACATGTGAAGGAAACCCTGAGGCTTCCTGTTTGAATTTTAGAAACGTATTTACATAACCGCTGAACAATGTGTCAGACGTCTGTTCAAAATGCCAAACTTCGTCCATTTTCAACACTTTATATCCGTGTTGAATAGCACGCTGTAATTCGACGGAGACCCACGACCCTGCAATACACCTCTCTTCATCCGTATGACGGCAGTGAGGGTTTTGAATCTGATTCTCTGCGCAAGTCCTACATAATGGAAACATTAGCTTACCACAGCACCTGTAAGGCAGTACGGGGTGAAATAGCTTGCGTGGGGGCAGGACTGTGGCTTTGATAAGACCAAAATAATTCTCTATAGATTCAAAATCCTTAAAAATTATTTTAGGATGTCCGATAGGATATGTTTTACATGATTGTACGTACGGATACAACGATGTGAAATCATAATAATCCACCCTCTCGCCCTCAGCAGTTTTGTGGTACAACTTATATGCATTTGTACGGCCTCCGTATAAAGCCTCGCGGGCTTTCAACCTCTCAGGCGCTTCATAAGTTTCCATAAACCGTATGACATCTGGATCTGACTGTTTTGCATTGTTCCATTCGCATTCCCATATAGAGATCACACGCAAGGAATACGTTTTACGCAGGGTCTCTAGTTTGTCATCCGACAGTCTCCTGAGAGATCCAAAAGACATTTTTGATAAGGGCTGAATTTCTTCAGCCTTAAATCTGCAAGAATGTCCGTGAAAAAAGCACCCTAAGTGCTCTAAAGCTGTTTTCACGCCTTCATTGCTCTCGTAATACCCATCAACATGATAGGGCCCAAATTTGGCTTCGCCATGATTTAAAGCATGTTGCACATCTACGTTATGCTTTTTTTGAAAATATTCTAACCACTGTATAGATGAATTTGAAAAAGTTTTGTGTTGATTAACATACGCATGGCTGTGGGTGAGAGCCAGTGTGTCGCGTGTCAGAAAATTAGTTTTGAATACTTTCATACACGTCCCTGCTAGTGTTACTGATTTAAATGGATCAATGTTTGTGATTTTTAAAAACTCATCCCTATAACTCAAACAGGCCTGGCGTAGAATAATCACGTCATTCCGACAGTA
Source organism: Gila robusta (assembly GCA_030770095.1). Lineage (NCBI taxonomy): Eukaryota > Metazoa > Chordata > Actinopteri > Cypriniformes > Leuciscidae > Gila > Gila robusta. The sequence continues at coordinate 1,370,211 of JAVALU010001416.1, read as the reverse complement.
AAAAGCTAGCTCCTTTTTGAAGTCAAACAAACCCAATACGCCTGCATACCATAGATCAAACCTAACTCGCTCGGCTGTGGACATCGTCTCATAGCCGTAAAACTCTTTTGCTGGATACGGCCCCAGATAATCAGCATTCTCCAATCTATTGAAGTGATGTGGGAAAAACCCCTTATCGCTTACACTTAGGTTTAACGCAGCCGGTATCTTTGCCAAAGACATTGGGAGAAACTGAAATGAATCGATAAAGCGTTGTTTAAACGCTGCGTCATACATGTACAAGATACGACATCCTTGCATAATAATTTTCGGCGTTAATCCTTAATCCTTGGTGAGGTATTCCGCTAGAATAAAATTGTCAAAGCCGGATGCGTTGTGGCCTATGAATGTAAAGTTGGCATATTTTGAACGTCTGAAGTGTTTAATCAGACGCGCTGTGCAATCTGTTCCAGCAGCTTCAAATACCTCACCAGCGTGTGTCATTGCGCATACGTAATTAGCGGTATGTCTACCATTTTCAAACATAGTTTCAAAATCGTAATAAATGTATTTTTCATCATGTGCTTCAGACTTAAGGGGTTGAATGTAACATTCGTGGCTACCGGCATCTGTCAAGACCTCTTTGCAATGCTCGCAGCACTTCGGGGAGCAGTTGTGTGGTTTTATCTTATCACCGTTTCTTGCTAACCTATAAGTAGTGTGACATTTTGAGCAAAAACGAATGGTATCACATTGCGATCTTTCGTCGGGTACTCATGATTTTTTATGTGTATTGTAGCAGAACATATTTCTACAGAATCTGAGACAATCTGGACATTGTCTATACTTTGTAGTATGTGTCCGACACTCTGACGCATTACATATATTACATACATATTTGCATTTGAGTGTCCTCATATCGTTGTGTCCCTTGTGGCAGTATTGGCAGACGTAGCTACACCCTATAAAACCTTTCAAATGTTTTATTAGATGGTAATGCCCCTCGTGATTATACAGGTTCACAGTCTTAGGATGAATTTCATCTGTGTTTTTGTACACTTGTAGATCCCCTGAGCTGTCTCGGTGAAATACCACGATTTTTAGATCATATTTCTTTTCGAAAACAATCAAATTGTGAAATCCTATTTTTTTCATGCGGTGTGAAACCACAGCTCGTGTGGATTTCGTACGCAGGTCTTTGTAGTTGCTGATCTGTAGACGACGGATTAAGAAAATAGGCTAGACAAAAACTGAAACACATACTGTTTTCGAAATTATTAGGACTGAATAAATGCATTTTATTCCTCTCTATAGATTCACTGATCGCCAGGGTTGTAATTCTTCTACGTCCCCCTCCAGGCTTTTTCATAACTACAGAAATCTGTAATGATAGTGTCGTATCTGTGCTTACAGCGCCGTTACTCTGTGTCGCTTGTTCAATCTGTTCGATAAATAATGTAGGATCGTGGCTGTTCTCAGGTGTTAAAACTGTATTCATGGACGTGGGTAAACTATCGCCAGATAAAGCTATGTTTATATAGCCTGTTTCGCCAGCCATCAATTGAGAAAAATCTTCAATCTCATTTAAAATATTATGCAGATGTATATTATAAGTAGCTAAATCATTTGTGTCTATTTCACGGAGATTAAGTGTCCTATTAATTTCTACCCCATTGAAATGCGGTCTCGGTATTATTGTGAATTGTCCTACACAGCCTCCCTCAGTCGCGAGGTTACGTATTTCTGACTAACTCAGACCCATTTCTGGAAGCTGTGGATCATAGCTCGTTTGAGGTGAATCACCTGTACCGATCTGTACGTTTTCATTATCATTATGCACGGGTATTTCTAACCATCTTTGCTGTTCGTCTATAATATTTTGCAATCGTTCGGTAGTGGTTAGTTCACTTGTGTTTAGCATTTGTAGCTGATTGCTTATTAATTCTCGTAATTGATTATTAATCTGCTGTCTTGATCGCTCGTGTTCTACGTCATCAGAATCTGAGTCGGTTCGAGCTCTTTTAGAAAGCATTTTGGTATGTTTTATTTATTTATTTAAAATCGTGTAAAACAAGCACGTACTACTACCATACATAAACAATATTGTCAATTAATGTGTACGATTAACAAAATGTAACAGAAATAGAATAACAATTTAACAACAATACTAAACCACATGTCTGTATCACTAATAAAGATCACATAAAATAATAACAAACAAATGAATTTAAAAATAATAACAACCAAATTAATTAAAAAATAATAACCCTCAAATGAGTTTTAAAAAGAAAATAAAAAGTAACATTCAAAAGGAAATAAAATGAAAAAACATTGGGGAGTACGCATCCTTATCTTCTCATAAAAGCATCATGTAATTCCCTCAACATTCTCTGAATAACATTTAGTCGTTCAGAAATTAGAGACAGGGCCACCGTCACCAATTGTTGATCAGACCTTACCTGATCGACTTCTTGTTGTACGCTTAAGAGCTCGTTACGCAATTGTCTGTTTTCATCTAATGCTTGTTCGTGACAGTTTCCGAAAAACTCCACGACGCTTCTGAAGTCTGCAGGGTGTTGGTTTTGGCGATCAGCAATCATACGAAGAAGTCCGACTATTGTCGATTGTGAATCAAACAGCAGTCCTTCGGTTTGCTGATACGATAAGGGCTGCGACACAACATCTAAAATTCGTAGGAAATTCCGGTTGGCGCTGAGAAATGTTTCATAACGCAACCTCTGAAAATCTTGCTCGCTGAATAACGGTCTAAAGGCACCCGCAGATTCTCCGGAGTCACTGGTGTCTGATGAATTCTGTTCAGGCTCAATTATATCCAATACTGCTGATTGGGATTCGAGGAATATATTCAATTCTCTTTCATCATGATCTTGTAGGCTACTAGAAGAAAACATAACAATAATTATTATATGTATTATTTATTACATATGATAAGACACAAAATATATAGTATCTTACCACTATCTTCCGATGAGCTTTCGTATGAACCGTGAGACACGGGTAAATCCGTGTCTCGTTTCTTGTATGGTCCTCCGACTTCGGGGTCTTGGTAATTCGTCGTCGATGTACATTCATCAATGGAGTTTTGTTCTGGAGAAATAATATTTATTTTATTATTTTAAATATTCAATGAATAAAAATAATGATGATTGTCATGTTACCTACCGTCGTTTGGATATCCTAATTGCGAGCCACTGTCTGAATCATATTCTCCATAAACATCACGAAGACGCTTTATTCCTCTCCCAGAGATAGGACGATGTGAGTTAAAATTTCCGTTCCAGTAGCTGCATGAAGGCCTCTGATACGAGTCGCTTATGTCAGATGCGTTCACTTCAATCTCCGGCGATCTGTTTGGCTGTTCACAAACAGGCACTTCAGGACTACTCCAAGGAGTGACGTTATCATACGCTTGCACGGAGTTGACCAATAACGCTTGCGGATCCCCCTCCGAAGCCTGCGAAACAGGTGTCTGTGTCGGGGGGAGTTTGACGCTATCTACTGTATTGTCTTGTAAAAAACTGTGTAAAACCCCCTCTGAAAACCATTCGTTATCTAAAATGCATATAAACAAATATATATATATATATGTTACTGATACCATTTCAGTAAAATGTATTAAACAATTTGAATGTTTTATAAAAACTCACAATGAGGATCCAGAATTTCTGCTAAATCGCCATTATAATATAAATCCGGGAGTGATTCCTCTGTTCATGTTAATAAAAGATAGAATAAAAATGTAATATTCTAACACGTATTTGAACTATAATACTTTTTGTTAAAATGAGAAATGGTGCTACCAACATACCGTGGTGATCTCCTGACATGTTTCGCGTAGAGCCTCGATTCGGTTGACTGTTCTGGTCGAAGTGAAGAGTTTGAATGAAATAGCCGTTCATAATTTAAAGATTGCATCTCACGATTTCAAAAACACCTTTTTTCCCGCGCATTCTTTTTTCAAAGAACATCTTTCAACTCTGCATGTGGTATTCTGATATTTGATTTTACAACTAGAAAGGCATATGGCGACTGTCTCGCACATACACCCCGATCTCATCAGATAACCTCAGCAATGAAATAATTCTCGACCTCTTACGAAAATAACACTTGCAGGAGGGCACAGCACGGGTCAAACACGGGTCATACACGGGTGCGTGTGTGTGTGTGTGTGTGTGCGTGCGTGTGTGGGAACTCTGTGTTCTATCGCCCCTCGATCCAGGTGTGGAGATGTGTGTGTGTGCGTGGGAACTCTGTGTTCTAACTCCCACGCTCCAGATGCGGAGGTGTGTCGTGGGAGGAGTCAGTGTGTGGCTACTGTGCAGACCCTCATGTAGCCATTTCTGGTCGGAGCGCTGAAGCGAGCGCAGGTGTTTCACTGCGCGTCTCACAAACCTTTTGGAAAACAATGTCTTTGTTCTCTTTCTTTCAGCAATAACGGAGTTTTGTAAAAACGTAAGACCTTTTTTAACTTTATACAACGTTTTTAATACCTTTAAACACTAGTTAATTGTAAAAGTATGTTAGAAATAAAACTATTTGCATAATATAATTTTAATTCTAGAACACATATGCAACTCATGCTTTTAAAATGTATGTATTTTAACGATACACATTGTTTTAATGTATTTTTATATGTGATTGTGAAAAGTGCAACTTCAAATGTAAATGTGAAAGACCTCTTTTAAAATAAAAAACACAATGATCTCACCTCTGACTATGGGCTTTATTATACATTTTCTTTAAAAAGATTAAAATATATTGTTTTTAATGTTTTTCATCATTTTGAACATTTTTTACATTGAGCCCTAGTGATCGTCGGTGATTTTCCACACTTAATCTGTTCAGACCAAAACGGGGAGGAAGGGGAGGAGTTAGCGTGGGGAGAAATTCCATGCACAGGTGTACAGGCCGGAAGTGGGAGGGAGGGGAGGGCTGAGTATCTCGGGGATTTCCCACGGTCACTGACCAATCTGGAAGGGGCGTGGTCTAGCGTGGGAAATTCCCACGGTGTCATAAACGGAGAGGGGCGGGGCTTTATGGGGGGCAATAAATCACTCAAAGTGACAGAAGCCGCCCTCTATTCTCTCTCTCAAGTATTACAGCTTACTACAGTAGATACTATGTACACATGTAGTTACCATGTAAGTTCACAGGTATTAGGGCCACTCAATATAAAGTGGGACCCATTTGAGTACTTTTTAGCTTTTTGTTAAACTCACAAACCCCAGTCTGTGAAACCCTGATATACTGTAATATTTAATGTTGTTCATAACAAAAAATGGAATATATTTTCTGTCTCTTTGTATCAATATGTCACAAGATTATCCTATTGAAATATATGTGATAAAAGTGTTAGTTGAAAAGTAATCTAAAAGTAATCATAGAATAGAAGGCAGGTTATATTACCTTAAATGTGTAATGTATAAAAACAATACATACATATATATACATTTACAACTTTTCCACAGGATTAATATTTGTTGTTTTGGTAGTGGTACACAAATGTGTTGTTTTGGTATTAATATTTGTTGTTTTGGTAGTGGTACTTAAAAAATGTGTGTTTAATAAGACATTAGTTATAAGCGAATAATTATGACGGTACTATGCTATAAAAGTAGTTTATGATATATGTATATATACATATATACAACTAATACAATTAATGTCTTAAGACAGTGATATTAAAAAACCAAACTCAGTAAAGACCATACTTATAAAGCATACTATGTACAGAAAAGCAGATGAGTGCAGAATATGAACGCAACGTGTTTAATTACACAGTATAGCGTTTCCTATGGGAGGAAAACGCTTAACGTGTAACGCAACGGATTGTGTTCATATTCTGCGCTCACCTGCTTTTCTGTACATAGTCTACTTTAATAATATGGTGTGTACAGAATTTGATCTTTTAATAAGACTTAGTACATTAAGCCACTTCAAAAGTTTTAGAATGTTTTTTCCACACACACAATTTGAAAAGACTCAAACGGACACAGGCAGAGAAAGACTGATTTTTTTTTCAAAACCTTTCAAAACATTTCAGACTGTTCCAATTATATTTTTGGATGCTGAAAACATGTTTAGCTAAAAAGACTGCCACTCCAGTTTAGCATTTATTGTTGTTTCTGCAGTTAAAAAGATAATGTTTAAAAAATATATTTAAAAAATACTTTGAAACAGCAGATTTTACGTAAATAGCCGATTCCAATCTCAGTCTGAGGCATAGTCAGGTTTTGAAGTTCTTTCCATTACATGAATATACACCGTAAAAAATGACTCTTTGAATTGGTTTTGTTCAATGTCCCTGGTCAGCATGGAGGCAACCTCACCCTTTTAGCAGCCATTAGCAATCATAGCAATTCTCCAAGCACATGCTGGGGCCATACAACACTGAACATCTTCTCACATTTCTGGATGGTCTAAGGAGTGTTTTGTTTGAGCGAAAGCAGCAGTGCATCCCGTCTATGTTGTGGTTTGGGACAATGTCCGCTTTCACCGTATAGTCCGACTAGGACAGTAGTTTAGCATCAACCAGCAATTCATAAATGCATTCCTTCCACCATACAGGCCTTTCCTCAACCCAATAGAAGAGTTTTCCTCTGCGTGTAGGTGGACAGTCGATGACCCAAACCCATATACCAGTGAACATCTCCTACAGGCAATGAAACTGGCCTGTGTCGACATCGACGAGCAGCTTGTCAAGGCTGGATCCGACACAACCAAGGGGTTTTTGAGCATTACCGGGGAAGGGACAACATTGCCTGTGAGATAAATGAAGTCCTCTGTCCAAACCCAGCTCTAAACGTGATCCTGAGGCAGAATAAACGTCCTGAATTTTATCTATTTATTTTTTGAGAGTAACATGGTTTCAGTATATTCATCATACTTGGGTGTGATTTAATTTAGTTTTACGTGGCAAAATGTGTTCACTATGCACAATAAAGATTTTTCTTTGTAACTACATGCTCTGGACACTGTGTTCTCCATTTCTTGATGTAGTGTCTATTGAATGATCTGTAGTGTTTATGAGGAACCAAAACTCCATCAGTGACAGAATGGAGAAAAAATCCATTTAGAGAAAAAGTCGGGGGGCAGTTCTTCTCTGGCCAACGAACGAACAGTGTATGATTATGATCCAGGCAGCATTACAGGTCAGAGGTCAGATTGGATCGCAACATTATATTATGCAGTTCATCTGGTTGAAGACCGGAGTCATCACGCATGTATGGAGACGGGTTTGTTGAGGAAAAGTGCCGATTGCTGTCGTGTGGATGAGGCCTTCACAGGGGAGTCTAGTGGACACAAGCTCTGCTGACTCTTCAGGGATGCGTTGTGGTCGTGTCTAGGTGCAAGTCCACCATCTGATTAGGATACGGCCCGGGTCCGGCTGATTACAGTTAACCTCGGAATAAACAGAAAGACTAAAGTTAGCGTAGATGCCATTCTTTTTTATGATGTAGCGAATATATCAGGTGTATTCATACCTGAATACATTCATACCTGAATGCATTCATACCTGAATACACCACTGTTATAGGAAGTGTTCCCGGTTCCGGCTGACCTAATTTACGCAGCCTAATAATCATTTAACTGATTTGAATAATAGGAATGTATAGTGTTCTATGTTGTAACGCCTCTCTTTATTTAAGATGATACATCTGAGGGGTTCGACAGAATTCGACTGGTACTGATAAGAAAACCACTTCATCAGACAAATACTCTATTTTGTTTTATTCCCAAGTGCACAGCAGATAAACAACATAAACAACCGAGCAGTCTTTGTCTTTTCGCATCAAACAGAATCAATAATAAAGTAAACTTATGCAGTGTTCGAACTATACCGTGCCCTTCGGGGGAGCCCTATTTTTTTCCAACCGGGGGGGGGGGATTGAAGCGCCTTTCAGACAGGACGCGGCGCTGCGCTTTGAAACCCATTAATTTCAAGGACTTCCAAAGATGCATAACCGCTACAAGTTTATGCACTATGCAAGCACTATATACAGGATTCACCTTATTATACTTTATTGACACAAATTGAAGTCAAACAGCTACATAGGCTGTCTTTGCCTTGAACCAGGTTAAATTACTTGTCAGGCTACAGAAGAATACCATAATTCATCCGTTCAATTAGGCCTAATGGTGTGTTCACATCGAACGCGAATTTAATTATTTGCGCGAGTAGATTACATACAAAGTCAATGCAGAGACGCGAATAGATTGGGCGACGCGTTTGCCGCGAACGTCTTCCGCGCAAGTTGAAAAATTTGAACTCGAGCGAATGTTCAAGCGTCTAACTAGACGCGTATTTGACGTTCTATTCGCGTTCGGTGTGAACACACCAAGACATCAAGAGTCACGCAGACCTATAACAACCCAGCCACAACATATAATTGGGAATAATGCCTTACCTTAACACAGAATGGAAGGACTTCGCGCGCAGATCAATGGCACCCACCGTTTATATTCGAATCTTTGAGTTAAAATGTAGCCTACGTAAACATGATTGGAATTTGCACCGCAGCGCCACCACACCTTGATGCTCATGACAAGAATAGCATGTATAGTTATCTTTATTGAAGTGAATTAGGTTTAAATCGCCGTCAAGCATGCATGAATGATATTTTTGCTATTTTAGACATAATACTCCACGATGATCACATTACACAAAACTGAAATTGCACGTCAAAATAAAACATTGTCAATATTTTTTGAGACCCCCCAAAATTTTACGAATCACGTTTTCAGGGGAGCCCATGTCTTATTAAGGGGAGCCGAGCTCCCCCTAGCTCCCCCGTAGTTCGCACCCTGAACTTATGATTGGTCAGAGTTAGATGAATAAGAAGATTATGGAGATGAAAATGATTAGGATCCAAACGGTTATTTGAGAGTGATGCAATGTTATAATCCAGAAAGCCAAATGAGTGTGAAATGGAGATGAACAGCCCTGTAGATCCTTAGCATCAAAACCCGTTTGCTTATTAAAGAACGAGTGATATATAGTGATCAAATAAGAGACCACCTGCAGCACGGGCCAACAAAGGTTTCAAACAACTTTCACCAAATATCCCAACTGTCCAAAAAGTCCTTTCTATAAAAGAAAGCAAATAGTTCACAGTAGCCTTTGTAATTTCCAATATATCCCATATTTAACATTTATTAAACCATATATACTCACGTTTGAGCGTAAACTTAAACAGTTGTTAAACAGGACTTATGAGAAAGTAGGCAGTCATGAGTTTCCCTCTACCAAAACAAACTAACTTGCTCGTCTGTGATCGGGCTTATATCCGGTAATCAAATCACTCTAGCGCCCTCAAGTGGCTGCTAGTGGTAACACACGTTGGCCCCTTATACACCATTCTCAAGGGAAAAATGAAAACCAATATACAAAACCAAGTAACGTTTTATACTGTTACAATGTATATGCCAGGTTGAAGAGTGTGTCTGCTTGTTAGGAAGACTGTTCAAAAGTTTTAGTGCTAAATAGGAAAAGGATCTACCGCCAGCAGTCGATTTTGATATTCTAGGTATTATCAACTGGCCATAATTTTGAGATCGTAATAGACGAGAAGGACTATAATGCGTTAAGAGCTCGATCAAGTACTGGGGAGCTAAACCATTTAGTGCTTTGTAAGTAATCAGCAATATTTTAAAATTTATACGATGTTTAATAGGGGGCCAATGCAGTTTTGTCAGAACCGGGCTAATATGGTCATACTTCCTGGTTCTGGTAAGAACTCTAGCGGCTGCGTTTGCATTTATTGCTACAAACTGATAACGGTCAAAGAAGTATGATTTAAACAATCCTAATGCAATTCCACTAATGCCACCATAATTTTCGATTATATTTAAAATAATTTTGTGGTCTATAATATCAAATGCAGCACTAAGATCGAGTAACACTAATAGAGAGATACAACCAGGATTGGATGATAAGAGCAAATCATTTGTGACTCTAATGAGAGCTGTCTCAGTACTATGGTACGGTCTAAATCCTGACTGAAAATCCTCGCAGATACCATTTTCTTTCTAGAAAGGAACATAGTTGTGAGGCATCATCGACACCCTCACCCCCAGGGCGGCAATTGGTGTTTTGCGTAGGGGACACATTTAACCAGCAGAAGCCCTGAATAGCTACCCTATTGATCAAACAACAAAGATTTTGACACTCAGGGTATCAACATTACGTAATACCTGCTTGGGTGAATTTCACCCCCAACAATCGAAGGAAAATACAATCAGCAAGAGTTTCCCCCAACAGACGTTCCCCCGTAAAAACATATTTGACAACCACTGACCAGTAAGTTTGAGTGACACATGGATTCCCTGTCAATCATGAGTGACACTGGGGGGTATAAATCAATCAAAAGTGACACGTGATATATATCAATACTACTGAGCCATACCGGGCCATACATGTCCCGTCGCCTGTCGGTTGGGCCTCGTGTTGACACCGTTCCTGTGAAGCAAATGGTTAATCAAAAACACATTGAAATACAAACCTCTCCGACACTCTGTTTAAAAGAAAAAGCGGTGACTTCGCCTCCATATAGAGGGGATTGGTCCTTGGAGGAGGAAGCAGCTCCCCAGGGGCTCCCAGGGCTCCCTCCGATGGCTGAAACTGAGCCCACATCGTACCCCTTTCCCCCAATGTCGACACCAATCGCCTTCTCAGACCACTCTCAGCACAGCGATCTTCTCTTTATGAAGAAAAGTATTAGCGTTATACAAATTTTTTTTTAAAAGTGTTAACCCTCTGGGGTCTGAGGTGTTCTGACATGCTCTGACATTTGTGCTTATTTCTGTTACTTGTGACATTTTCATGGCTAAAGTCTTATTACACTGAATTCAGCACAAACGCTGGTACAATAATATGTCAGCAGCATGTATGTAAAAGTTTTTAGTTTTTGAGATAATGACGTTTATGCGTGGTTTGTGAAAAAACAAAAAACAAATGTCACTGACATAGGGTCATAAAACCCATAGTGATTATTTCTTCACAAGACTTTTGAAAATTGTATCACATGGCCTAGAATATTTGCTTCAAAACTATGTGAAAATCATCCTGACTACTCATTCAGATAAGACAATATATTGATTTAAAATTTGTAAGACATGTTTTGTGTAAGAAAGCTTTATGCGAGGAGGCGTAAACCACCCATTAATATATAGTTTTTCACACCTGAGAAAGACAAAGACCCTCCGCTAATGGCCCTATTAGGTGCTATCAGGCCCAATCATTATGAGGAGCCTTGCACAAAGAATGAGGAGAAATTTTAAAAAGAATGGCTTTTAGATTGTTTGGATTTATGTACAACACAACATAATCCAAAGATACACAACAAATGACAAAATAGCACATTAGTAAACACACTGATCTAAAGACAGATACTTGGACAGTCACACACCTTTGTGCCATTCCTGAAACATAGTAGCCTACATACCTGTCATCTCCAAGGTGTTTGATTTTTTTACTTTACCATGTTCATGGTATAGCAACTGCATGCTCATCCAGTGGCATCTGATCCCTGTAAAAAAAATAAAATAAAGAAACAACTGTGAACATGCTGATATCAAGATAAACTATAGGCTGCACGATTTTGGGAATGCATTTTAGATTTTTCTGGTTAAAATTGCGATTTAAAATGTACAAAATACACACACACACACACATACATTATATATATATATATATATATATAATGAACACCAGGTTGGTTGTGCCTTGTAGGATATACTTGTAGGCTACACATAAATATGCCCATAAAGGAACAACCAACCTGGTGTTCATTCATTTTATGTGTAGGGCTAGTCTGGGTTTCCCCATGCTGCCTTCCCGCAGCGCGATTTTATTCACGCTGAAAGGCAGTATGGATACCATGGTCCAGATTTTCGCCTCATTTAGGGAACCAATCACAGAACGGGGAGGGAGCAGCAAGACGATGACGACATATGCGACACACCGAAGCAGTTTGTTTATTTCTATGGATTCAACATGGTAGCAGACGCGAAGCTACCTTTTGATGCAGCCTTAGAGAATGTTCTAAGTAATTTAGAACGCAAGTTTATTTCGTCTTCTTCCTCGTCAAATTTCTGTCGCTCTACAGACGTCATCTGGTATAATTGAAACGATTGGCTATGAGCTACGTACAGGCGCATTTGATAGACATTCTTAGCACCCAATAAACAGCGCCGGGCATTCGTAAACCACGCCTCAAATACGAGAAAATGTACATGTGTTTCCCAGACCCAAGTCTCAACGAGATTTGGGTCTGGCGTTAGCCAGGCTAGTGTAGGGCTGCATAAAATAACAATAGCCTATAGCTGGCGGCCTATAACTCGTTAAAAATTAACACTTCAGAAACACTAGCCTACACTAGAGAAAAATATATAGATCATATGTTACTTCAAATGTTTGCATTCGTTATGACGTTATGAAATGAGATTGCCTATTGTTTGGCGTGTTTTGCTTTTCAACGCACAGCGCGACTGACTGAAACTCACAGCGCGTGTAGAGAACATTTACTTAAGCGATCGAGCCGCTCCAAACTATGAAACATTATTGTTACCACATATACATATCTACGTTTGAGCAGATACCCACAAACACAGTATTTAACAGTTAACACTTTTCTAAACATTATAATATTCACCATATTAGAGTAAACACTCATGTAAGATACTTGTATATCATGCTGTGTTTTATTATCCTCCTGTCGTGTACATGTATATAAATTTAGAATTACTGTAGGCTTCATGTTTTTACTCCAATCTCATTTCATAACGTACATTTTAGTCTGGCATCAGTTTGACTAGTTGCGCAATGTAAAGTTTATAACAATAACATTATGAGTGGATATCTTACCTTAAACATCTTTCTTGTCTTTAAATCGCAATCCTCTGAGGTAAATCCAAGCTGCCCAGCACAAAACAGCACAAACACAGTCTTCCAAACTGAAGTCGCTGATTCTTTGTTTTGAGGTGACGAGGGCGTTTTCAGGTCTGCCCCTTCACGTGGATCATTTGCATGTCAATTGCTCTTGCGCGCATGGGTGTGGTCACATTAGAGTTAATTAGGACGCGTTTGAGAAACTATAGGCTACATGTCGTTGCTTTCATACTGACTACTTAAACAGAGAATATTTGCTTTTGATATAATTTACATAATTTAAAAATAGAGATTCCAAGCTTTGTAAAGACATACATGTCAAGTCTGTCTGACAAACATAAGCTGAGTTCCCTTTCGAGGGAACTCGCGCTGCGTCGTCATAACGACACTTTGGGGAATCCCTTCAGCGTCAGCGCTCCTGTAGTCACATGTGCAACTTAGTCCAATTCTGAGTGGTGCAACGTTATCCCGTGACGCGTGCCGGCGGAATGCGGAAGCTATAAAGGGAGCCGGCGTCACAGCTGTTGTCAGCTTTCTGATCTTCAGCAAGTGCTCTTTGTCTGTCTGAGTCTTATTTGGTGTTGTCTGTCCCGTAAGATATATATATATATATATATATATATATATATATATATATATATATATATATATATATATATATACATATAAAAATGGCGAGTCAAAAGCAGTCTAACTTCAGAAAGTGTGTTCATCCCTGCCCTCGCTATATTCCGGAGGGGGATCCACACGATCTGTGTGTTAGTTGTTTGGGAGCAGAGCATGCCCGCTCAGCCCTCGAGGGGGTTGAGTGTGAGCATTGCGAGCGTTTGCCACTTAGAACGCTTCGCTCGCGGCTGGCGCTGTTTGATAGTCAAAGCGGCCAGCTCTGTACCTCACGCGGTTCGGGGACGGGGTTGAGACGGCTTCGGCCCTTTCTCAGCCCTCATCTGCTAGTTCTAGTGCTTTCGTTCGGGATCCGGAAGCCCGCTCCGCGGCTTCTTCCGCCTCGAACGAGGGTTTAATGCTGGGCTTATCTTCTTCTGAGGAACTTGATGTGCTCAGCGCCGAAGCTGGTGATTTGGGTGATCCGCCAGCCCAATCACCGCAGTATGAGGAGTTAATGGAGGTGATAACTCGCGCTGTGGCCAGGTTGAATATTGAATGGCCGGCCGAGAAGCAGGAATCTCAGCAAAAAAGTAAATAAGATGAGCGCTTTCTGCAGTCTGCACCACAACCTCCACGCCGGGGTTTACTGTTTTTTCCGGATCTCCATACTGAGGTATCGAGATCCTGGAATAAGCCATATTCAGCTAGGCTTTCCAGTCCCACTGTTCATCATTATGCATCTATAGTAGGACAGAAACAGAACAGTTATGGCGTTATGCCTAAAATAGAAGAGACGTTGGCAGCTTATCTAGCACCAGAAAATGCTGCATCTTCATTAAAAGCCCCGGCATTGCCCTCCAAACCATGCCGTATAACATCATCTTTGGTGGGCAAGGTGTATATGGCAGGAGGTCAGGCAGGTGCCTGTTTGCATACCATGGCTATACTGCAAGCCTATCAAGCTGATCTGCTAGGAGAAATAGATAGAGGGGATAATATCGATACTGAAGATATTAAAGAGCTGATCAGGGCCACGGATTTATCACTCCGCGCTACCAAAGAGACGGCCCGCGCAATTGGCCGTTCTATGGCAGCCCTGGCAGCGACGGAGAGACACCTATGGTTGAATTTATCCGGCATCAAAGAAAGAGACAGATCGTTCCTTCTCGATGCCCCGCTTACACCTCCTGGTCTCTTCGGTGACGCTGTCACCTCTGTTGTCTTTCAGGAGGAAAGATTTCGTCTTTTCCAGATTTCAGGAGGCGAAGAAGCAAGCGGCGGCGTTTTAAAAGTTCATCCCCCGTCGTCAGAAATCTCAGGGGCTGTTGCCAAGGGACAGCCCCGGCCATGTACGTCTGGCTCCTCATACAGACAGAAACAGAAGGAGAGTGTTGCTAATCGTGCTCCTCCACAGTGATCTCAGGGCTCGAGACAATACTCTCAATCGAAGCCCGCAAGTCAGAAAGCTGATTTGAGGACCGTTATTCTGAATAAACGGGCTTCGGGAAAGAGGTCCTGATGGTCAAATCAGGCCTCTGAGGGCGCCCCCCCAGGGGTGGAGCGAATTACACCCGCTCCTCCACGGAGCCCTCAGGAAATCGATTTGTTAACCCCGCCGCTCTCTGCACTTCGGGGCTCAACGATTTCCGACGAACACAATCCTCGACCTCCTTTTCTCAAGAAGGGAACAGTGGTCACGGGGAGTTCGTTCTCCATAGAGAGGCCTGTAGAAAGATTAGTTCGGTTGGTTCCTGCCGAGAATTCGCTTCAGGACACCGAAGCTGCTATTCAAGATACTCCAAACATCAGCCCCGAGAAGCTGGTTTCGCTAGCGAATTTCCTGCATGCCTGGGAAGCGCTACCCAATATATCTCAGTGGGTAGTGCGTACCATTCACAAAGGGTACAGGCTTCAGTTCGGGTCTCGACCACCGAAATTCAAAGGAGTTCTCGAAACAGTGGTAGCTCCCGAACGTGTGCAGATTATGGAGCAGGAAGTTCAGTCTCTTCTGGCGAAGGAGGCCATAGATATCATTCCTCCCTTAGAAAGAAACAATGGGTTCTACAGCCGGTATTTTATAGTTCCAAAAAAGGATGGAGGGTTACGTCCCATTATAGATCTTCGTCACTTGAACCAATCTCTGAGGAGATTCAAGTTCAAGATGCTTACGATTCCTATTATCGTGAGCCAAATCAAGTTCGAGGACTGGTTTGTCACGATAGATCTAAAATATGCGTATTTTCACATCTCTATCCTTCCGGAGCACAGAAAGTTTCTGAGGTTCGCTTTCGGGGGCAAAGCGTACCAATATCGGGTTCTTCCATGTTACGGAATTATGTATTCCTTGTTGTTATTTTTCTGTTTCTTGTTATTTCTGTGTGCTTCTTGTTGTCTGTTATTTCTGTTTGCTCTAAGCAGGATCAGCTGTGGGATGGCTCCACCCCTTTAATTGGCGTGGGTTTAAAACTCCAGCTTCCGCCCTTTGAAGTGAGCTGTTGCGATTCCGGGCCGGTCGCACTTCTCCTGTCTCCTCTCCAGCCGTCAGACCACTACCTGATTTAGATTGTCTTTTATTTTTCAGTGATGGTGTTTTGTAGGGTTGACCTACCCTTTTCTTTGATATCACGTTCGTCTTGTTTTGTTAGTGTACTTAGGGTAATTTGCTGTATTTTGATTTGGATACTCTGAGGGAAGTTAGTTTGATATTGTTTTTTTTTATTTGTTTTGTTTGTTATTTTGGGCCTTGGGTCTTCCTGAAGTCTATACACCCACTGGTTTATGTTACTCTGGAAATACTTACATTTTATATTTGTTTATCTTTCTTTATCTTAATAAAACGTTTATCGTTTTTTCTTGAATTTTGGGCTCATTGGTTTTCTTTTGGTCTGACGACTGGGCATGGGAGTCATGTTCTTTTTTTTGTTACGATTTAGCCTAGACGGATCGTAATAAATGGGGGTTCGTCCGCTGCTTTTGATTTATTTTTGTTCGTAAGGCCATGTTTTGTTCGCTCGTTTTTTCTTTTCTCTTTCGCTCGTATCTTGCTGGTGAGTAGGCCTACATTATTTGCTAAATGCATTTATTGTTGTTTCTGATTGGCAGTTTTTACTTGTGTGAAGGAGTTGAAAGATATATAATGCAGTTTAGCATTGAATCCTTTAGACTTTCACCTACTTTTCAAGCATTAGAAGAATGTCGTAAATCTGACTTGTTTTTGGTAGCTGATTTTTATGATATATCTGTTCCAAAAGCTGGGACAAAGCAGGTAATTCGAGAAGCGTTGTGTGATAAATTAGTGAGGATTGGAGTTTTGGAATGTGAGGATTCCAGTCCAGAGTTACGAGATGCCGAAGCCGGTGTGCGTGATGTGGAAGCTACTTTTGGGGAATCTTTTGCTGGAAACGCTGTTGCTAATCCACTTGTAGGTTTAAACACAGAGGATCTTAAATTGGCAGTTAGACTTAAGGAACTTGATTTAGAAGTTAAACGGCAGGAGCATAACACGCAGCTTTTGAAGATGAAGCAGTACGATCTGGAAAGCAGAGGCGCGCGTCATTTGCCGGTGAGTACTTTTAAAGTTCCTGTGTCATCACCTGATAGGCCTACTGCTAATGTTGATTCCCATGTGTCACCTACTGTAAATTCAAATGAATTTGATATTAGCAGACAAATTCGACTGGTCCCTACGTTTAGAGAAACTGAGGTTGACTCTTATTTTAATGCGTTTGAACGTATAGCTGCCGCCTTGCATTGGCCTAGGGAAATTTGGCCGCTTCTACTTCAGTGCAAGTTGGTTGGGAAAGCACAGGAGGTATGTGCCTCTTTGTCAATTGAAGAGAGTCTTAACTATGATTCGTTAAAGGCGTCTGTGCTTCGAGCCTATGAATTAGTCCCAGAAGCGTATCGTCAGAAGTTTCGTTGTCATATAAAAGCTGCCAATCAGACGTTTGTGGAGTTCGCCCGTGACAAGGGAACTCTTTTTGATAAGTGGTGTCAATCCAGCAAGGTAAGCGATTTTGGTAAACTTCGTGAATTAGTGTTGCTTGAAGATTTCAAGAATTCGTTATCCGATAGAGTTGTGGTGCACCTAAATGATCAGAAGGTGAACACCCTTTCACAGGCCGCCGTTTGTGCAGATGAATTCGTTCTAACGCACAAAAATAATTTTTTTCCACCTAATCGTCGGGAAAATTCTCAAATTAGTGTGGGTAAAAATGTGAAATATTCGAAAGCCGTAGTTCCAAATCAAGTAGAAAATCGTGAATGCTTCTACTGTCACAAATTTGGCCATTTGATCGCAGTATGTCCAGTACTGAATAGAAAGAATCAGTCACTAAGAGGGGATAATCCTAAAAGTGTTGGTTTCGTTCGTGTGAAATCGAAAATCAAGCTCAATGAACAAAATGTTGATTCAGTTTATGATCCGTTCATTTTTGATGGTACAGTGTCCTTCGTTGATCAAAAAGAGATGAAATCAATTCGGATTCTCCGTGACACCGGAGCAGCTCAATCATTTATACTTGATAGTGTGTTACCATTTTCGAAAGATTCGTCCTGCAATTCAAATGTCTTGGTTCAAGGCATTGAACTGGGAATACTTGAAGTACCTTTGCATTATGTGCATATCAAGTCTGCTATAGTTTCTGGTCCTATTAAAATTGCTGTACGTCCGCAGTTGCCTGTTAGAGGAATTGTCTGATCCTCGGCAATTATCTTGCCGGAGAAAAAGTTTTGCCATTACCCGAAGTGATCGATGATCCGATTTATGAGTTTCAAAATTCAAAAGATCTGGCTTCTGAATTTCCCTCTGTGCTTCCTGTGTGCGCAGTTACGCGAGCGCAAGCTCGTAGGTTAGGAGATGTAGCAGGCCTTTCTGATAGTTTCTTAAATCTGACTGAACCTGTTGATGAATCTAATTCTTCTGATGTTCATGTGTTAACGCCCTCTAAGCCGCCCTCTAAGTCGCTGTCCACGTGCTCGAGTGCTGAAGTTGATCTGTCATTGTTTATTGACAGAGCAACATTAATCACTGAACAACAACAGGATGTTTCTCTTTCTCGTTGCCGAATGTCAGCGGTGGAGAAAAATGATTTAGATCAAAGACCTATTGCTTATTTCTGGGATGAGGGATTATTAATGCGTAAGTGGTCATCAATTGTTCGTGAATTTGAATGCAACTCAGTTTATCAGATCGTGGTACCTGTAAACTCGCGTTCTTACGTTTTGAACTTGGCTCATGACCATAATTTTTCGGGCCATTTGGGCATTACGAAGACGTATAAACGAATTTTAAGACATTTTTTCTGGCCTGGTTTGAAGTCGGATGTAACGAAATACTGTCGATCCTGTCATGTCTGTCAGCTCGTGGGAAAGCCAAACCAGACGATTCCTCCTGCTCCTCTATGTCCTATACCCGTTGTGGGGGAACCGTTTGAACACCTCATACTAGATTGCGTTGGTCCGTTGCCAAAAACGAAAACTGGGCACAAATATTTACTCACGATGATGTGTACGGCTACTCGCTTCCCAGAGGCTGTACCATTACGTTCTCTGAGTACTAAAGTTGTTTTGCGATCTTTGATTAAATTTTTTTCTACCTTTGGATTACCAAAGATCGTACAGACCGATCAAGGATCTCATTTTATGTCCAGGGTTTTTAAACAAGTTTTGACTCAACTGAACATAAAGCATCGTGTGGCTAGCGCCTATCATCCAGAGTCGCAAGGCGCTTTGGAAAGATTTCATCAGACTTTGAAGTCTATGTTCCGTACTTATTGTGCTGATTCCGCGAAAGAATGGGACGGAGGCTTACCATTGTTGTTATTTGCTATACGTGAAACCACACAAGAATCTCTGGGTTTCAGTCCGGCAGACTTGGTTTTTGGGCACACTGTCCGAGGTCTGCTTAAGCTCTTGAAGGAAAAGTGGATGTCTAGGGAATCCACTTCGACTAATGTGCTGGATTATGTGAGCTCCTTTCGTGAGCGGTTGCATAAAGTCTGTGATCTGGCTCGTAGTGCATTATCGTCTACCCAGGCGCAAATGAAAGCTCATTTTGATCAAAAGGCTGTTTCTCGCGGTTTCGACAAAGGCGATAAAGTCTTAGTTTTACTCCCAATTTTGGGATCTGCTCTGCAAGCATGTTTCCATGGTCCGTATGTTGTCGAATCCAAGCTGAGTGAAAATGATTATGTGATATGCACTCCTGACAGGAAAAGGAAGACTCGCGTATGCCATATTAATATGTTAAAAACATATGTGACGCGAGATAATGACAAAGAGTCTAGTAACCCTGTTGTCCCAGTTGCTTCTGTTTCTGTGCATGCGACATGTTGTTCTGATGAAGATGGTTTGACTCTACGTAACATTCCTGTGACTGGCATGCGATTGCAGAATTCGCAGATTCTGGCAGATTTAAAATAATTTCTGTCATATCTGCCTGATTTGTCTCGACGTGATGTATGTGAGTTAATACAGTCTCACTCTGCTCTGTTCTCAGATGTGCCTTCTCGTACTACTGCTGCATTTCACGACATTGAGATAGGAGATCAAACTTTAATTTAACCGATTAATTTAAACCCCACTAAACGTGAATTAATGCAATCTGAGATAAAGTACCTTCTTGACAATGGTTTTGCTGTTCCTAGTAACAGTCCCTGGAGTTCACCTTGTCTTCTGGTTCCCAAGAGTGATGGTTCAGTTCGTTTCTGCACTGATTATCGAAGGGTTAATGCAGTTACGAAAGCAGATTCATTTCCCCTTCCTCGTATGGAGGACTGCGTGGATAAAGTTGGTTCAGCTGTGTTTGTTACTAAGTTAGATCTGCTTAAGGGTTACTGGCAGGTACCCTTAACGCCCCGCGCTGCCGAAATTTCTGCGTTTGTCACTCCTGACAACTTACTAGAATACACCGTGATGGCTTTCGGCCTCCGAAATGCTCCGGCCACATTCCAGCGCCTTATGAATTCTGTGTTAGCCGGTGTTTCTAATTGTGAGGCATACCTAGATGATATTGTGATTTATTCCTCTACCTTGGATGATTATTTGAAAACTCTTCGCAATGTCTTTAATCGCTTTCAAGAGGCTTCACTTACCGTTAATCTCGCAAAGTGCGAGTTCGGTAAAGCCACTGTAACTTACCTAGGAAAGCAAGTGGGTCAGGGACAAGTTTGCCCCGTGTCTGCTAAAGTGCAAGCTATCCTAGAATTCCCTATGCCAAGAACTAAAACAGAACTGAGAAGGTTCTTAGGCATGGTGGGTTATTATCGTGGCTTCTATTTTTCAGATATTGTTTCGCCTCTTACGAATTTGCTCAGTCAATCACAAGACTTTGTTTGGTCTGATCTTTGTCAAACAGCTTTTGATTCAGTTAAAATTTTGTTATGTAGCACCCCTGTGTTAAAAGCCCCGAACTTCTCATTGCCTTTCAAAATTGAAGTGGATGCCAGTGCTAACGGAGCTGGTGCAGCACTCCTGCAAGAAGATGATCACGGCATGGATCACCCCGTGTGCTACTTCTCGAAGGAGTTTTTAAAACACCTATTGCATTATAGCACTGTTGAAAAAGAAGCTTTAGCGCTATTACTGTCTCTTCAACATTTTGAAGTGTATGTGGGTTCTAGTTCGTTGCCAGTTAAAGTTTATACTGATCACAACCCACTAACCTTTCTTGCAAAAATGCGGAACTCTAATCAACGCATTATGCGGTGGGCATTGATTGTACAAGAGTTTAATATTGACATTTGTTATAAGAAGGGAAAAGAGAACGTGTTAGCAGATGCGTTGTCACGCTCTGTATAGGAATGATGTTAACTCTTAGTGGAGGGGGTGTTACGGAATTATGTATTCCTTGTTATTTTTCTGTTTCTTGTTATTTCTGTGTGCTTCTTGTTGTCTGTTATTTCTGTTTGCTCTAAGCAGGATCAGCTGTGGGATGGCTCCACCCCTTTAATTGGCGTGGGTTTAAAACTCCAGCTTCCGCCCTTTGAAGTGAGCTGTTGCGATTCCGGGCCGGTCGCACTTCTCCTGTCTCCTCTCCAGCCGTCAGACCACTACCTGATTTAGATTGTCTTTTATTTTTCAGTGATGGTGTTTTGTAGGGTTGACCTGCCCTTTTATTTGATATTACGTTCGTCTTGTTTTGTTAGTGTACTAACAATTAGTAATTTGCTGTATTTTGATTTGGATACTCTGAGGGAAGTTAGTTTGATATTGTTTTTTTTTATTTGTTTTGTTTGTTATTTTGGGCCTTGGGTCTTCCTGAAGTCTATACACCCACTGGTTTATGTTACTCTGGAAATACTTACATTTTATATTTTACTGTTTATCTTTCTTTATCTTAACCCTCAGTGACCTAAGGGTATTTTTACAATAAATTTTCCGTCTGGTGTTATTTACTAAAAAAGCTTGTAAAACATCAACCCTTTTGTGCACAGACAATTGACACACCTCTTTTTTTCAGGACAAATTGAACTTTCAGCATATTTGTGTTGCATTGATGTCACCTGAATGTAAAATAAGTTATGGGACCATAAAGACAAATGAAAACATAAAACGGAAATTGAATCACTCAAATATTTATTGAAATCACACACAAATAAATAAAAGCTAAGCAAATTTCCTCTGGAAAACAGTTTGTCCATGTCTTTGGAGTCCTGGAGCACAGGAATAAACATTGTAACTTCTACAGAACCAAAACTATTTACATTTTTCCAAAATAAGTCCAGGCGTTTTTTGCCTCATTCACTGGTGCCAAGCCTCAAAACAGTTCCTATCAGCAATCACACAGAGGGCCACATCACAGGCTTTGCATTTCCAGGGGGAATGTTCAAAACTATTACCTCAAAACTATTACCTCAAAATTATTACCTCAAAACTATTACCTCAAAACTATTACCTCTCCTCAAAACTATTACCTCAAAACTATTACCTCTCCTCAAAACTCCTCAAAGATGCCGCGCATCTCTCTCTCTCCTCAAAGTAGTTTTGAGGAGAGAGAGAGAGAGAGAGAGGACCGCGCGTCTCTCTCTCTCTCTCTCTCCTCAAAACTATTTTGCCGCGCATCTCTCTCTCTCTCTCCTCAAAACTACTTTGAGGAGAGAGAGAGAGAGAGAGGACCGCGCGTCTCTCTCTCTCTCTCTCCTCAAAACTACTTTGCCGTGCGTCTCTCTCTCTCCTCAAAACTACTTTGCAGTGCGTTTATCTCTCCACAATATCAGAGCTTGGTTCATGCGTAATGACGCACACCAACATGGAAGACGGATCAGCCTGTCATTGGTCAACAACCTCACGCAAAGCATCATGTGATATCCAAAATGGCAGCTAGCATCGAGCTAGCGGCAAAAATGATGGAGAATTGATAAATTATGGACATCAAGTGGATAAATCTTGGATGTAAGTGTTTGGATTTATTGCTGAAAAACTCCGAAAAGAGGCACAAGTTCCGGGCTGGATAGAAAACCTTCTGTAAAGGCTACAAAGACATCAAAGACACCCCCGTGATGGCTAGCTCGTTAGCTTTCTGCTGGAAAAAACGGTAAGAAAATCGATAAAACTTTCATCAAATTATATAAATATTTATCGGAGGTGCCGTGTGACGTCGTGGACGATGCCGTCGGGCTCTGAGGGTTAATAAAACGTTTATCGTTTTTTCTTGAATTTTGGGCTCATTGGTTTTCTTTTGGTCTGACGACTGGGCATGGGAGTCATGTTCTTTTTTTTGTTACGATTTAGCCTAGACGGATCGTAATAATCCCGGACGAGCCCCCATCTCAGCCCCCAAGAACCGTCTCAGTTCTGTTTTAGTTCTTGGCATAGGGAATTCTAGGACAGCTTGTCCTTTAACTAGCATTATCCCCCCGCACCTTCACGAAATGCATGGATGCAGCCCTGGTGCCACTCAGGTTGAAGGGTATAAGAGTTCTCAAATATATAGACGACTGGTTGATACTAGCCCAGTCTCAGGAAATGGCAGCACGGCATCAAGATGTTGTGCTCAACCACATGAGGTGTTTGGGGCTGAGGCTCAACGCGAAAAAAAGCGGGCTCACTCCTGTCCAAAGGACAACGTATTTAGGAGTAGTGTGGGACTCGGTCACGATGCGGGCACAGTTGTCTCCTGCACGTATCGAGTCGATTCTGGCCATGGTATCCAGAATCAAGCTAGGCCAACACATCACTGTAAAACAGTTCCAGAGACTGTTAGGGCTCATGGCGGCAGCGTCCAACGTGATTCCTTTTGGTCTGCTGCACATGAGACAACTACAGTGGTGGCTCAGAACCAAGGGGTTCTCCCCGAGGGGCAACCCTTTTCGCATGATCAAGGTTACACGCAGATGCCTTCGTTCCTTGGTCATGTGGAAGAAAGCTTGGTTCTTAGCTCAAGGCCCTGTGTTAGGAGCACCATGTCAGCGCAAGATATTGTCGACAGATGCGTTCTGCACAGGGTTGGGGGCGGTGATGGAGGGGTCTGAGGTCGCACCCTCTTTGCAGACTGGTGCAGCAGATCCTCTCATGGGCCCAAGAGAGGATTCGTTCGCCGAGAGCAATCTATATTCCGGGCCATCTAAATGTGGGAGCAGACATCTTGTCGAGGCAGGGGCTGAGGCCCGGGGAATGGACACTGCACCCCGAGACGGTGCAGTTGATCTGGAGGAAGTTTGGCCAGGCAGGCGTGGACCTGTTTGCGTCTCAAGAGAACTCACATTGTCCCCTCTGGTTTTCCCTCACTTATCCAGCTCATCTGGGACTGGATGCCATGGTACAGCCGTGGCCGAGGCTTCGCCTGTACGCATTTCCCCCGATTGCTCTGCTCCCAGGAGTGCTAGAGAGAATTCGCCAGGGCAGGGATCAAGTCCTATTGGTAGCCCCGTGCTGGCCAGCCCGAGTATGGTTTTCGGACCTAATAGCCCTCCTGGACGGGGGATCAGTTCCTGAATGCCGGTCTCTCTACTGAGGTAGTGGAAACCATCTTAAACTCTAGAGCTCCCTCCACAAGGGAACTATATGCGCTGAAGTGGAGAGTATTCACTTCATGGTGTACAGACCACCAACTGGACCCAGTTAACTGCCCGGTGGCTTCAGTACTGGAATTCCTGCAGGGTCGTTTCTTGGCCGGCCTTTCCCCCTCTACACTTAAGGTGTATGTGGCTGCAGTGTCTGCTTTCCATGTTCCTTTGGAGGGCAGCTCACTGGGAAGGCATCATCTCATTACTCGTTTCCTTCATGGTACTCGGAGGATGAGGCCTACGGCTCAGGTAAGAGTCCCCACTTGGGATCTAGCTGTAGTTTTAGAAGGGTTATCCTTGGCACCCTTCGAGCCTCTGGACACGGCATCAGACAAGTGCCTAGCCTTAAAAATGGCATTTTTGCTGGCTATCTTATCTCTCAAGAGAGTAGGAGATTTACAGGCTTTGTCGGCTTCTCCCTCCTGCCTAGAATTCACTCCGGGCGGAGTGAAAGCTATTCTTTACCCTAGACCTGGGTATGTACCTAAGGTACCCAATAATGTGGGCCGGCCAGTTGTCCTCCAGGCCTTCCATCCTCCCCATGTGTCGGCGGAACATGAAAAGCTCAGGTTGCTTTGCCCGGTCAGGGCCCTTGAGATGTATATTAGGAAGACATCCCAGTGGAGAAAATCTGACCAGCTTCTAGTATGCTTCGGGCCCCCCAAGAGGGGCTGCCCAGCTACTAAACAGACCGTAAGTAGGTGGATAGTTGAAGCTATCTCTATGGCCTATGAGGTGAGCGGGCTGCCCTCACCTTTGTCGGTTAGAGCTCATTCCACCCGAAGCATGGCTTCTTCAAAGGCTCTGTGGTCGGGGGCATCACTCCAAGATGTATGTGATGCGGCGGGGTGGTCCTCACCACACACCTTTGTTAGATCTTATAGCTGAGACCTTCCGTCAACCCCGGGGTCTCAAGCAATTATGTCCTGAGGCGTGCCTCATTTCACGCCGGGCCAGACTTTCGTCAGCATGGCGAAGTGGGCATATCATTCCCCAAAGTGTCGTTATGACGACGCAGCGCGAGTTCCCTCGAAAGGGAATGTCTCAGGTTACACATGTAACCATGGTTCCCTGAGAAGGGAACGAGATGCTGCGTCCCTCTCCCATGCTTCCTTTACACCTGAGAGCGGCTTGCTTCAGCCGATCAGAAGGCTGACAACAGCTGTGACGCCGGCTCCCTTTATAGCTTCCGCATTCCGCCGGCACGCGTCACAGGATGACGTTGCACCAATCAGAATCGGACTAAGTTGCACATGTGACTTCAGGAGCGCTGACACTGAAGGGATTCCCCAAAGTGTCATTATGACGACGCAGCGTCTCGTTCCCTTCTCAGGGAACCATGGTTACATGCGTAACCTGAGACGTTACAGATCATTTTCTGTTGCGTTTCAGAATGAACTTCACATTGAGAGAGACGGCAGAACGCGCACCATGTTTATTTTCTTTATTTTACGAAAAACACATTTTGTTGTTATTATGAGTGTACACAAATAAAAGAAGACATTTAACAGTTTTGAATGATGTATAACAAAAATATGTAAGATCAAAATCAACAGAGTATTTTGAGTCTCTTTTGCACTGATAAGAAAAAAAGTGAGCTGGTATCGCCCGCGATACCGTCGACTCCAGGGGGTTAATGTCCATCATTCACCTGTGGCTGTACGTGTTTGATGTGCAGAATGTCGTGTGGACCCATCTACTCGACACCCCCATATCCCAGGTCGGCCTCTTCGGTGGTGCGGTTGAGGGCTTTGCCCAACTGTTCTCAACCGCCCATGAGCAGACTGCCCCGACGGCCTGCTCTAAAAAAGCCCCACCGTCAGCTCAGATCCCTCAGTCTGCCCACCGCCGACGGCGCCCTCCCGTGGCTCCCACCCCGCCCGTTCACCCAGGCTGGCTCTGGAAGCCGCAGGAGGACGCCGCAGCCATCTCCAGCCCCACCCCCCGCTATACGCCGGGCTAAGCGGCGCTCCTGAGACGGGCTGCTCAGAGATGGGACTCAGTTCTTTCCAGGAGCTGGTAGCAGGGCCACTCCTTTCCCCGGTGGAGGGCCGGGAGAGAATCCTTATTCTCAGAAAGAACTGACTCTCCCATCTCTGATCACATAGAGTTCTTGGATGCTCCTGGCCAAACACATTTTCGGATGTGTGCGGCCACAGGATTGGTTTGCAGCGATCGACCTGAAGGACCCCTACTTTTATGTATCCGTTCTCCTTCGACTCGGTTACGTATGTAACCCTCGTTCCCTGAGTAGGGAACGGAGACGTTACGTCTTCCTGCCACTTCCGCTGTACCGCAGGGATCGCCTGAGTCTCGGCTCCTCAGCGAAGAAGCATATCTGCATGTTGCCGGTGTCCTCCTTTATACCCACGAGGTGGGGCTGAGTTGCGCCATGCAAATTCCGCAGACCCATGGCATTTCTTTGCCATTGAGTCGTTTTGTAATACTCAAAGTCGATAGGCTTTGTAAGCGATACCCCCATTTCGTCGTCACTCGACGTAACATCTTCGTTCCCTACTCAGGGAACAAGGATTACATACATAACAGAGACTTTCTGTTTGCCCAGCGCTTCCGCCGCCTGTGTGTGTCCATACCTTAGGTAACTGCCAGTCTCTGTTCAGGATCGATTGGTTCACGGAAATTGGTGGTCGTCTTTTTAATATGTGGCTCCAGTATCGTTAGCAAAGCATCAAACTGTTCCACTGATATGCTGAGGTAAATTTTAAATCGCTCTGGATAATTTCGCAACTCCTTGATAAGGAGCTGAAACTCTCCTTCCTCTCGTCGCAATCTCAGGATTGGATGGACCCAATATTTCCTCTTTCTTTTTTTCTTTTTAAGAATAGAGAGGGCAACAAAATCATCCTCACTGCTTGACGAATCCATTTTGTATTTCTTGCGTTTTATTCCGCAAAGGTTTAATAAATACGCATCGGACTCAGTGTGCAAGGTTTCTGTGCGTGACGAATTTTTAGACTGACGAACACGAAAAAACGCATACGAAAATTTCGGACTTACGTGTGTGTTCTTTATCGTAGTCCTGGGCGGCAAGGAAAATATGGGTGGCAGCCCTCCTCCTCTTGGTGGTGGTATTTTGGAGTGCTTGCTGTGCCAGACAGAGGTGTTCGACCGAGTGCAGTGTGAGTGCACATGTGCTTGTTTTCTTTGTTTCTTTTTTTTAGGAGAATAGAGAGGCCCTTCTGGGTTGAGTGACTTCGGCTGCTGACCCCAGTTTCCGTCGCCCGAGTACTCAACCTGTGAATGTACATATACATCTACAAACACATATACAAACACATATACTCAAGGCACACATAAGAGATAATGAGACAAAGCAATATTGTTATTGAGTTTAGCTGGGAATTGTCACGGGCTGGTTGAAGCAGAAAAGGCAGCTGGATCTCAATTGCAACAGTTTATTTAAACAAACTAGAATATTCACAGACAGGATACAAAGGAAACATGAACGGTACAACCAAGCATGTAGCGACGACGACAAACAAGGAACAGACTGAAAACCAGGGCTTAAATACACAGAACAGATAAGGGGAACGAGACACAGCTGGGACAAATGAACTCATAATGACTAATTAACCAGACAATAGGTGACAGGGATTAAATAAATGAAAATGCAGGTACAAACTGGGTGTCACAGGCAAACATAACAAACACAAAACGTGACAGGAATATTATATCAGCTTCAAGCTCACACTTACTCAACCATAATCTGAACATGTTATTAATGTAATAAAGAGAGAGTAAGAGACTCTATAACATATCAGCATTTATGATTTATCATGCAGCTCAAAGCATTATGGGTAGAATCTCTCTATAATATATTCTGATTCATCAACACAGTTTCACTGATGATCCAAAACCAACACTAAACCCAGGATAGAGCGGTTGAGTGAATGTGGTCTGGGCTGTGTGGATGAGGCTCATTGTGTCAGAGACGCTGTAGAAGGACAGAGTTCCTGCACTGTGATCCACACACACTCCTATTCTACTGTGATCCACACACACTCCTGTTCTACTGCTGATGGGCTTTACAGGGAGTTCAGTCTGTATGTTATTGTGTCTGAATGAGTACCTGGAGGAAGAGCAGATCAGGACTGATCATTATATCCAAACACACACTCATTACCCGATCCCTTCCTGCTGATGCTCTTATATGACACTGATATACACACACATGTCCCACTCCACTCAATCTCCCAGTAACAGCGTCCACACACACTCTCTCTACACAACACCTGAAACACATTATCAAATCTGTCTGGATGATCAGGATACGACTGAAACTCTGTGAAAGTGACAGTAATCACTCTGTTCCTCACAGACAGACGGATGTATTTATTCACTGTGTTCAGATCCAGATTGAGCTGATGGGAATCTGATGGAGATAAAACACATCAGAATCAGGAATTATGAATCTGCCTGATTATTTAATGAAGATGAACTCCTTATGTTCATGTTCAATATATCATCAGTGTCTCAGAATCAGAATAAGCTTTATTTGCCAAGTGTGTGCAAACAAACAAGGAATTTGCAGTGGACTTCCGGTTTCACGATGTAGTGAGAAGTCGCACAGTGTCTGTGCTCCGAGTTTTTACTTAAGTAGTGTCTAATACAGCTGTCTTTTTTCTTATCATTTGCGCGTGATAAAGTGTCTTTGGTGTTCAGGGAGTGGAGCTAATACAGATATGGGCAAAAATACTAAACCTGGCACTGGCAGTGCTAAAAACCAAGTAACCTCTGGCAAAGACAAGGAATCCGAAATGGCAGCGGCGGCGCCTGTTCCACTAACAGCAGCGTTGCTCGTGTCAGAGCTTGAGAAGTCGAGGCGAAGTTTGACGGAGGAATTCACAGCTTTGCTGAACTCTTCTTTATCTCCATTGCAAATATCGTTGGAAAGCATTTACAGCACTTTGGCCTCTCACACCGCTACTATTTCCGAGATGGAGACGGCTCTCACTGACCACAGCGGTAGGATCACTGAGTTGGAGAGCGAAGTCACTTCGCTCAAGGCCAGTCTAACGGCGTCGGCCGATTTGAATGCAACGCTTGGTTCTGCTGAGAAGGATTTGGTGTCCCGATCGAAGCGACAGAATCTACGGGTGGTGGGTTTTCCCGAGGGGATTGAGGGCAGAAATCCAAGACAATTCATGACTGACTTTTTTTTTGGAACTATGAAAGACGTCCTGTCAGCCCCTCCTGAAATTGATCGCGCTCATCGGAGTCTGGCGCCCCAACCCCGTCAAGGCGATAGTCCGCGGCCGTTCATAGTTAAATTTCACAGGTTTCTGGACAAAGATGCTGCACTACGCTGGGCCAAGGAACACAAAGAGATCTCATACCAAGGTCACACCATAAAGATCTACGAGGACTTCAGCGTGGGTGTCGCCAGGAAGCGCGCAACCTTCAACAAAGTCAAGTCAAGTTATAATATTCAAAACACTGTAAATATGTTCATAATCTGTAAATCTGAAAATGTCTATTCTGACTAAACCCAACTGTGATACTTTTATTCTCATATATTTATATTTTTATTTTTTATTCTTATAATTTGTAGTATTATGTTTCTTGTTGTATTTGTATTTGTATATGTCCACTGGAAGCCTCAGTACCAAAAACAAATTCCTTGTGTGTGCAAGCACACTTGGCAATAAAGCTCTTTCTGATTCTGATTCTGATTCTGAAGATTGTACAAAAAGGGAATACGCTTCGGCATGATCTACCCAGTCCGCCTGCGCATCACTCATAACGGTGAGCATGTCTTTGACCCTCCGGAGGCGGCCGAACGTTACTTTCAGGATCACATTCAAGATGGATAATGTTCAATTGTGCTGCCTTTGTATTAATCATCAGTGAACAGATTATTTCATAAATTGAGTAGATATGTCTTCTTCATTTGCTTGAATTACATGGCTCACATAAGTTCATGCTCTCCCTTATTTGCAAGGACTGAGTTTTGTTCTTGTGGTTTTTTTTACAGTTTTTTTTTTTTTTTTTTTTTGTCTCTCTGACAAGTCATTTGTGTTAGTTTGATGTATTTTTTTATTATTTTTGTTTTTATTAGTATTATCACCATCACTATTAGTAGTATATTATTCATTATCGGAGTGGTCATCACTGCATTCTCCGGTTGTGCTACAGTTTGTTACTGCAACTCGTGTGGGTTTCTATGGCGAGTTTAGGATGTGCGTTATTGTGTTTTTGTTGTTGTGTCTGTTTTTGGGTTGTTTATATTCGTATGGAGGAAAAAGATAATTGTGTTTTTTTTATTTAGTTATTTAGTTATTTAGTTATTATTTTATTCTTTTTTTCTCTTCTTCTCTCCAGTCCTTTTTACTGATTTTGTTTTCCATGCATCAGTGAAATGGCTGGACTAGACCTATATACGGGGCTGAGTAGTAGGGGTATTTCTGTTAGCCTAGTTAGTTGGAATGTCCGAGGTTTGGGAGGGCCAATTAAACGTTCTCGAGTGTTTTCTCATTTTAAGAATCTGAATTCTGACATAATTTTTCTTCAGGAAACACACCTGCGAGTCAAAGACCATGTTAGATTAAGAAAACCCTGGATAGGCCAGGTGTTTCAGTCTAATTTTAACAGCAGAGCCAGAGGTACAGCTATCGTCATGCATAAACGAGTTAATTTCTCTCCATCCCAAATTATTGCGGATCCTGAGGGCCGTTATGTTATAGTCGTTGGCATTCTCTTTCATATGTCAGTGGTGTTTGTAAATATTTATGCCCCAAACTGGGATAACCCCACTTTTTTCTCTTCCCTTTTTTCATGTATTCCATGCTTAAGCTCACATTATCTTATTTTGGGAGGTGATTTTAATTGTGTGATGGACCCAAGGTATGATCGGTCAAATCCTAAAACTTTAGAGCAAACAGCGATGGCCAAAGCAGTGTCAGCATTCATGACTCAGACCGGTTGTGCTGACCCGTGGCGTTTTCTGAACCCGTCAAAAAAGGAATTTTCTTTTTTTTCTAGTGTTCACCAATCTTACTCACGTATTGACTATTTTTTCCTAGATAAAGCTCTCTTGCCATTAGTTCGTTCCTCTGAATATTCGGCTATAGTTATTTCCGATCACGCACCACATTCTCTAAACCTAAATTTTTCTAATATTAGAGTTAGGGGAAATCAGTGGAGGTTTGATTCAGGATTACTATCTGATAAAGAATTTTGTAAGTATATAAGTACTAATATCGATACGTTTATTGAGACTAATAAATCAGATTCTGTTTCTCCTTCATTATTGTGGGAAACATTCAAAGTGGTAATCCGAGGTTATATTATTTCATACACTGGTTATAAGTACAAACAAAGGAAACAAAAGTTACAAGACCTGGTTAATTACATCATCAGGACTGATAGGCAGCTTCTTAATAATCCTACCGCTGAGTTGCGTACTAAGAAATTGGAATTAAAATCGGAATTTGATTTGCTTAGTACAAAAAATGCAGAATTTATGCTGCGAAGAACTAAAGCTACTTATTATGAGCATGGAGATAAAGCTGGTCGGCTACTGGCATCCCAGATTAAGGGATTAACTGCGTCTAATTACTCAGGTATATGATTCTTCTGGTTCCTTAACTAAAAATCCATCGGACATCAATGATGTTTTTTTCTCTTATTATTCAAATCTTTATAAATCAGAACCACCTAAAGATGATTCCATCATGGATAGTTTCTTAGACAGTTTAAATTTTCCTCATATTGATGTAGCGGTAGCAGATGATCTTGACAAGCCTCTAGAGTTAGATGCGATTTTGAAAGGTCTTCAGCTTATGCAAAGTGGTAAGGCAGCAGGTCCAGACGGCTTTCCGATTGATTTTTACAAAATGTTTGCCAAAAATCTGGCACCTTTGTTGTTGGATATGTATAATGATTCTTTAGCAATTGGTTATCTTCCCTTAACTCTCACTCAGGCCTTTATCTCACTCTTACTCAAGCGGGATAAGAATCCAGATGAATGTGGCAATTGGAGACCCATAAGTTTGTTAAATTCTGATGTTAAACTATTGGCTAAGGTGCTGGCTTGCCGTCTGGATCCCTGTCTTCCTAAAATAATCTCTGAAGATCAGACCGGTTTCATTAGGGGACGACAATTATCATCAAATATTCGCCGACTCTTAAATATTATTTTCTCTCCATCCACCGTTTCATCTAGTGAGATATCCATCTCATTAGATGCGGAAAAGGCCTTTGACCGGGTTGAGTGGAATTATTTATTTACTATATTAGATAAATTTGGCTTTGGGCTCCATTTTTACGTCATGGATACGCCTTTTGTACACTGCTCCTGATGACCTTTTGCTTTTTGTTGCGAACCCTGTCGGCTCTGTTTCTGTTTTTTAACATTTTTGGTTCTTTTTCTGGTTATAAGCTTAATATAAACAAAAGTGAATGTTTTCCAGTAAATAACATGGCTAAACAAATCCCAGTGGAGGCCCTGCCTTTTCATGTTTCCTCCACAAAGTTTTCGCTACTTGGGGGTAAATATTTCGCACTCTTTTGATCTACTATATCAATATAACTTCTCCGAATTGCTCACTCAAGTCAAATTAGATTTGCAACGTTGGGATAAGTTACCTCTTACTCTATTTGGTAGAATTCAGTCAATCAAAATGAATGTTTTACCTAGGTTTTTGTTCCTTTTTCAGACCCTTCCAGTGTTTTTACCAAAGTCCTTCTTTAAACTGTTGGATGAGGCTATTTCTACTTTTATATGGCCGGGCAGACCTCCCAGGCTAAGCAAGGCATATCTTCAGAGACATAAAAAAGATGGGGGTCTTGCTCTGCCTAATTTTTTGATTTATTACTGGGCAGCAAATATCAGCAAAATCCACAGTTGGTATAATTCTCCCCATATAGATTGGTGTGTATTAGAAGCACAGTCTTGCTCTTCGTCCTCGCTCTCTGCCTTGGTGTGTGCTCCTTTGTTCAATCGCCCTTCAAAATACACTACAAATCCAGTTGTTTGTTCTTCCCTTAGGATTTGGAGGCAATTCAGACAACACTTTAAACTTGCTGCTGCCTCTCTTTATGGACCTATTTGCAATAATCATTTATTTGTGCCCTCAACCTTAGATTCTGCTTATGTCTTATGGAAAAATAGAGGCCTCTCATATTTTTCTGATTTATTTATTGACGGAGTTTTCACAACCTTTTCTGATCTTGCAATGAAATTCAATATACCACAGTCTAACTTATTTCGTTTTTTTCAAGTACGCAATTTTGTTCATTCTCACTGTCCTTCCTTCCCAGACTTGTCTGAACCTTCTTTATACGAGAAGTGTTTAATACAGAAACATGGCTCTATATCTATTTTATACTATTTAATTCTTCCTTATGTTTTGCCTTCTTCTGCTCGGTTTACACATCAATGGGAGACAGAACTCGGACTTAGTCTGGATCAGGATTGGTGGGAAGTGGCTGCTGGCAGGGTTAATTCTTCGTCATCCTGTGCCAAACTGAGTCTGATTCAATTTAAGGTTTTCCATAGAATTCATCTTACAAACGTTAAACTAAGTAAGCTATTTCCAGGTGTGGATGTCACATGCAATAGATGTTCTCTGGCTCCTGCTGATCATACCCACATGTTTTTTACGTGTCCAAAGCTGGAAGATTATTGGTACTCCTTTTTTGATACTTTTTCTAACATCCTTAATATTTCTATTGAACCATGTCCTCTGATTGCCATCTTTGGTGTCCCAGCAGTTTTGGATGAGTATACAAAAAAATATGCTAATATTCTTGCCTTTGCCTCATTGATAGCTCGCAGACGTATTTTATTGCACTGGAAGTCTTCTAAATCTCCTCCTACTTTCTCATGGTTAGAGGATTTGATGTCTTTTCTATATATTGAAAAAATTAAGTTTGCACTAAGAGGTTCCACTGACAAATTTTATAAAAACTGGGACCCTACTTAATTTTGTCAAGAATACACCATCTATCTTTGTTGATTTGTAATATGTATTTTTAATTAACCTACGGATATATCCCTTAATGTTTGCGTGTGTGTGTGTGTATGTATGTATGTATATATATATATATATATATATATATATATATATATATATATATATATATGTATGTATGTATGTATGTATGTATGTATGTATGTGTGTGTGTGTGTGTGTGTGTGCGCATGTACACATGCACATAAAATAATTTATAATATTATTATTATATTTCTCCCTTTATTTATTTATTTATTTTTATTGTATTATTATTGTTGTTGTTTTGTCATATTTATTTATTGTGTAATTTGAGAATACACTTTTGTTTAATTTTCCTCCTCGGGGTGGGTGGGTCAAGGTTTACTGAGGGTTATGGATTGTTCATGTTTGTGTCCACCCTTAGTAGTTGTAAAAAAGGGGTAAAAAAAGAATGTTTACTTTTATTAATATTGCTGTACCCTTTTGTATATTCCATTAATAAAAAACTTTTAAAAAAAAAGGAATTTGCTGTGGTTTTTACAGGACCTCTTGGTACATCCATACATACATATACATTCATATATGACATGAGAACAGACATTTAAATGAGACTAAGAAAAAAACAAATAAATCAAATAAACAATAATAATAATACTATTGTTGGATTATTATATTTTTGGATTATTATATTTTATAATCCAACAACCATTATTGTTGGATTATTATAATACTATTTTTGGTTGGAGTTTACTTCCGGTGTCATGGCGGACACTGCCCATGCTGCTCATATCTTCAGTCGGTCTCGAGTAAAACCAGAGATTTATAAGACAGTGGACGGTAAAATCATTGTGGAAGATGAGTTACTTAATTTTCTTGCTGTAAAAATTAAGACATTGAGCCAGGACGAGATTGTCCTCCTGGCCACAAACACTTTTGACTCCGAGTGGATTGAGTCCTCCAAGAAAGTGCTGTTTGAACTATGCTCTACTACACAGAGGAACGTCTCACATAAAGGGACACAGAAAGATGTCAACAACATAAAGTGCTGCCTGAAAGTACTGAATGAGTGTGGGGAGGATATCCCCAGGTTTGTCTCTCACTATTTGAATGAACTGCCGCCGGTGACATTTACTTACATTGATGTCTCGACCCTACTTGGGACCATGGCAAAGAAGCTCATAGGTAACAATGTTAATGATTTTTGGAAAGAAGTGAGAGTTCTTAATAACTGCAAGACATCTTTACCATGCACTGTTGAAGGTATCTACGGACCAGACAAAATTGCAGAGTTATGGCGACAGCACTATAGTACCTTATTCAACTGTATTCACACTGATTTGTATAAAGTAGAACACATTGAGAGTAATACATCGTTGGAACCACTGGTGATTATGTCACATGAGGTACACCAAGCCATACATAAGCTTTCTGATAACAAAGCTAGTGGATTGGATTGTATTTCTGCAGAACATCTTAAAAATGCCAGTATAAAAATAGCTCCTTTGCTCGCCATTTGTTTTACTGTGTTTATGATACATGGTGTATTTGCCTGACTTAATGTTGGCTGTTCTATTAGTTCCAGTCATTAAGGACAAAGCGGGGCAGGTAGGTAGTTTAGATAACTACATGCCTATAGCTTTAGTGAGCATATTATCAAAGGTACTAGAAAGAATTCTGCTGGACAGATTAAATGAATTTATTAACACCACAAA
Source organism: Gila robusta (assembly GCA_030770095.1). Classification (NCBI taxonomy): domain Eukaryota; kingdom Metazoa; phylum Chordata; class Actinopteri; order Cypriniformes; family Leuciscidae; genus Gila; species Gila robusta. The sequence goes on along the minus strand of JAVALU010001416.1, from coordinate 1,334,042 downwards.
TAACCAGTTTGGGTTTAAAGCTAAACATGGCACTGACTTGTGTATATATGCTTTAAAGGAAATTGTGAACAAATATAGAGATAAAACTCATCAGTTCTTATGTGTTTTATTGATGATGCTTCTAAAGCATTTGACCATATAAATCATGGTAAATTGTTTAACAAATTAAGACAAAGAGGGTTGCCCAAGTATATTGTGAGAATTTTGGCTTACTGGTATGCCCACCAGACGATGCAAGTGAAATGGGGCAATAGTGTCTCAGCTTTATTTGGGGTTTGCAATGGAGTCAGACAAGGGGGTATTTTGTCACCTGCTCTTTTTAATCTTTATATGGATGATCTGTCCAGGCAGTTGAGAACCTGTAATACTGGGTGCATGATTGGTAATTCAATAGTGAACCATATTATGTATGCAGATGACCTTGTGATCTTTAGCCCAAGTAGTACTGGATTACAGCAGCTTCTTACAATCTGTTCGGTATATGGTGTGGAACATGATATCAAATATAACGCCAATAAGAGTGTCGTCATAATCTGTAGAACTAAAGATGATAAATGTTTGAACTACCCTGATTTTAAATTGGCTAACAATAAGCTTAGTGTCTGTAATAAGGTGAAATACCTTGGCCATTTTATTACTGATATCTATTTATGACCAATAGATGACAGATGATGAAGATATTTACAGGCAATGTCGCATGATGTATGCACAAGCCAATATTCTCTTACGTAAATTTAAGGCATGTACGGTTGTTGTAAAGATATCTCTGTTTAAAGCATATTGCACACCGCTCTATACTGTGCACTTGTGGTCAAATTATAGAAAGGCAAGTCTTTTAAAATTGAAAGTAGCATATAACAACGCAATGAGAATGTACTCACAAGACCAAGATGGTGTAGTGCAAGTGAGATGTTTGTGGTTGCAAGAGTGAGGACCTTTCTGTTTTAAGAAACCTAATGTTTAAATTCATGTGCCGCTTAATGGGTGACAAAATGAAATAATAATGGGCTTCACTAACATACGGTTAAGTACTACACGCTACCAATCCCGTATGTGGAAACACTGGTATAATTGTCTTTTGGTAGAACAATGATTTTATTTTAGTGTTGGTATGTATGTGTGTTTATGGATATGTATTTATGTATTGTTGTGGGTAAGATTTGGACCTTGAGCCTGTAATAAAGTTTTGATGATGATTGATGATGAATAATAATGTGGTATACATCTAAGACAAAAGACTTATGTACAGATTTGTGCATTATGCAGTGTATGTACAGCACTATAAATAAAATTTGTATATGTATAAATTTGTATATGTGTTTAAAATTTGTATAAATCTCAGTACAGTTTACCAGATATCCTGTGCAAATCATCATTACATGATCAACTATAAAACTCTTCTGTCATGTTTTCTTTCACTTCTCCAGGAGAACATGAACACACTCAGAGAGTTTTTCTGCTTGTTTTCTTAGTGACTTACATTGTAGGAAGTCGTTCCTGGTCCTGGGAACAATGTTGGAGAAAGTGACTGTGGAAATCAACAGACATGAAGAGTGTGATTATCATGTCAAGAGAAAATTATCCCTGCATCCGTTCCTAAGACATTTCTAATAAGATCTTCTACATGATCTGAGATGATGGAGGATGATTTCTGAGAGCAGAATCTCCAGGACTTTACCTCTGTCAGAGATCTTCTTCAGCTCCTCTTTGCAGAAATCCTCCAGTTTGTCTCCCAGCTGACGGACAGATTCTCTCACGCCATCAAAGGAGGAGAGAGAACGTCTACGGTTACGTATGTAACCCTCGTTCCCTGAGTAGGGAACGGAGACGTTATGTCGGATGACGACGAATGGGGTTTCGCTTAGAAAGCCTATCAACTTCGAGTATTACAAAACGAGCCAATGGCAAAGAAATGCCATGGGTCTGCGGAATTTGCATGACGTAACTCCGCCCCACCTCGTGGGTATAAAAGGAGGAAGTCTGCAACAGCAGTTTATGTTTCTTCGCTGAGGAGCCAAGACTGAGCTCAGGCGATCCCCGCGGTACAGCGGAAAGTGGCAGACAGACGTAACGTCTCCGTTCCCTACTCAGGGAACGAGGGTTACATACGTAACCGTAGACGTCCCCTTTCGTTGTCACTCCGAGTTACGTCGGATGACGACGAATGGGGTTATCAGTCTAATCACGCCACCTTCTCAGCTGTCTTCCAGTGCCCTGCGTAAATCGAGATCCCTGTCATAGACTGGACGAAGGACTCCATTTAACACAGGAATACCAAGGTACACTGGGAAGCATATCCCAAGCTAGGGGAAGTATGCAATTAATGCCAACCCAGAGGGGGAGGACATAGAGAATACACATATGACCCGAAGGATGCATATGGGGAACACTGCGGTGTCCAGCCGCAGGTGGAATATTTCAACCCCAGGGGTGGCAAGGTGGCTTGCCGAGGGAAAGACACATGCTCAGAGAGGCTTACAGTTGAAATACACATGTGGGGGTCGCTCACGGGAGGGACCATGCACACGGGAGGCACCTAGCCGACGCGCAGGCAAGAGACACTGGCGCCGACGTCAGGAGTGCTGGAGGAGCTCAGGGCTTTCGGGGAAGCTCACCTGAGGAGAATATCGCACGTATCCAGTCCGTGGAGTGGAATGGCGAGCAAGCGAAGACACCTGAGCGGGTCCGGTACTAGCTAGTTGAAGCGAGTACATGAGAGGACACTGGCTCCACTCGGAGATTATAGAATCTGGCGAATGTGTTAGGTGTCGCCCAGCCTGCAGCTCTGCAGATGTCTGTTAGCGAGGCGCCATGCGCTAGAGCCCAAAAGGATGCCACACTCCAGGTGGAGTGGGCCGTCACACCAAGGGGGCATGGTCGACCTTGCTGCTGGTATGCCAAAGCAATGGTGTCCACTATCCAGTGAGACAACCTTTGCTTGGAGAGAGCCTTTCCCTTCAGCTTCCCACCATAACAGACAAAGAGCTGTTCTGAGGTCCTGAAACACTGCGTCCTTCCTACATAGGTGCGAAGAGCGCGTACTGGACAGAGCAGTGCCAAGGCTGGGTCTGGCTCCTGCGGTGGCAGCGCTTGCAGGTTCACCACCTGGTCCCGAAAGGGAGTGGTAGGAACCTTGGGCACATATCCGGGCCGGGGTCTCAGGATCACGTGAGAGAAAGCCGGTCCGAATTCCAGGCACGCTTCGTCGACGGAGAATGCGTGCAGGTCCCCTACCCTCTTGACGGAGGCCAGTGCAACCAGGAGCGCTGTCTTCATTGACAGGAACTTAAGCTCGACTGATTGCAGGGGCTCAAAGGGAGCACTCTTCAGGGCAGTTAGAACCACTGAGAGGTCCCAAGAGGGAACGAGAGGAGGGCGAGGAGGATTTAGTCTCCTTGCTCCTCTCAGGAACCTGATGACCAGGTCGTGCTTCCCTACCGACTTACCTTCGACCAGGTCATGGTGTGCGGCAATGGCGGCAACATAGACCTTAAGGGTGGAGGGAGACAGCCTTCGCTCCAACCCTTGCTGAAGGAAGGAAAGCACAACGCTGATCGAGCATTTCCGGGGGTCTTCTCGGTGAGAAGAGCACCAGTCGACGAAGAAGTTCCACTTCAACGCATAGGCGTGTCCCGTGGACGACGCTCTAGCGGAAGTGATGGTAGCCGCCACCGCTGGTGGAAGGGTACTCAAACCTGCCTCGAGCCGTCCAGGAGCCACACGTGGAGGCTCCAGAGATCGGGGCGAGGGTGCCACAGGGTGCCCCGTCCCTGAGAAAGAAGGTCCTTCCTCAGAGGAATGGGCCAGGGAGGTGCTGACGCGAGGAGTACAAGTTCGGGGAACCAGGTCCGGTTGGGCCAATACGGCGCGACCAGAATGACCTGCTCCTCGTCCTCCCTGACCTTGCGCAAGGTCTGCGCAAGAAGGCTCACTGGGGGAAACGCATATTTGCGGCCCGGCGGCCAGCTGTGCGCGCGCAGTGGGTCGAGTCGTGAGAGGCAAACAGATCTATCTGTGCGTCCCCGAACTGGTCCCAAATCAGCTGAACCGACTGGGGATGGAGTCGCCATTCTCCAGGGAGGGGCTGAAGCCGTGAGAGCTCGTCGGCTGCACAGTTCAGCGCTCCGGGAATGAAAATGGCTCGAAGCGACCTCAGATGCTTCTGACTCCATAGGAGGAGGTGGCGGGCGAGTTGTGACATACGGCGGGAGCGTAGACCACCTTGATGGTTGATGTACGCAACAGTCGCGGTATTGTCTGAGCGGACTAGTACGTGTTGACCCTGGAGCAACGCCCGGAAGCGGTGCAGGGCAAGGCGTACTGCCAACAACTCGAGGCAATTGACATGCCAAAGCCGCTGGGGTCCTGTCCAGGAGCCCGCAGCAGCATGTCCATTGCACATGGCGCCCCAGCCCGTGGTGGAGGCATCTGTCGTTACAACAACATGCCGGGAAGCTCGTTCCAGGGGGACACCCGCTCTGAGAAAACTGAGGTTCGACCACGGGGTGAAGAACTGACGGCAGGTCGGAGTAACTGGTACTCGGAGCGTGCCTTGTTGCCATGCCCACCTCGGGACTCGGTCGCGAAGCCAAAGCTGAAGCGGTCTCATATGAAGCAATCCGAGGGGCGTGACCGCGGCTGCAGATGCCATATGCCCCAGGAGCCTCTGAAAAAGTTTCAGTGGAACCGCACTCTTGCCCTTGAATTGTCTCAGACAAGTCAGCAGTGACTGCGCGCGCTCGCTCGCCGTAGGATTGGCCGTAACCCACCGGTTTTCTTGGGGACAATGAAGTAGGGGCTGTAGAAGCCGGACCTCATCTCGGCTGGAGGGACAGTCTCGATTGCACCCTTCGCCAGCAGGGTGGCAATCTCTGCTCTCATGATGGGGGCATTGCCACCGACCAAAGTGGAGCGGACTCCCCTGTAGCGGGGAGGAGACCGTGCGAACTGAATCGCATAGCCGAGCCTGATGGTGCGCGCGATCCAGCGGGACAGACGGGGAAGCTCTAACCAGGCTCCCAGGAACTGAACCAGCGGGATCATGCGGACGACAGGCGTCCCCCCGGAGGGGCAGCGAAGCGGAGTAACTGGCCCAGACGTGGACGGCATAGCGGCCCGGTGTGGGGGCACAGTTAGCAACCGCGCCCTGGCAGAGGGGGCCAGGGGAGGACCAGGCTGATCGTCCCGCGGGGGCCTGCTCTGCCAGGGGTCTGGCGACAGAGGGGGACAGGGGCGAAGCGGTCCGTGGACGGCACGCCGTGTCAACCCCCTTTGGAGCAGAGGGGGGCGAGGAGAGCACGGCTTGTGGGCGGCGCTCTGTGTCGCCCGAGAACTCTGTGGGCTCAGGGAAGAGAGGGTCGTTTCTGTCTTTAACCACTTTAGGGTGCTGCCCACCCGTGGGTGAGCAGCGGGGAGCGGAGAACAAAAGATTCTCCCCCGGCCCTCCACCGGGGGAAGGAGTGGTCCTGCTACCACCTCCTGAAAAACTACCATCTTCCCTGAGCAGCCCGTCTCAGGAGCGCCGCTTGGCCCGGCGTTTAGCGGGGGGCGGGGCGGGAGAGGGCTGTGGCGCCTTCTTGCGGCTTCCTCCGCGACCGGCCCGGGTTTGTGGAGGCTGCTGCGTGGGCCGGGCGGGAGGGGCGAGAGCCGCAGGAGGGCGCCCTCGGCGGGAAACAGGACGAGGCTTCTGCCTGGCCGGCTGGGTGGAGGCAGCAGCTGGCCGGCGGGGCAGAATGTGCTTGATGGCCTCGGTCTGTTTCTGGGCGGTTGAAAACTGTTGGGCAAAGTCTTCAACCGCACCACCGAAGAGGCCGGCCTGGGACAAGGGGGTGTTAAGCAGACGGGTCCGCTCCGCGTCCTGCATGTCAGCCAGGTTCAGCCACAGGTGTCTCTCCTGGACCACGGCTGTGGACATCACCAGACCCAGGGAGCGCGCGGTAACCTTCGTCGCCCGTAGAGCGAGGTCGGTAGCGGCGCGCAGCTCATCAAAGAGCCCTGGGTCTGTCCTACCCTCGTGCATGTCTCTGAGCATCTGGGCCTGGTAGACCTGCAGAGTGGCCATAGCATGCAGTGACGCAGCCGCCTGTCCCGCCGCTCTGTAAGACTTCGCCACCAGGGTAGACGAAAATCTACAGGCCTTGGATGGGTGCTTAGGCTCGCCACGAGAAGAAGCACTCTGAGGACATAGTTGCATGGCAACAGAGCGTTCAACCGGGGGGAGCCCAGTGTACCCACGGGCGGCTGCATCATCAAGGGGAGGAAAGGCGGATGAGATCAACGAGCGGTCAACAGGGTCTTCAAGGACTTCGAGATCTCATCATGCACGTCCGGGAAGAAAGGTATTGGGGTTTGCCGAGGACGAGGGTCGGCGGCCTTACCCAAAAACCAATCGTCCAGTCGCGAGCGCTCAGGACAGGGTGGAGGCCTCCACTCAAGCACGATGCTCGCGGCTGCCCGGGAAAGCATGGCCGTCATCTCCGGATCAGACTCGAGCACAGCCGTATGCACACCGGAAGGTGGCAGCTGTGACGAGCCCTCACTTCCAGAAGAATCAAACCCACCTTGTGATGCTGCAACAGACATGGCATCATCCTCTGTAGCTTCAACCGAAACACGCGGGCCACCAGAGGGTAGACCCGCGGGAATCGGCCGCTCGCTAGCGGGCACCGTCATTGAAGAGGGGGGCTGGGGTCGCGGACACATAGTCGGCGCCTTGTTCCAGACCGTCACCCTCAGGTCACCCTGGCCACCAGCCGCAGGACGGGGGGTGGATGAGGGGACTCTCACTCTTGCGAGTTCACCGAGTCTCGACCGTAATGACACGATGGTCATGTTCCCACAGAGAGAACATGAGTCATCCACGAGCGCTGCTCTAGCATGATCAATGCCCAAACATACTATGCAACGCTCGTGCCCATCAGAGTCCGATACCAATCTGCTGCAACCAGAAGTACACGGGCGAGGCATCTTTAAAAAGACGTGCCGCGTGTAAGCTCTTTTAGTGAGAAAACTCAAGTGTTGAAGCACCCGGGGAGAAACGCGCCGACTGGCAGATCACTGCAGCAGATCAGCAGGAAGCACGCTCTCGCCGTAGATCGCCGTCATACCAACACTCGAGGCACTCGTTCGTGAAGCTGACAATTCAGAGATGGCTTGTGGAGAGAAGAATAAACTTGGCTCCGAAGCGAAAACATAAACTGCTGTTGCAGACTTCCTCCTTTTATACCCACGAGGTGGGGCGGAGTTACGTCATGCAAATTCCGCAGACCCATGGCATTTCTTTGCCATTGGCTCGTTTTGTAATACTCGAAGTTGATAGGCTTTCTAAGCGAAACCCCATTCGTCGTCATCCGACGTAACTCGGAGTGACAACGAAAGGGAACTAAAGGAATTGTCATTTACGTCTGTAGATTCAGGAGGAGCTGAGAGAGACTGGAAACTCTACAGAAAACACAAATCAAAGCTCATCACCTCCACACTTCATCAATAACCTGCTCTACTGTCAGATCTGTGCTGCTCTTGATGATCTTTAGTAACTCTCCTCAATCCAGCACTTTCACAGCATCAGCTTCATTCTGCTCATATTCATTATGTGACATTACAGATACAAGTTCTAGCGTTTGACATTCACACTATATGTGAACTTACTATCACTTTAAGCTCAATATTTGCTTCAGAAATACATACTTTAATTAGAAATACTGCCATCATAAATCCAAATATTTAGTGTGTTTTGAAATTATAGATTTAAAAAAGGAATGACAGCAACAGTGAAATAAAGCAAATAGAAAAAAAGTGTCCAGAAAACATGAAAGTGATTCATTCACATGTGGAAATCAAATCCAGAGGTCAGTAATATACCAACATCTCTCTCACATTAAATATTTTAAATAATCATATCATTATCGTCTCGGTTACGTATGTAACCTTAGTTCCCTGATAGGGAACGAGACGCTGCGTCAAGCTGTGGGAACGCCCCTGCGTTGTGCGTCCTGAAGCACGTATGGAATCAGCCCAATGGAGAGATGGAACGTCATAGGCGGGTGACGTCATCGACCAGGAAACTATAAAGCACCCCATAAACACAAGCGCAACAGCTTCTGATAGGCCTGAAGGAAGCGCTAGCGGGAATGCCGGGAGTATGGTGGAATGACGCAGCGTCTCGTTCCCTATCAGGGAACTAAGGTTACATACGTAACCGAGACGTTCCCTTTCAAGGGAACTCGAGCTGCGTCAAGCTGTGGGAACGCTAATACCCACGTAGCCATAGGACCAAGTGACCGCCATGTGAGAACTAGCGCACAGAGGGCGAGAGCACCTGTGCCCCAGGGGAAGGACTTAAGTCTAGGTCATAGAACTTAATGAAAGTATGCGGTGAAGACCATCCAGCCGCATCACAAACGTCACTGAGGGAAACTCCTGACAATAAGGCTTTAGAAGCCGCCATACTCCTGGTAGAGTGGGCTCGTACAGCCAAGGTGAAGGCTGACCAGCCGGCTCATAGGCAAGTGAGATAGCCTCGACCACACACTTGCTCATTCTCTATTTAGACATGGGACACCCCTTCTTGGGTGGCCCAAAACACACAAATAGTTGTTCTGACTTCCTCCACAGGGCAGTTCTGTGGATATAGGCGTCTAACGCCCTAACAGGGCAGAGTAAATTAAGTTTCTCCTGGTCAGACGACAGAAATGGAGGAGGACAGAAGGCCTGCAGAACTGTAGGTCTAACAACATTAGTAGGGACCTAGGGAACGTAACCTGGTCTAGGACGCAAAAAAAGCCTTAACCATGCCAGGCGAAAATTCCAGGCACAAGGGTGAAACCGACAGAGCCTGCAAATCACCGATTCTCTTTAGTGAGGAGATAGCAAGAAGAAAGATAGTCTTAAACGTGAGAAACTTCTCAGGAACTTCTTCGATAGGTTCAAGAGGAGCTTGGGAAAGACCTTCTAATACGATGGCCAGATCCCAGGCCGGCACCCTCGTATGAACTGCTGGCCTCAGCCTCAATGTGCCACGAAGGAAACGAGTTATAAGCGGGTGTCTCCCAAGAGAAACTCCACTGAAAGGGATGTGGTGAGCAGCCAGTGACGCCACATACACCTTTAGTGTGGAGGGGGATAGCCCTGTGGAGAAGCGCTCCTGCAGGAATTCCAGCACTGCACCCACTGGGCAGTTAACCGGGTCCTGCAGGTGTTCTCCACACCAAGAAGTGAAAAGTTTCCACTTCAAGGCATAAAGCTTCCTCGCGGATGGAGCTCTGGAGTGAAGAATGGTCTCACCAACCTCGGATGAGAGACCGGAGTTCATGAGCTGGGCCCCCTCAGAGGCCAAGCCCACAGTACTGGGCGGGGGTGAAATATCATGCTGCCCGCCTGAGAGAGTAGATCCCTCCTGACCGGGAGCTCCAAAGGAGAACCGTCCAGGAGAGAAATCAGGTCCGCAAACCATACTCGGGCCGGCCAGAACGGGGCTACTAATAGTAGGCTGACCCCGTCCCGGCGAACCCTCTCCAGAACTCCAGGTAGCAGAGCAATCGGGGGAAAGGTGAACAGACGTGACCTCGGCCACGGCTGCCCCATAGCGTCCAACCTCAGAGGGGCTGGATGGCTGATGGAAAACCACAGATGACAGTGCGTGGTCTCCTTGGAAGTGAATAGGTCCACCTCGGCGCAACCAAAACTCAACCAAAGGAGCTCCACCACCTCGGGGTGGAGTCTCCAACCCCCCGGCCTCGGCCCCTGCCTCGACAGGGAGTCTGCTACCACATTCAAATACCCGGAAAGATACATTGCTCTCAGAGATAGTAACCTCCCTTGGGACCACAGGAGGATCTGACGGGCCAACTTGTAAAGCCGGCGAAACCGCAGGCTCCCCTGATGATTTATATAAGAGACCACCGACGTGTTGTCTGACTGAACTAACACATGATGACCTCTCAGGTCTGCTAGGAAGTGTTTTAGAGCCTGGAACACCGCCAACATCTCTAGACAATTTATAAGCCATGATAGATGATGGTCCTGAGACAGACCTTGGGCTGGACGACCACTCGTGACCACCCCCCACCCTGTGAGGGAAGCATCCGCCATTAGCGCCACGTGACCCAGCACAGGACCTTTGAATAGGAACCAAGTTTCTTTCCACATGACCAGAGCACGAAGGCAGCGCCGCGTGACTTTGACCGTGCGGAGCGGATTTCCCCTCGGGGAGAATCCCTTGGTCCTGAGCCACCACTGTAGCGGTCTCATGTACAACAGGCCGCAAGGTATAACGTTGGACGCTACTGCCATCAGACCCGACAGTCTCTAAAACTGTTTTACAGTAAGTAGCTGGCCTAGCTTTACTTGTTTCACAGCTGAGAGAATCGAAGCGATGCGGGTCGGAGCGAGTCGCGCCTGCATCGAAACCGAAACCCAAACGACACCCAGAAAAGTGGTCTTCTGAGAAGGAGATAATACACTTTTCTTTGCGTTCAGCCTCAACCCCAACTTCCTGATATGAAGGAGAACGACATCTCGATGCCGAACCACCATCGTGAAAGTGCGGGGAGATAAAGCTAGGCCAAACGGAAGAACCCTGTGCTGGTACACCTCGCCCCCGAAGGCGAACCTCAGGAACTTCCTGTGTTGTGGAAGGATGGAAATGTGGAAGTACGCGTCCCTTAGATCTATCGTGACAGACCAGTCCTCGGATCTGATTTGTGACACGATCTGCTTGATAGTGAGCATCTTGAATTTTGGCTTCCCTACCGAGCGATTCAATAGGCGCAGGTCTAAAATTGGACGCAACCCCCCATCCTACTTTGGAACGATGAAATATCGGCTGTAATAGCCTGACTCCACAATGGGAGGAGGAACCCGTTCTATAGCCTCCTTTTGAAGGAGTGCTTTCACCTCTTGTTCCATAACCAGAGCCTGCTCGGGGCCCACCACTGTAGGCAGAACCCCTCTGAATCTTGGTGGACGACACCTGAATTGGATAGCATAATCCTTTTCTATTGTCTGCAGGACCCAATGAGATATTTTTGGAAGGCTTTTCCCCTCTGCCAGAAATTCTACTAAGGGTACCAGTCTCTCGAGACTGGCCTCTGGTGTAACTTGAGCAGCAAACGCAGCGCCCTGTAACGGCACACCGGCAGGGAACAACTGGTTCAACCGCTCTGAAACCCTCCTTAGAGGGTCCTCCACCCTCAGTGTCCTGCGCGTCGTGGCGCCAGGACTTCTTCTTAGCCGAAGCTTTCTTAGCTAATATAACTGTCCTCAGATCAGTTCTATTACTGGGAGATTTCGGCTGAGAGTGCCGCGGCTGAGCCCACTGTCCAGCAGGGGGAGCACGAGACGCGACACTCTGCTTCAGCGCCCTATGTGATGAGCTCGCAGACGGCCGGGGCTGCTCCCACCCAGCAGCCCGAGGGACATGAATTTTTAAAAGGGGGAAATTTGTTAAAAGCTGTTGTTTGCTTTTCCTTCTCCTGGAATTTATCGATGACAGAATTTACAGCATCGCCAAATAAACCCAGGGGGGGAGAGAGGAGTGTCTAAAAGGAAAGCTTTTTCTTTCCCTTCTATATTTGTCTGATTTAACCACAGATGTCTTTCTACGGCCACGCAGGGATAAATCAGCCGCCTGACGCAGTTCGCGAACAACGTCAGCACTGACCTCCTCACTCTCACTCGAGTCCCTCAGCAGGTCAGCCTGGTATGCCCGCATAATAGACATAGTAAGCAGACATGACCTGCTGCCGAATACGCTTTACCCACAAAACCGAAATATTCCTAAGAGGCTTGGTGGGTAATGCCGGTGCCTTAACAGATGACGCAGCCTCGAGGGAGAGAAAGCTCGCAAGCGTCTCTTCCACGCGAGGCATAGCCGAATAACCATATGATTTATCCCCAACAATATTAGAATATGTTGAAGTCTGGGGACTAAACACTCTATATGACACCGGTTTTTCCCACGATTTCGACACCTCAGTGTGGAGATCGGGAAAAAAGACGGCACGCACCGGCGTGGAGGTTGCACTCGTGACGGCGAAAATCTCTCATCTAATTTTAATTTAGAAACAGACTCCTGTCTAGTCACTGGCCATACAATGCTGAGTTTTTCTACAGCTCTTGTTAATACCTCCACTAGCTCATCGCTTTCGGGAGTGTAAGGTGGCGAATCCTCCACATCTCCCTCATTTATACCAGCAACATCCAGCTCCTCAGAACTGGATAGAAGCAACACTGGTGCCTCAGCCCGAGCGGAAGAAACCGCAGCGCGTGCTTCCGAATACGGGACTGAGGCACTGGATCTCACAGGTGAAGGGAGAGATAAGGCAGAGCCCGTCTCTAACCCCGCTGAGAGATCCATATGCGATCCCCACGATACGCGTCGTCGCTCTGCCTCGGCAAGAGCGGGACCCGAACCGCGGGGAGCGCGCACCGAACCGCTCTCCTCGAAGAGCGCCCGGCGGGAGCGGAGCGTCCTTAATGGCAGACGCTCGCAATGCTCACAATCAGCTCCCTCGAGAGCTGACTGGGCATGCTACACTCCCAAACAAACAACACAAAGAACGTGTGTATCCCCACTCGTTAAATAACGCGAGCAGGGAGGGACACACTCCCTAAACTGCTGTTCGTTCGCCATATCTCTCTTAATATATATATATATATATATATATATATATATATAAATTGTTTGTGTGGTGCAGAGTATGTAAGGACAGACAATATTCACACAGGGACAGATTCACATATAGCGCGACTGAAGGCACAGAAGCTGTTGCGCTTGTGTTTATGGGGTGCTTTATAGTTTCCTGGTCGATGACGTCACCCGCCTATGACGTTCCATCTCTCCATTGGGCTGATTCCATATGTGCTTCAGGACGCACAACGCAGGGACGTTCCCACAGCTTGACGCAGCTCGAGTTCCCTTGAAAGGGAACCTGATCAATTGCATCAATCGCCATCTTATTATATTGTGTAAATTGGACTCTAAACAAGTTTAATACACTGTGAATGTCATTAAAGCCTTTGTTTAATTCACAGAATTAAAGAGCAAAGTTAAATTAGATCATTTCATATTTGTGTGATGAAAAGGCATTATTATGTGATATTTTTACTTTCGTTAATTTAATCTTCTATGAAATGTTAAGTAGTATTACTAAACAATAATTTCATATTTGGATTTGGGGTAATTTAACTTTTAATAAAGCACTTTAAGTTTTATTGAAAAAACAATGTTGCGTTATTGAAAGTGAAGAAACGATACTGTTGTATTGAAGGAAATAATATAACATTTCTCATTTTATTCTAATCATTGTCCATTTATTTTTCATTGAATACATTGTGTGTCTAGAGATTGGCATTATTTTAAAGCACACTGAATTAAATTTGACATGGAGTGAATACAGAGCGAGGTGATTGAGTGATGAGGAGAGAGAAATGATCAACTAGAAATCTCTATAGAAAATAAACTGGACAATCAATTTACTATAAATGAGTTTAGATTTGGATACTGTGCACTGGAACCTGTCATATATTTATTTATTTATTTGGGACAGTGCACTTTAATGAACAATCTTACACTCGAGTAAAGACTGTAAATGAGCCAGATTATAGCATAAATGCTCATTTTCACCCAATTTATTATACTGATTTATTTATTTAATCTGTAGTCAAACTTTCATTGCTAACAAACTACGCTGAACCACCGAACGCTAATGTTGTTCCTACAACCAATATGAGAGCAGAAAAAATAATTAATGTACATCAGTTGGGAATAATTTCAAAGTTAATAAACAACTTATTCATATAATTTGTAAAAAGTACCATATCAATGCTTACAAACGTTGGTATTTAAGTTTTGAGAGTGTACGTTTTGGGAAGGGGGAAACATTTTCAGAAACGGACCTGGTCTCAGATTTCAGTAGATTTCTTGTAAGAAATCAGAAGGAAAAAATGATGTAAAAAAGTTGAAATGTGAGTGAAGATGATCAGATGAGAGTCTGACTGATGATTATATAATAACGAACACACAGATCAACACTTCAGTCAGCGGCTCATTCTGCTCTCATCAAATGTTTCTCTGAGAGTCTCTTGCTCAAGTCCACTATGATCCTGGGCCCATATATATATAACTTCTCAGAAATGTTCTTAAGAAGAATAGTCTTAAGCTTTGACTTAAGTGTCAACAAATTCTTAGCATAAAGCAAGACTTCTCTAAGAGTTGGAGACTTTTATGATGAAGCTAAAAGCAACTTTCTGCAAAGTCTAAGACTGATTCTTAAACACTTTCTGAAGTGGGAATTAAGGGGGCTTTCACACTGGCAGTTTAGTTCGGAACGGGGCACGGTTCGCATGAAAAATCGCTAATGTGAACGCTGTCATGGGACCCGGGTGCGCACTGGGGTACCGAACCCGAGACTACCTGGAGGAGGTGGTCTGAGTTCGGTTGCTCCCGAACCATGCTGCGATTCGCGTGTATGTGAAAGTAACACGGACTCGGGTGCGCACTTGTTCAGGAAGTAAAGTATCCTGCGCATGCGTTTTAGCCGATTATGATGTATTTAGTTAAATAAAACACACGTAAGGGATGAAGATTTACCCTGGATACGAGCAAGAGTGAGTCTGCAGTGTATTCGTGCATAGTGCGTGCAATCAGGGCAACAAATTAATGGAAATCCACTGTCTCCTCAAAAGAGTCCATTTGTAAGCAGCGGAAAGACAGCTTATGCGAAACACACACACAGTTAACCTGCGTTGTTTACTCAGCTATGAATAATAGCTTTTAATATAGCAAATTAATAAAAAAACACAATATATTGACCCGCGTCGTGTTTTCTATCATGCGCAGTGCACGTTTGCAATGACGTAAGATGCACGCAAACGCACCAGAGTTCGATAGAATCAAGTTGAGTGTGAAACCAGACCAACGCTGCGGGGGGCGCCGGGAACAATCGCGCCCGGGCTCGGACTGCAGCAAACGAGCCCAGTGTAAAAGCCCCCTAAGTGTTGCAAACTAAGGACTACAATGACATCAACCCAAAATGGCCGCCCTCAACCACTGAATCAGCCAATAGTGTGTCTGCAAGGGTGAGGTCACTGCAGCATGACACCAATCATTTAATGTAATTATAATAAAATCATTTAATTAAGACACGGACACTTTAATATTTAAATGTATTTAAAAAACAATTGCATTGTGCAAAATTATCACAAATTAGTATTGATGCAGTGGAATCCTTTTCTATTAATATATGTCTCCTCTTTTACAATTGAAATGAAACATGACACATTTTACAGACGTAATTTTTAGCCAGGCTGTCATACAAAGAAATTATGAACACGTGAAAAACCAAGAGAGCACAATGAAATATTAATAACTGACTATGTGGCAGTCAATGTATGATTTTTTTTCCCTGTGAGCTTTTTAGTTTTTCTAAAACCTGTAGCTGTAGTTTGCCTTTTTTCTCACTTAATATTCAACAATATTATTGATCTGCCCGCATTGACACCGTTGTCTGAGAACTGAAATGTGTCAGGGTACTGTCACTTCTGTCTAGTCTATTTCTTGGTTTTGTGACAGAGCCCTGACACTCATGTTTGTCTTGTTTTGTGTAGCACACAGCTTGTGTTTTTACTAGCTGTGTGCTATCATGTTGTCATTTTTTTTTGTGGGAACACGTGGCTTATGAGTGTTCTCATTGGCTGCGTGTTCATGTCGTTTTTTTGTGTGAGCACATGGCTTGTGATTTATTTTACTGGCCATGTGCTTGTGTTTTAGTCATGTTTGGTGTGAGCACATGGCTTTTCATGTATGTTTCCTTGTGCCATGTGCTCTCCTGTTGATTGTCTAGTCCCTCCCATCTTGTTACCTGATTGATTAATTTGCCCCACCTGTCCTCCCTTGTTACCTGATTGATTAATTTGCCCCACCTGTCCTCCCTCGTTACCTCCTTTGTTTGTTCTCCCTATTTATTCTCCTTTTGTTTTCAGTCCTGTGCTGCTTCATTGTCGTATGTACGTCGAATGTACCCCTTATGTCCTGTCAATTTAAGTCTTTTGTTTTCCCCTACGGGGTAGTTTTGTTTGTATTTTGTTTTATTTTTATTAATAAATAACCCATCATCTCTGCACCTGAGTCCTCGTTCCTTTCACCACCACCACACCTGACAAAATGAGCTGGACGATGACATCACTGTTTTCTCCAGAGTGGCTGTATAGATATATGAACTAAATGGATAACTTATGATTTTTACAATGGAAATGAATCAACACTGAACTTACTTAAGCTGGACTATGGCAATATTTTCTTCTAGATCTGCTGTACAGCCAAAACTAACTTTGTTGCATTATTTTCCTGTAATCAATGTAAAGCTGCTTTGAAACAATCTGTATTGTAAAAAGCACTATAGAAATAAAGGTGAATTGACTTGAAATAAATTTGGCAGATAAATACCTTCACTAAGTTTAGTGTTTTGTCCTTCCCTCACATTTTAAAAAATGAAAAACATTTAAAAAATGAAACTCCGCACATCACTTTTGGCCACTATGTTTTGTGTGGTCAGTGCCACAATAGTGCTATTCAGACCCTGGTTACTGTGGACTGATGAGCCCAAGTCATCACCGGTGCACTGCTATTTTTCCAGTCGCCAAAAATGTAATTATTACTTTCATTTCTGCGTAAGAGCATTGATTTGTAGAGTGGGAAAATCTATTCAATTTCTTAAAGGTCTGTTACAAAAAAAAATATTTTGATGATCAAGCTTTTATCGTTTGATCAACTCTGTCATCATTTAACTCCAATACATTTTGGGCCTTATTTTAACGATCTAAGCACATGGTGTAAAGCGAACGGCGTAAGTGCACTTACCGTGTGTCTGAATCCACTTTTGCTAGTTTAACGACGGAAATAATTGTCGGCGCACCCGGCGCATGGTCTAAAAGGGTCGTCCCAATTCTCTTAATAAGTAATGGGTGTGTTTTGGGCATAACGTGCAATAAATCTATCAGAGTCTCATCTCTTATTCCCTTTAAAAGCCAGTTGTGCTTGCGACATGGCCGATTCGCTATTTACATGGAGGAATTTGCAAGCGGAAAAACAGAACGCTTTTTCTATCGAGGAAACGGATCTGCTCGTGCGCGAGGTTAAAGCGCGCAAGCAAACCACCTATGGGACAAAGTGTTCACGCGTTGTGGACCCGCCTATAGGCGCATATTAGTAACGCGCTCTTTAAATAACAAAAATTATATTGTCCTGTTCTTCTAGATCTCTGTTACCTGCAGGAAATGTATGTGATCCGGTGTGTGTGAAAGCTGCTCCAACTCAGCATCTCTCCTCCTCAGATCATTGATCTCCTGCTCCAGTCGCTCCAGTCGTTCTTCAGCTCGACTCACTGCAGTCTTTTCCTGATCTCTGATCCGCTGTGTCGCCTCAGAGCGGCTTCTCTCAATGGAGCGGATGAGCTCAGTGAAGATCCTCTCGCTGTCCTCCACTGCTGTGTGTGCAGAGCGCTGTTAGGACACACATCACAATCACACAGTGAGCTTCAGTGAGTCCTGACTGAGACTTCTCTTCTTCTCTTCTTCTCCAGACTCACCTTATGAGACTCTACAGCCTCTCTCAGCAGCTGAAGATCTTTCTCTCTCTGCTGGATCCTCTGCTGGAACGACCGCTGCGTCTCCTTCAGCTGCTTCTGCAGCACAAACCAATAACAGAGATGGCACTTTATATACTGTCAATATATCATCATGAGAAGAGTTGAATCCAGTAACAGTAGAGTTAATAACCAATGGCTGGAGGTTCAAACTCCTGAAGGGATGATTGATCAGTTACCACCATTGCACATTAATTTACATAAGGTCTGTTTTACACTGCAAGCATGCGCATCATAAAAGTGAAAGTGAGTTTCTGCTGAATAACAGACTTGCGGCTCTATATAGTTCAAATGGACTGAGTCAGATTTACTGAACAGAAACTCTTTGAGTCTGTCGCTGTATTTAACTTGCGTTATTCTTGACAGAGATTTATTTTCAATTATTTATGTTTCTTTATTAAAGGGGTCATGAACTGGATTGTTTTATCATTTTATAATGTTTCCTGGCGTGTGCACTTCTAATGTTAGAAATAATAGAAATAGAAATAAAAGGCATTTTTGCTACCCTGATTTTAGCCTCAGAGTAAGTCACTGATAAACTCGCGCTGTTTGATTAATAGTTCCAGCGATTGAAGGGAGCATCCTCGCTTTCTATATATAATTTATTCACAGTTTAAATAACAGAATATTTTCATCCTTCTAAGAGGAACTATGTGAAGTTTATCATTATTTAGTCACTGGTGTGATTAACTGACACATAGACAAAGAACATCTGACTGTACATGAATCCTTATATCTGAAATCACTGGTCACAGATCAGGCATTAGAATTAAAAGTTACTTACATGTTGTGGCATTACTGTGGAGTCCATATCGTAAAAGTCTGTTTGCAAAGCCTGTGCCGAAATTGCTAATAATTTACTAAAGAATCCACAGTAGTGAATACAAATAAATAATGCTCAACTGAGACATTCACATAAATAACCACATTCCTAGCACTAGGATCCTTTGGAAGATAATGTTGTTTTTAGTCGAGTGATCCTGCATCTTCTCTCCTCGTGATCTGATCTCACTAACACGCCAGTGGGCCAACGTTACGATGATGAAGTAGGCGTTGATTTTCTTCTGCAGAGGCGTCTTTAGTTGCACTAGTACGTCATAAAGAGGAACATTCCACAACCAGTTGTTCGCTCAGCTTGGTTACAATAAAAGCTGTTTTTAGACTAACAAGGAAGTTTTCTGTTCTGAAACTTACAGGACATTCTTATAGTATGATGACGTCTTATATGTCAAAAGCTCAGCTTTAAAGCCTGTTTTACAAAAGTTTGTGTTGATAAATGTTTACGGTGTATTTTTACCATATTTTCTGTTAAGTTAAATGCGAAGCACAAATACGCTCAGTAGTCAAGTCAAGTCAAGTCATCTTCATTTATATAGTGCTTTTAACAATGTTGATTGTTCTAAAGCTGCTTTACAGTGATAATAGGAAATCAAAGTAACCGAGATTGTTTTGGCTTTATGGCAGCTCCAGAATAGAGTTATTTTCCAGCTAAAGTTAGTTTTAAAGTGATTCACTTCCGTCGCAACAATCATTAGTTATTAACTTAGGGGCCGCTAACACGACACCGTTGTAACAGAAAACTCTTACGTTCTCTCTACGCAAACTTTAATAACGCAAACCCGCGAGAGCAGTGAAAGTCCACTTACAGCTACTCTTCACTTCTGTGACGTCTGCAGTGTGAATGATGTTTCCTGATCATATGGTGGCAATATAAACAGTGTAAACATTATTTCATCAGTGTCTAGTTTCATACCTGTGTCTTTGTCCTCTGTGCTGCAGCTGATACAGTGTTGTGGTTTTTATGTTCGTCCATCGTACACAGCACACATATAAACTTCTGGTCAGTGAGACAGAAAACCTCAAGGAGTTTATCATGTGTTTGGCAGATCATCTCCTGCAGTCGTCCAGTGGCATCAGTCACTTTATGTGGTTTACGGGAGAAATACTCCTCATGACGGTCAAAATGAGTTTGACAGTAAGACTCCAGACACACCAGACAGGACTTGACGGCTTTGTGTTTTCTTCCAGTACAGACGTCACACTGCACATCTCCAGCTCCAGCGTAACAGTCAGCAGGAAGTTTAGTCTTCTTCAGTTTCTCCACCAGTTCAGCCAGCATGGTATTTTTAGCTAAAGCAGGTCTTGGACTGAAGGTCTGTCTGCACTGAGGGCAGCTGTAGACTCTCTTCTGATCCTCCTGATCCCAGTGTCCTGTAATACAGATCTTACAGTAACTGTGTCCACAGGAAGTGGTTACTGGATTCTTCAGGAGATCCAGACACACTGGACACAGGAACTCATTCTGATCCACTGAAATTCTGGCTTCTGCCATTTTACTGCATGAGACAAACAAACATACAACAGCTCAACTGCACTTCAGTTTCCCTGAACTCATGTGATTCCTGTTTACTGGTTCTATGTTTGAGTGATGTGTGCAAAACAGGTTAATCTGCAATTCTGTAAATCAGGTTCCTTATTCCTGGTCCTGGACAGCCTTATTCATATAGAGTTCAGTTTCAACCATACTCCACAAACCTGGATGTTATTTTAAATGCAAAAACCTTTGTAAACTCGCGCTCGATCGGCCCAAAGTCTACCATCCAACCTGCATGGAAGTTCTTTACGTGTTACTGTCTTTTCTCACGGCAAAGTATTTTTGAATAAATGCAATACATTTTCTCACATGTTTCTTCTCGTTATTTCATCTGACTCCATAAATGAAAAGGTTTTAATGATATCCGTGCATCATTAAATGTGAGCGAATGATTGACTATTCCTTTTAACTCTTTAAGTATATAATTAAATGGTGATACTTTTACTTTTACTTGAGTTAAATAAAAATAACGTATTTAACTTCGCTACATTTATTTTTCACCAGAAGTACAGACGGAGCAACAGGGCGAGCTGGAGCTTTTCAAACTACTGCGGTGATGCTCTGTGCTTTCAGCCAATAGCATACAGGTCTGAAGCGCTACAGCCAATAACTGACAGGTCTGAAGCGCTTCTGCCTATAACAGACAGGTCTGAAGCGCTTTTGCCTATAACAGACAGGTCTGAAGCGCTTCAGCCAATAACAGACAGGTTTGAAGCGCTTCTGCCTATAACAGACAGGTCTGAAGCGCTTCAGCCAATAACAGACAGGTCTGAAGCGCTTCAGCCAATAACAGACAGGTCTGAAGGGCTTCAGCCTTCCGTCTGGACTAGGACGTGGTGACTAGGACGTGGTGACCAGCAAAACCACCAGCATTTCTAAGCAGTTGATATGCAACCGTCCCTCCGTGCTCGTCCAAGACCCGGAGGCCGGTTTGCCCTCGCACAGAGCACAGAGCACCCCACCCTGTGTTGGAGGCATCTGTGGTGACCACCATCCGTCTTGAGACTATCCCCAAGTTTTATCCAAGGGGCCAGGGCTCTATATGAAGTTGGCCTGAGCGTCATGTAGGGATGGGAATTGATAAGAATTTAATGATTCTGATTCCATTATCGATATTGCTTATCGATTCGATTCCTTATCAATTCTCTTATCGATTCTCATTGGGTGAGGGTATAAGTACAAATTTGTTTGTTTGTATTAACTTATTGAACTTATAACTTAACTTATTTGTTTGTTTATTATTAACTCGCTGACACAGCACAGAGTATTAGGGGTGTGAACCTACACTGGTCTCACGGTTCGGTTCGATTACGATTATCATGTCATCGATTCAGTTCAATTCGATATCTTGATGCATTACATGCACTGCATCCTCAATTTTAAATTTTACTTCAAAAGTGATGTGTGCGTGCGTGCGCGTGTGCGTGTTCGCCTGTTCGTGAAGTCGCAGTGACAGAAACAGTGACACTCCAGTTTAAGTTTCATGGGACTAAAGTCTGTTCATGCTGTTTGTGTGGCCAAATGTTTCTGCATATTGGAGGTAGTTCCCCCCCTTTGACGAAATGGAATTTTTACAAGTGTTGCAAGTGACCGTATTGTTATGAGGCGCCGTCATACTAGTATGTGCGCGAGTTTGAGTGTGTGTGTGTGTGCTCGCGTCTCATATGAGTATGTGCGTGGAGAGTTTGTGTGTGTGTGTGTGTGTGCGCGCACGCGTCTCATATGAGTATGTGCCTGGAGAGTTCCGCGCATCTTGTGTGTGTAGAGTTTGCGTGTATGTGCGTGAGTGACTTAAGGTGTGTCGTTGTGCATTTCATATGTATTTGTTTGAGCATTCAGCAGTGTACATGTATGTTTGACTACTTAGTATATGTGTATGCAAGTGTTTCATATATGTGTGCGTGAATGAAAATTGATTTAAGCCCTAGACGGCGCCTCATATTGACGTCTTTTCGCGTAAAATATAACCAAACTTTAGAGCGCTTCTGCCTCGATGCCATGTTTGCTGCGTTCTGAACCAAAACAAGGCAGCGCGTGTGTGATGTCATGACACATTTGCAACGAGCGGAACTGATAAGCGGAATCGTTAAGCAGGCATACTAACGGTTCCAAGGAATTGGCTCCCCAGGCATGGCGCTAATGATGGGAATCGGTTCCGCTCGTTGTGCATTTCATATGTATTTGTTTGAGCATTCAGCAGTGTAAATGTATGTTTGACTACTTACTATATGTGTATGCAAGTGTTTCATATATGTGTGCATGAATGAAGTTTGATTTAAGCCCTAGACGGCGCCTCATATTGTCGTCTTTTCGCGTAAAATATAACCAAACTTTAGAGCGCTTCTGCCTCGATGCCATGTTTGCTGCGTTCTGAACCAAAACAAGGCAGCGCATGTGTGACGTCATGACACATTTGCAACGAGCGGAACCGATAAGCGGATTCGTTAAGCAGGCATACTAACGGTTCCAAGGAATTGGTTCACTGGGCACCGGTTCTGAAGAAGAACCGGTTCTCGATTCCCATCCCTAGCGCCATGCCTGGGGAGGAACCTGCCAGTACGGCTGGGGGCGCATTTGAAGCATGCCCAGCGGAAGTACTTCTGATGCCGAGGCCATGAGGCCTAGCATCCTCTGAAAGGTTCTGAGGGGGCGTTTGGTCCCCACTCTGAATGAGCTCATAAGTAGCTGAATAGACAGAATCCGCTCGTTCGACAGCCACGCCTTCATTTGAGTTGAGTCTATAACGGCACCCAGAAAGGAGATCCTCTGACTGGGAAGCAGAGAATTCTGTGAATTCTGACTGTGTTTATTCTGAGTCTTAGGCATTCCAAATGGCTGAAGAGCACAGATCTGTGATAGTTCAGTTCTGTCTCCGACTGGGCCAGAACGAGCCAGTCATCGAGGTATTTCAAGATGCGCATTCCCTTCTGTCTCAAAGTGCTGCATCCATGTGTAGCACCCCTTTGCTCTTATAATAGCTATGAATATTATTTAAAATCTTTTCAACAGTAAGTGCAACTATGATTCTTATTTGGACCAGATAAGTTCGACTATAGAGCCTGTGAGTTAATGTAATTAAAGACTTGTGCGTTAATGTAATTAAAGACTTGTGCAGATAAAATGATTAGAGCTTTTTTCTCCAGCTGGATATTTACTATTTGAAATGGTAAATAAGGGATAATTTGTAAACATCCCAAGAGGAGCAATCAGATATAAGGATAACAACAGGATAAACAATATACCGGTATGACAGAGTACAAATTTTAGATTATGCAACAACAACAAAAAACGTATAGGAGCACCTTGTAGATAAAACACACTTATATGTATATATAAGTCAAATCAAATTGGGTTCACATCCATCCAAATTTGGATTTCACAAATTCAAATGTGAATCTGTTAGGTCTCTTAAAATCAATAAAGATTCAGTTCAACAATTTCCAGTTCTTTGTTTCCAGTCAATTCTTTTCAAATCAAATGTTTTTTTTTCTCTCTAGTCTCTTCAGTCCCGAATCATTTTGGTTTTGGTTTTTTTTCTCAGGGAAAAAAAATTGAGAGAAGACCAACAGTTCAAGAAAGTTGAATCCTATCACGTGAAGGCGCAGTAGGGAGAAAAAAAAAAAAAAAAAAAAATAAATCCTTCAAACGATCCAGGAAAACAAATTGCTCTGTTTCAGTCGATAAAAGGGGAACAAAATAAATAAGTATGTGAGCTGAGATCCCACCTCATGTAGAAGAAGACATCTCAGGTTACGACTGTAACCTATGTTCCCTGAGAACAGGGAACGAGACACTGCATCGATGACGCTATGGGGAACGTCTCAGGCATTACAGGTGTTTGAAATCACAATCAAATCACGGCAATCACATTGACCGGCGACAGCCCGTGAATCATTAGCGTGAATGATTAACGTGCGACCTGGAAGTATAAAAGGGCGCCTTGCAAACATGACAAATCACCTTATCGTCTGAAGGGACTGTTCGGTAGGCAAGCCCCGATGCATGGCGAGGAGACGCAGTGTCTCGTTCCCTGTTCTCAGGGAACATAGGTTACAGTCGTAACCTAAGACGTTCCCTTTCGAAAGGGAACTCGCACTGCATCGATGACGCTTTGGGGAACGATATACCCACGCCGCCATGCTAAGAGGAGTGCATGCCGTGGTGACAACTGTCAGAACCAGCAACTTCAAATGAAACGCTAGAACCACTCACCCTCAGGTCACACTGGACTGTCAGTGACAGCATTCCCTATGGTCATAGCCCAAGCTATAAGCCTTGCAGGAAAACCTTCATGAACATGGTTAACCCTATGAGGTCTAATGGTTTTTTGGGGTCCTTGAGGTGTTCTGACATGCTCTGACATTTGTGCTTTTTTCAGTTATTTATAAACATGTTAATGGCAAAGGTGTAAATTCACTCTATATAGCACAAACGGGGCTACCGTAATATGTGAGCAACATGTATGTACATGTTTGTATTTTTAAGAGAATAATGTTTATGCGTGGTTATTGAAAAAAATAAAAATGAAAGTTGCTGAAATAAGACCACAAAACACATACTAAATATGTGTCCACAAGACTTTTGACTAATGGATGTTGTCGCTTCGAGTTCTGGCTTCAAAATGATGTGAAAATCATCCTGCCTAATCGTTCACATAAAACAATACATTGATTTAAACTTTGAAAAACAGTTTTTTTGTCAGAAGAGGTTTATGCGTGGGAGTGGTAATGGCCTATCAATATTAATGAGATTCAGACCAGGGGTATGACATAGACACTCCCCCAATGGTTAATGGCCCATCAAGTGAGGCAGCCTGAATACTGAATGAGAGGAGATTCAAAGGTTTTGTTTTTCAATCTGTTTTATTGTAATTCCTCTATGTGGAGGAACTCAATGTTCTAAATTTGCTCTAAGCAAATCAAATGTGAGCAAAATAAAAAAAAATAATCAGTTGGCTATAAACAAAGCAATTGTGAGCGATAAATAAACAAAAGTAAAGTCAGGTATCTCACAGTAAATGCTTATGCCCCGTTGATGCGGGCTCTAAGCAAATCAAATGTGAGCAAAATAAACAAAAGTAAAGGCAGATCGCTATCCTCACAGACCTCACAGGTTAAAAACAATATTAAGCAGCACAACTGTCACACATCGTTATGCCACTCTTGAAAACAGTTCCTGTTCAACTGAAGACATAAGTGAACATTGCATGCCTGGCATTTCCATGGTGTTAATTGCCTTTTACCACGGACTGTTGTGCAATGCACACAATTGCGGCGACCAACTGTGGCAACATCCCTGTCATCTGATGTCAGCTCAGCTCCTGGAACCGGTACATGGTCACTGTTGGTCCGGTTTGGAGCAGATTTCTGTGACACAGAAATGGCAGCCTGAGCATTGGTGTTGTGGCACAGAGTTGACACAGCACTTTCTGAAAAAAGTAGTTTGAAAAGACTCATGGGGGAATGTGAGTCTACAGAGCTCAGTTGCGGTCCAGCTTCCCGTGCGGGCAGGAATCGCAGTGTCTCTGGATCAATGTCAACATCAGTCTCTGTTTTCCATGACAGAGTGGACTGCCTGTTGCTCGCCTGCTTGTTTGCCTTAGCTCTCTTCAGAACAGGTGCTTGGACATGTTCATTGTCACATCTGTAAAAAAATAAAATAAATAAAAAGTGTGAGCATGCTGATAAAACAATCAAAGAAATTATTATCATTATCAATCAATAATGGCCATGGATAAAAAAAGACAACAGTAATTTCACACAAGAATAGGTACTTGTATATTATGACGTTGTTAACACAATTTCATTTCATCAGTAAAATATTACATCTGTGCACTTACTCAGTATGATTCTCGATCGCACTGAGAACTGAACGACACCTGCGTGTCCCTCTGCGAGGTGCTGGAGAAGGAGAGCGTGATGCAGCCGCATTCCTAAAAAACAAAACCAAAAAAAACTGTTAGCATAGGCCTACATTATCCAAAGTAAACTGGTGGACAATTAATGGTATGGATGCACAATGTATGTATATATATATCTATATTATGACGTTGTTAACACAATTACATTTCATCAGTAAAATATTACATCTGTGCACTTACATTATGACGTTGTTAACACAATTACATTTCATCAGTAAAATATTACATCTGTGCACTTACTCGGTATGATTCTCGATCGCACTGAGAACTGAACGACACCTGCGTTCCCCTCTGCGAGGTGCTGGAGAAGGAGAGCGTGATGCAGCCGCATTCCTAAAAAACAAACAAAAAAACTGTTAGCATACATTATCCAAAGTAAACTGAGCGACATTTAATGGGTATGGATGCACAATGTATGTATATATCTGTTGATGGGCCATGGGACGGAGAAATATCTATTGATGGGCCGTTGACCGCGAGTATCTGTTGATGGGCCATATAGACCGCACGTATTTATTGATACACGCAATGAACGGATCGTTCGCGAACGACACATCACTACATGTCAAACATTTATACATGTATTCACAAACATCTGTGCATAAGGCAGTATTTACGCATGATAAGTAATGTCATAGGCTAACCAAAATTGAACATTTATATATAAAAATATATTGTATTTAGACAGTATAGCATATTTTACCGGAGGCTGAAATATTTTTGCACTAAATCACATTATAAAACCTAAGCAGATATTCGCAAACAAGATATATTATGGATAAGACAGTATTTACGCATGATATGTAGTATCATAGGCTAACCAAAACAGAACATTTATATATAAAATATATATTGTGTAGCGACAACGAGAATGAACCAAACACAATTGAAGCTTTTAGGTGACTGCTCATACATAATCCTACAAAGAGTCTTCACATTCCAAAATCAAATCACCAGACCCAGAGCCATAGGCTCCGGAGAATCTGCAACCGGAAGGACCTTTTTAACTAAAGGAAGAACGTTGTCAATATTTTCTAATTTGGCAAAACAGATCTGTTCAGAAATGGTGAAACAAGAGGCCCTAACAAGAGGTCACCCAACCCCTGCGACTAACAGACTACGTCTTTAAGGACCAAGGTCCCATGACAGAGATGTAAAACAGACTTCCCCCTTCTTGAAGACCTTTGAATGACCTCATTGTTGAGACCTCTTAAAAACCACAGAGACAAGAGACTTTTCATATAAAAAAGCATACAATCATCACAAAACAATTCTTGACGAACTTATAATCAAACATCGTTCAACTACATAATTCTATATTGTGTCTATGACCCCTGTATGTGTCTATTCTGCTTAGATCACATATAAGTCATCTAATTGTTGTAACTATTACCTGTGTGAATGAAAGTGCATCGTGTCTCCTATCAATGCGACCACATATTCTTAATTCAGACATGGCTTGATTGAAATCTGTGTAAAAATGTTTATGTTCTTAAAATGGAAATTATGTCTAAACTGAATCCTCTGTTCGAGCTGATGAGTAAGCAGACCACAGATAACACATGATTCACGATGAGAGAAAGGGGGGAGGGGGTAGAAAAGACCCCCTTCTCAAATAACCATATAGTATCTTATTGTCCGAATTCCAAATTCCTCCAAGAGGCGGGACAAAACATTGGAGTTTAAAACCTTAGACCCGAACAGGACTTTAGTAGAATAATGCGCTAGAAGAATAGAACAGAAGTCGGGCGGGCTCTCCCTCGAAAAAGATGTAGACGCGTAGAGACAAAGAACCCAAATTAAGATCAGAAGAACATGGGTTAAAACAGATTTATTCAAGCCATCTAACTCGTTTCACCTTCCTTTCTTTTCCTTTGTTTTATTTTCTCGTTAAATGTCTCGGTTCTAAGTTAAGTTTTGCTGCAAAGTTTCGTTTTAACGTTTCAACTGCAAAACCAGCTTCCAACTTCAAAGACTTTCATTCATCCGTGCCAACACACCACGTGACTGGCTGTCCAAGATCTATCCAGGCACGAGAAGACCAGCCATGCAACGGACCCGGGGAACCCCTTTACACCTACAAACGGGAACCCCAAAGCAAGGACAAGCAAGTAGCCTCCAGACTCTTAGCTGAACTGGTGTATATTGATAAAATTGCATAACCCGCCTAAGAAACGATAGAAGGGTTAAATTAATGATTGATGGTTCGTTCAGGTCAAGTCTTATAAGTGCATATAGAAACTGCGGATTTCACCATCTCACTCTTAAAACTCATTTCTTTCCTCACTCTCTTTCTTTCTGCAACTCGTATGAATGTATGTGTGCGTGTGTTTGTGTTAGATCTTAGTTTTATGTTCTAGGATAATCAATAAAGTCTTGTTTATATTTTAAAGATAATTGTCTTGTGTTATGTGCTTACAGATTTATTGTCTTGAACTGCGATCTAAAGCTACCTATGCTTTTACCCTTGATTATTTCTTAATTTAGCTGTTAGCTGGGAATTAGTCTTTCTTGGCCAGGAAGATATTATATTTCCTAGAATTAATAATTGTTTATGCTTTCCGTTCATTGGATGAACTGATAAAATGATCATACTATTGATTCTGCTACAGTAAATTCTGAAAATAATTAAACTATTAATTATTGATCATAATCCGTTATGAATAATAATTAGTTATTATTAAGTATAAACGCTACATTATTATTGGTGGAGAATGCGGGCAGTTTAACCTAAATTGTAAGCATATACGAAGTAATTTATCTTTTCATTTTGTGCGAATGAGAGATCCGAACCTCCGAAAGTCTGTGTGTGACGTATGGAGAGCGCGCAGCGCGCGCCCTGTTTGAATGAATGCTGCTGCATGAGTGGATGCACCCCAGAGAGAGCTGTTACTCTAGTCTGTCTGCCTCCATATATGTTTTTATTTTCAACTGCAGTAAAATAACTCAAGTTATAAAATATGACACAACAATAAGGTAAGAATTGAGCGTGTTCCTCAATTTCTGAAATACCTTGATTATAGCTTGCTGACGTCTGCGTGTTCCAGCGTCTTTCAAAGCTATACATGTGTGTGTATCAGCCAGAGAGCTTAACGAAATTATACTGCAGTAATTAAAATAACCATATAAGAACGAATATTCTCCTCGCAGAGCGATGAGCGTGTTCCTCATCTAACGTTATATATTTTTATCCGATTCACAGTGCGTGTTCCACTGCGATCCGTGATAAACATAGAAGCAGTTATATTTATCTGATTGTCAATGCGTGTTCCATTGCAATCCCAGTAATTAACAGCTGTTTGTCTATGTTTGCTTGTATGGTTGTCTGTTCAATTAATTATCGTGCAAGCACTGCGTGTGTCCGAGTGTAGTTGAATAAGAGTTATTTTTATTGTGTTCAAGTAAAGCTTGACGTTGAAACTAACCAACAGTGAAGAACCCTGTTGTTTTGTGTGCTCAGATAACATTGCCCAGAGACGATCCGCCCGAGATCGCTATTTTCCCATCTACAGCGCAAAGCTGTCCTTTAAAGTTAAACTCACTCTTAAAAAAAACTGAGTGAAGCCCCACGTCGTAAGAACAGCTACTATTTGTACAGTTTGAAATGCGCCGACATTTCACGTGATATGATCGACTGTACGTGCATATTTTATGAACATTGTTGAAATGCGCCGCCATTTCATGTAACACGTGTAACTGTTTACAAACTGTTGCAATTCACATGTTTACCCACTAGCGTTTGTTTAGTCGCCATAGTTACGATCGTGACACGGAAGTCTTAACCAACGCTTCCGGGGGAACTCTGACCTCTCGCATGATCTGGCCACTGTGTAAACAAACCCTTTGGTGGCTAAGCTAACCTAAGCAGGTGTTACAGTGAGGCCTATATGCTAAAGCCTTAAGCATTATTTATGGCTATCAGCAGTACTAATCTCAGTGGTATACACAGTGTCTGTGTGAACAACTTTAAAGGGATTTAACCATTTAAACACCTTGACTCTACACTTGTTGGTCTTTTCTTCTTTCTTATTTACCTCTCTCATGTCTTAACCCATATTTTCCGTGAAAAGGAAGTCGTTTGCAATTATTAATTCCTTTACCTGCATTTTACTTAAAAAATAAAATACTGGTTTATGATTATTAATTGTCAAATTTTGAATTTGAGTTAAAAGAGGAAATATTAAATGAAAATGAACATTTTATTTTCCTAAACAGGTAATTTATAATGATTTCTCGATTTATTTTTAATAAATCTAATTTTATAATTTCAAAATTTCTCTTTTAGATCTAATCACTTCAGGCGAATAAGTCTTAAACTTTGAAAGATAAGAACTTATTCCACCAACATTTTCCCTATTACAAAATACTGTTAGACTCATACTTGCTCCTTATTGTTATTGCGGTGTATCCTCATGTCCTCATTTCTTTCAGTTGTGGTTATAAACTTAACCATTCTATTTTACTTATTCATTTACCTCTTTATTTAATTTCCCTTTTTCTTATTTTATCCATTATAATTATTACTTTCTTTAATCTTTATTACCTTTTCCTTACTTTTTTTTTATTTTAGCTTGGGAGTAACACACCTGAGCCTCAATAGGAGACATTGGTATCTCACTACGAGCTTCAAATAAATCAGAGATAACCCTCTCTTACAAAGTTTATTTGTGAATGTTTAGTTGTTTGGCAACTTACAAAGTTTATTTGTGAATGTTTAGTTGTTTGGCTATACTCGTAGTTCGACAAAGGCTCCAGCCATTTGTGGATCCAATCTCCTTCCCTCCTTCCCTTCTCACATCTTTCCTGGGCTGTCCTGTTTTATTCCATCCCATTCTTCGCACTTGTAGGGAACACACCTGAGAGAACCATCAATCGATTCAAAAGAAAGAAAGACAATCTTTCCAAAGAAATCATTACGTATTTGATTTTTAATCAAACCCTCTCTGTTCTCCATACTCTCCCTGCATTTGAAAACGCAATTTACAATTTGACATCTTATCCAAGATCAATTAACAGAGACAAGTGTTGAGCAACCGTCGCCTTCAAAGCATCCCTGCTGTAAGCAGTCCAACTGACGGTGTGTGGTGTCAATCCTGTCAAACTCAGAAAAGAGGTATCAGCATTATTATTGTATTATTTTTCGTTGTAAACATAAACAATAATATTGTTTACCTTTCTGGAAACAGATTCTCTTTGATAGGAAGCATTTACGAGAAAAATTATATTTCTCCTAGTTAAGAATTTTCTTTCTTGTTTTTTTTTAAATTGTTTTTAACCTCTCCCTCTCTATTTCCCTTACTCAGTTGAGTGACATAGTCCTCACATCACGAGTTGAAACCAGCTTTTCATTGATAGAAAATATTTATAAAAAATATTTCTCCCATTGAAAAAAAACAACAACCTTACAATTGAGATTTGTTTTAACCTTTTTCTCTCTCTTTCCCTCACTCAGTTGAGTGACGAAGTTTCCCCATCACTAGCCTACCTGTCTACACTTAGACCAACACGTAGACATTACAACATTTCACTATTGGTGTACCGTCACTGAAACGACACTTAGCTGTTCAACCACATATAGGCTTACATTCCACACAGGTCTGTGTCAGTCTCTTCACCCCAGTGTACCAACATGTCGTGGACGACGAATCCCACTGCCCAAAGGGACGACGTGGACGCCTGGCTCAGAGTCATTACAGACTGCCTCACACCAAAGACAATTGAACTGTTATTATTTTTAATAATAATCATAATTCTGAGAAGATTCCTGACACATGATTCAAGTCAGAACCACAACCATGTGGAACTAACCAAGATCACCTGTTCCTTAAGCAATGCCTTCACAGCCCAGCTGAAACTAAGCGACAAGCACATCACCCACCTTCAGGAGGAGCTGACATGTGCCCAGAGCCGCATAGACAAGCTGGAAGTGAAAGTCCAGGACGACTTCAAGTGTCAGACCACTGAGTTCCTGAGAGAGCTGATGCACACTCAACACTGCACAGACCAGCTCAAAGCAAAAGCTCAAGACAAACTCAAAGTGCCTGACGAAGTGGAGCAAGAAACAAAGAAACAACTTGATAAGCTCCAAGAAGCCCTTGCAGTCACTGAACGTGACAAACAAGAATTAAAGACTGTTCAGAAGCACCTGGTAAACCAACTCCAGGCTGTTGAACATCAGCTAGAGAAAGCT
Source organism: Gila robusta (assembly GCA_030770095.1). Lineage (NCBI taxonomy): Eukaryota > Metazoa > Chordata > Actinopteri > Cypriniformes > Leuciscidae > Gila > Gila robusta. The sequence goes on along the minus strand of JAVALU010001416.1, from coordinate 1,301,916 downwards.
AAAGCTGACATTAAAGACAAGAACTCTGAAATTAATGCTCTGAAAGACCACCTGGAAAGGTGCAGCGCTGACATCGACCATCTGACCCAACAGAGAGATGACGCCAACGACGAGCTCTACACGGTCAGAGATGAACTCTAGCACATTTTCCAACAGAAACCAGAGCCAAGAGGGGAGAGACCTCCCTCAGCATCACCCCTGCTGAGCAGAACAGAGTCCTCCATCCAAGAACTGGCATACAGTGAAAGAAGTGAATGGCCACAACCCAAAACGTCACAGGCCTTCACCACAGAACTGTTCACTGCCAACAAGCAACGAGAGCTCATCCAGGCAGACTCCAAAGCTGCACAGGGAATGACCTTTAAAGATCTCAACCAGCTGGTTAGGAATATCATTCAGTTCAACCCGAACTCCACAGAGGGTCCCGACATCCAGACCTACATCCGAGATATCAACTTCCACCTAGAGGTGAGACCACATATGACTGACAGAGACAGGTTCTACCTCCTCAGATCCACATCCAGTCCAGAGGTACGAAGCTTCCTAGACCGACAACCTGCTCATGTCAAGTCAAACTACCAGCTGCTATGTGAGACACTGATTAAAGAATTCACAGGCCCAGAGTCGGAACATGGTGTGTTAATCGCCTTGGAAACCAAACAAGGTCGACAAGAGACTCCCCAAGCCTACTACCACCGCTTTCGACAAGCTTACTTTGGTGCACATAACAAACCTGAACATGAAGAGGATGTGAACTTCAAAACCCTATTCCTGAGAAACCTGCACCCGGGATTGAGTCATCATCTTGGTTTCATGGCCAGCGCAGACACAATGACAATCCAACAGCTACGTGACCTGACACACAAGGCCTACATCAAACAAAAGATGTCCTCAAAGAAAGGTTTGAAAACATCCACAGTTTCAAACTCCTTCAGCCAAGACACAAGTCTTGCACTGGAAGACAACCAGTGGCATGACAACACAGTTCTTCGTAAGAAGCACAGAGAACGTGACTCCCATGCCGCTGACAGATACCACACCAACCGAGTGGAAAAGGGGGGACCACCCACGCTTCTCAAGTAACCCACAAGAAGGAAACCACTGGAAACCTAACTGGACATCCAAAGGCCATCGACCAACGCATCCAGAAGCACTCCATGTGGGTACTCAACAACGAAACCCACCTTGGCACCACTCAGTTAAACACAGCACCGAGTATGCCCAAGAACCAGGCAGTTTAACCTCAGAAAACATGGAGCAACTAATGAGGCAACTGAAAGTTCTCATCGGAAATGAGGTAAACATGGATGACGAACAGGATGGCGATGGAACGGAAGACCACCGATTCATCTGATACACCTTCATAATGAACATGACGACCACTTGTTCTACAACAACACAGAACAAAGTGGTCTCCCACAGTCAACCACTGACAAACACCCAGAGGTACCAGAAAACACCATCCTGGCTACCCATCACTCATAAAGAAACCACCAAATGAGCTCCAAACTCAAGAACTACGTGTGTGCTACAGCAACATCAGTAAGCACAGAAGGTCAGAAAGTCTGTCACAACCAGAAGGCATCATCGGAGGAATGCAACAACGGAGACCAAGTTTCGCACTACATCTTCACACATCCTTGCCAAACTACCTCCCAATGTCTGCCAGAGAACTTCCTGCCTTACTGGATTGACCCCCAGCAGATCACAGAAGATCCCTTTTCTAAGGCAAAGATGCAACAAGCTCATCAAAGCTAAGCCATCAAGCAAAGGGGGGAGCAAAACAGACTGAAACAGATCTGACCATACATGCATGCACTACACGACACCCCTAACATATTCACTAACATACAGAAGTTAACCACCTCTACCGTGCAAAACATTCAACAAACATGTTTTCCCCCACAGGTAGAAACTAACTTCAGAAACTAGTTTAACAACTTAGTTACACTTACCATAGGAAACATGGTAACTACTCATCCAACAAGTACACCTGAGAACACCTCTCACTACATCATGATACCTGACACCTTAGCTGTGCAACCGTAGTTATAAGTCATATCAGGAACACTCAACTGCTTTGTTTTGTTTTACTTCTTCCTTCCTTTCCTTCTTCTTTTATTAGGTAAAATGCCTGTCCACCCCATAAGGGTCAAGGTCACAATAGTAGGATTGACACACCACTCCTATATTTGTAAGTCACCTTAAAACGAATGTGAGCCAGAGAACTGCCTGCATCATTCGTATCACAAATTGAAAGGTAGATTGGTCTAAACCTAGAACAATTTAGAAGAGAATAAAACAAACAAATCAAATTTAGTCACAAAGTTGATCAATTACCGTACCAGAACAAACTAGAATAACGGTCCTAAAATTGAACTAAACTTTATTCAACGTGATTGACTATATTGAGAGAGTGAACCTGTTTAGGCCTAGATAATCTAATGCCCTGCACCAGTAAAGTGACCAGTCATGGAGGTGTTGTCTTGTTGTTTGCTGTGTGTGTTTGCTTCCTCTACCCATTTCTCCAGCATTCACCGATGTCTTCTTCTCAACACATCGTCGAACGAAGGGGGGATATGTAGCGACAACGAGAATGAACCAAACACAATTGAAGCTTTTAGGTGACTGCTCATACATAATCCTACAAAGAGTCTTCACATTCCAGAATCAAATCACCAGACCCAGAGCCATAGGCTCCGGAGAATCTGCAACCGGAAGGACCTTTTTAACTAAAGGAAGAACGTTGTCAATGTTTTCTAATTTGGCAAAACAGATCTGTTCAGAAATGGTGAAACAAGAGGCCCTAACAAGAGGTCACCCAACCCCTGCGACTAACAGACTACGTCTTTAAGGACCAAGGTCCCATGACAGAGATGTAAAACAGACTTCCCCCTTCTTGAAGACCTTTGAATGACCTCATTGTTGAGACCTCTTAAAAACCACAGAGACAAGAGACTTTTCATATAAAAATGCATACAATCATCACAAAACAATTCTTGACGAACTTATAATCAAACATCGTTCAACTACATAATTCTATATCGTGTCTATGACCCCTGTATGTGTCTATTCTGCTTAGATCACATATAAGTCATCTAATTGTTGTAACTATTACCTGTGTGAATGAAAGTGCATCGTGTCTCCTATCAATGCGACCACATATTCTTAATTCAGACATGGCTTGATTGAAATCTGTGTAAAAATGTTTATGTTCTTAAAATGGAAATTATGTCTAAACTGAATCCTCTGTTCGAGCTGATGAGTAAGCAGACCACAGATAACACATGATTCACGATGAGAGAAAGGGGGGAGGGGGTAGAAAAGACCCCCTTCTCAAATAACCATATAGTATCTTATTGTCCGAATTCCAAATTCCTCCAGGAGGCGGGACAAAACATTGGAGTTTAAAACCTTAGACCCGAACAGGACTTTAGTAGAATAATGCGCTAGAAGAATAGAACAGAAGTCGGGCGGGCTCTCCCTCGAAAAAGGTCTCGGCAGAACAACAAGTCGGGTGGAGCAGACGATGGTTATAGTAACCATGTAGACGCGTAGAGACAAAGAACCCAAATTAAGATCAGAAGAACATGGGTTAAAACAGATTTATTCAAGCCATTTAACTCGTTTCACCTTCCTTTCTTTTCCTTTGTTTTATTTTCTCGTTAAAAGTCTCGGTTCTAAGTTAAGTTTTGCTGCAAAGTTTCGTTTTAACGTTTTAACTGCAAAACCAGCTTCCAACTTCAAAGACTTTCATTCATCCGCGCCAACACACCACGTGACTGGCTGTCCAAGATCTATCCAGGCATGAGAAGACCAGCCATGCAACGGACCCGGGGAACCCCTTTACACCTACAAACGGGAACCCCAAAGCAAGGACAAGCAAGTAGCCTCCAGACTCTTAGCTGAACTGGTGTATATTGATAAAATTGCATAACCCGCCTAAGAAACGATAGAAGGGTTAAATTAATGATTGATGGTTCGTTCAGGTCAAGTCTTATAAGTGCATATAGAAACTGCGGATTTCACCATCTCACTCTTAAAACTCATTTCTTTCCTCACTCTCTTTCTTTCTGCAACTCGTATGAATGTATGTGTGCGTGTGTTTGTGTTAGATATTAGTTTTATGTTCTAGGATAATCAATAAAGTCTTTTTTATATTTTAAAGATAATTGTCTTGTGTTATGTGCTTACAGATTTATTGTCTTGAACTGCGATCTAAAGCTACCTATGCTTTTACTCTTGATTATTTCTTAATTTAGCTGTTAGCTGGGAATTAGTCTTTCTTGGCCAGGAAGATATTATATTTCCTAGAATTAATAATTGTTTATGCTTTCCGTTCATTGGATGAACTGATAAAATGATCATACTATTGATTCTGCTACAGTAAATTCTGAAAATAATTAAACTATTAATTATTGATCATAATCCGTTATGAATAATAATTAGTTATATTTATACGGGCGTATAAACGCTACAATTGTATTTAGACAGTAGGCCTATTGCATATTTTACCGGAGGCTGAAATATATTTGCACTAAATCACATTATAAAACCTAAGCAGATATTCGCAAACAAGATATATTACGGATAAGACAGTATTTACGCATGATATCATAGGCTAACCAAAACAGAACATTTATATATAAAAATATATTGTATTTAGACAGTATTGCATATTTTACCGGAGGCTGAAATATATTTGCACTAAATCACATTATAAAACCTAAGCAGATATTCGCAAACAGGATACATTATGCATAAGGCAGTATTTATGCATGATATGTAGTATCATAGGCTAACCAAAACAGAACATTTATATATAAAAATATATTGTATTTAGACAGTATTGCATATTTTACTGGAGGCTGAAATATATTTGCACTAAATCACATTGTATAACCTAAGCAGATATTCGCAAACAAGATATATTACGGATAAGACAGTATTTACGCATGATATGTAGTATCATAGGCTAACCAAAACAGAACATTTATATATAAAAATATATGGTGTATATATTATATATATATATATATATATATATATATATATATAACACTAAACAACTTACTCCGAACTTGTATCCTCGGCGGGATCAATCCGTTCTTGAAAATGCAGCCGTTCGTCGTCCGAGTTGCAATCTTCCTCTCAGGAAAAGGTGAATTCTTCCTCGCTGTCCAGAATCATCTGAAGGGCCTCTTTACCAGAGTAGCGTGCCATCCTCAAAACGTGATGAACTATCAGTGAATCTGATGAAGAAACTTCGTGTTTTTGTGGCATTGATCGGGGGGCGTGTCCGTGTGTGCGATGCATATATCACCTATTTACCATGTGAAAAGCGCTGGGGGCGTGGCAGCCTCAGCTCATTGAAGATAATGAAGGGAGAACGAAAAAACTGAACCTCTCCTTGGTTTCAAATGGATTACATAAACTGAAAATATTTGTTTTTTTCATAAATTTCATTTCATTCTTCATTTAAAAGAAGAGAATGCAAGCTTCATAAAGACACAAGTCTCGTGCCTGTGTGACAAGTAATCCCTAAGTTACAGTTAATTTTCGGACGCGTTTCAGAATGGACTTCACTCACAGACTGAAGGCAAAACGCGCATCATGTTTATTTTTCTTTATTTGGCGAAAAGCACAACACTTTGTTTTTATTGTGAGTATCCACAAAAAAAATAGACACTTATCAGGATCCAATGATGTACAACACTTAATATGTAAGATCAAAATCAACAGAGTATTTTGAGTTTCTTTTGCACTGATAAGAAAAAAAGCAACGACCTCATAGGGTTAAACACAGAATGATGGTGATGAGAAAACACAGTCCAAAGCTCAATGGTAGCACAGGGGCAGATGAGCAACCCGACAGTCCGTGATGCGATGACACCCGATGATCCGTGAAGTGAAGAGAGCCACCTGATAATCCGTGAAGTGAAGAGAGCCACCCGATAATCCGTGAAGTGAAGAGATGAGACAGAATCCTCCAATGACGGCAGGCAGACAGGAACTCAACACGACGGCAGGCAGACAGTAAACTCAACACGACGGCAGGCAGACAGTAACTCAACACGACTCCAAGACAGGAACGGGAACACCAGACGAAGACCAAACAGCACGGGAAACATCCAACAACGATCTGACAAACACAAGACGAAAGACCAGGGTATAAATAGAGATCGCTGATCAAGATCAGCTGCCGCTGATGACAATCAGTGGCTGATCAGCGACCACGCCCCTACTAACGAACAACACAAACATAGCGCGAGAAAGAGTCAGTGAATCAATGAACCGTGACATTACCCCTCCCCCTAGGAGCGCCTCCTGGCGCTCCCAGGAGGACCTACCTGTTGATTGTAATCATCAATAAGGGATTGATCCAGAATGTCCCTAGCAGGTACCCAACTTCTCTCCTCCAGACCGTAACCCTCCCAGTCCACCAGATACTGGTATCCGCGTCCCCTCCGTCTTGAGTCCAGAATACGATTGACCGAATATGTAGGTTCCCCGTCTACGAGTCGCGGCGGTGGGGGAACCGGGACCGGCGGATTAAGATGAGAACGAAAAACAGGCTTTAATTTGGAAACATGAAAGGCGGGGTGAATTCTCCTGTACGCAGGAGGAAGTTTAAGGCGGACTGTCACCGGACTAATGATCTTGGTGACAGTAAATGGGCCAATGAATTTGGGAGCTAGTTTATTAGACACGGAGCGGAGCGGAATGTTCTTGGTAGAAAGCCACACTTTTTGACCTACGACGTATACGGGAGGCCTAGACCGGTGGCGATCGGCTTTAGCCTTGGTGCGTGCCCCCACCTGGAGCAGAGTCTCACGGGCTCTGGTCCATGTGCGGTGGCACCTCTGGACGAAGGTGACCGCGACTAAGGATTCCAGGCTAGAAAAAACTGGTGGCTGGTACCCTAAGCTACACTCAAACGGAGATAGGCCCGTAGATTACACTGGTAACGAGTTGTGTGTGTACTCCACCAATGAGAGTTGCTGACTCCAGGAGGAAGGGTTCTTAGACACCAAACATCGCAACACTCTTTCCAAATCTTGGTTGGCTCTCTCGGTTTGCCCATTGCTTTAGGGATGGTAACCCGAAGATAGACTGACAGTCACTCCCAGTAACCTACAAAACTCCTGCCAAAATTTGGACATGAATTGGGAACCCCTGTCAGAGACCACGTCAGTCGGGAGGCCATGTAGACGACAAACGTGATCTAAGACAGCCACCGCTGTCTCCTTGGCAGAAGGTAATTTGGGCAAGGGGATAAAATGAGCCGCCTTCGAGAACCGGTTCACTACGGTCAAAACGACCGTTTTGCCCTGGGAGGGTGGAAGGGCGGTAATAAAATCTAGCGCTATATGGGACCAGGGTCTCGAAGGGACAGACAGCGGTTGAAGTAACCCATCTGGGGGTCGATTGGAAGTCTTACCAGTGGCACAAACCGAGCAAGCCAAAACAAAACTCTGAATGTCGCGAGCCATTAACGGCCACCAGAACCGTTGCTTGACCAAAAAACTGGTGCGGTTTACCCCTGGATGACATGCTATGCTGGAACAGTGACCCCATCGAATAACGTCGGACCGAACCCCCTCTGGCACAAACAATTGACTCGGTGGGCAACCGGGCGGAGGCATTACCCCTTCTAAGGCCGTCCTGACCTTCGATTCGACCTCCCATGTGAGTGTGGAGATAAATAGTGTCTCAGGTAAAATGCACTCGGGAGTAACCGGGCGTTCGGATTGGTCAAAAATACGAGATAATGAATCGGGTTTGATGTTCTTAGACCCCGGGCGGTACGAGAGTGAAAAATCAAAACGACCGAAAAAAAGTGCCCAACGAGCCTGCCTGGAGTTGAGTCTTTAGCCGATCTAATATATTCCAGGTTCTTATGATCGGTCCAAACGATAAAAGGTACCCCCGACCCTTCTAACAAATGACGCCACTCCTCCAGCGCTAACTTGACTGCCAACAACTCTCTGTTACCAATGTCATAGTTACGTTCAGCAGGCGATAAACGATGGGACAAAAACGCGCAAGGGTGCATCTTGTCGTCTGTGGAAGAGCGCTGGGAAAGAACTGCACCTACCCCCACCTCTGACGCGTCGACCTCCACCACAAACTGACGTGATGAATCAGGGGCAATCAAGATGGGAGCTGAACTGAAGCGGCTCTTGAGGTTAGCGAATACGGCCTCGGCTGTATCGGACCACCTGAACGTCGTTCTGGGGAGGTCAAGGCAGTCAGAGGAGCGGCTAGTTGGCTGAAATTGCGAATAAAACGCAGATAGAAATTGGCGAACCCCAGAAACGTCAGTAGGGCCTTACGGGAATCTGGGCTTGGCCAATCCATCACAGCCTTAACCTTGTCAGGATCCATGCGCACTCCCTCAGACGAGATGATGTAACCTAAGAAAGGAACAGACTGTGCATGAAAAGCGCATTTCTCCGCCTTGACAAAAAGCCCATTCTCTAGCAACTTCTGAAGCACTCGTCTGACGTGCTGAACGTGTTCCTGGAGAGAAGAAGAAAAAATCCCGAACGGCACGGCATGACCAAGTATTCAAAATGACCCCTGGGGGTGTTAAAGGCGGTTTTCCTTTCATCCCCCTTTCTGATGCGAACCAAATGATATGCATTGCGTAAGTCCAATTTTGTGAAGATGGAGGCTCCCTGCAACCGCTCGAAGGCTGAAGACATCAACAGCAAAGGATAAGTATTCTTTACCGTGATGTTGTTCAACCCTCGGTAATCAATACACGGTCGCAGAGACCCGTCCTTCTTACCAACAAAAAAGAACCCGCCGGAGAAGAGGATGGACGAATGAATTCGGAAGCTAGAGAATCAGAAATGTATTTCTCCATGGCCTCCCTTTCTGGGACAGAAAGCGAGTATAACTTGCCCTTAGGCGGAGACGTACCTGGTATAAGATCTATAGCACAGTCATAGGGACGATGCGGAGGAAGAGAAGCAGCCCGAGACTTACTGAACACTCCCGTCAGGTCGAGATACTCCGCGGGCACGTTAGACAGATTCACCGACTCCTCCTGCAAGACAGAACTGGACACCGAAGAACAGGCAGACATTAAACAAGACGCATAACATTGGGTGCTCCAAGCAGACACAGAGTTATGGCCCCAGTCAACCCTGGGATTGTGCTGGGTGAGCCAGGGATAACCGAGGACCGACGGAGTGTGAGGAGAGTCCAGGAGTAGAAATGAAAGTTTCTCTGCGTGGTTGCCTGAGGTTATGAGTGTCAGATGATCAGTGGTGAGTGTTATGACTGGAAGTTCTTGTCCATTGAGTGCGTTGACAGAGATGGGATTCGTGAGTGGTGTGATGGGAATTTGCAGCTTACGTGCTAATGACAAAACTATGAAATTCCCCTCAGCCCCAAAATCCAGAAGTGCTTGACAGTTGTAGAATCGGGTTGCCCATTGCAGTCTCACCGGGAGGAGAGTAGAGGAGGTCTTGCTGGTGGAGATCCCGCCAGACAGTAGCTCGATCAGTCCGTTGAGATCCTTCGGGAGATCCAGGGCGTAGATCTCCTTCTGGATACGGTCAGCCAGCCCATGCAGGAACATGTCCCACTGCGCTTCCTCGTTCCAGTGACACTCTACGCCGCGGGTACGGAACTCGATCGAGTAGTCGGCGACTGATTGGTTTTCCTGGCGAAGATCAGCTAAGCGGCTAAGATAGCTATCACCTAAGATAGGTTGCCCTGCATCTAAACAGATGATGAGCAAGTGGGTAGTTGAGGCTATCTCACTTGCTTATGGAGCGGCTGGACAGCCTTCAACTTTGGCTGTCCAGGCTCATTCTACGAGGGGTATGGCTGCCTCTATGGCATTAATCTCGGGAGTTTCCCTTCATGGCATTTGTGATGCGGCAGGCTGGTCCTCGCCGCTTACATTTGTTAGATTTTATGACTTGGATCTTGGCTCCACTCCAGGGTCTAGGGTGGTTGCTTCTTAGTGTGGACTTTGACTTCACACAGAACGGGCATTTGTCATTATGGCGTAGTGGGTATGGGGTTCCCACCGCGTCTCGACGCAGCTCGAGTTCCCTTGAAAGGGAACGTCTCAGGTTACGTATGTAACCCTGGTTCCCTGAGAGGGAACGAGACGCTTCGTTGCCCTACCATACTTCCTGCATGCCCTGATCGACTTGCTTCAGATCGACTTGCTTATCAGAAGCTGTCGCGGTCTGTTTTCAGGTGTGCTTTATAGTTTCCTGGTCGATGACGTCACCCGCCTATGACGTCTCATCTCTCCATTGGACTGATTATACACTTGCTTCACGACGCAATCACGCAGGGCGTTCCCACCGCGTCTCGACGCAGCGTCTCGTTCCCTCTCAGGGAACAAGGGTTACATACGTAACCTGAGACGATTTCAATAGGATAATCTTGTGACATATTGATACAAAAAGACAGTAAATATATTCCATTTTTTGTTATATTTATATAAGGGTACATTATATATATTATATTATATATATGATACATTATATCAGGGTTTCACAGACTGGGGTTTTTGAGTTTAACAAAAAGCTATTAAGTACTCAAATAGGTACCACTTTATATTGAGTGGCCCTAATACCTGTGAACTTACATGGTAACTACATGTGTACATAGTATGTAACTACAGTGTAAGTACACATTGGTACATAGTATCTACTGTAGTAAGCTGTAATACTTGTGTAACAACACATATGTATCAACTCACGGAATGTTATGTGTAAGTACAAATGTGTAACAAGACATTGGTAACAACACTTTTTTCACTTCAGTAAGTAAAGTATACATGTGTAACAGGAATTATGTAACTACATTTTGTAACAACAATATGTATATACTCAAGTTGTTCCACTTCCACATGCAGTCTTAAAGCATATAAAGACAAACTATTCCATGTAAAAATATAGTGACTTTTTTGGTCTTGATTGCAATATATTTGTTTTATATGTATCTATATACTGTGTATACATACATGGTCTACGCATATATTGCAATATATTGGAAAATATAAATATTAAATCCCATATATGGAAATATATTGCCTAATATATCACATGATATTTTCCAATATACTGCAATAGATTTTTGTTTCGTTAGGGAACCTTCTGGCGATTGCTTCTCAAATCTGCTTGAGGTCTAAAGAAGATTTACAAAAAGTTTCTTCTTATCTTCTTATCTTAGTTTTATCTTATCTACACTTATCACACTATTGGCTAGTTCCTGCGTCAGCATTACACGTATGTGTCGTGGTGGTTACGTGACCAGCGTTGGCCAATAGTTTATGGAGGGATCAGAAACCTCTTCGGATTTCATCAAAAATATCTTAATTTGTGTTCCGAAGATGAACGGTCTTATGGGTTTGGAATGACATGAGGGGGAGTAATTAATGACTAATGAACTAACCCTTTAACCAGGTGTTTAAAATAAACTGGGTCAAACAGTGCATGCTTGAAGGAAATGCATGAACATATTTGACTAAGAATGTGTTGAAAAGTATGTAATCTTTATTTCAAAATTTATAGATGGTGGCGGGTTAGTGGTTAGTGACTATTTGGTTCAAAACCATGTTAATGTTTGCCCTACATGGTCTTTGATTGAAAGAAGTCCAAACGGGTATGATTTACTGGCTTAGAATCCTCCTGTACATAAAGCAAGATTAACATTGATTCAATGTTGATTTAGTGTTGGTCTGCTACAACATTAATTACATTAATTACAGTTAATGGGATTACTGTAATTAATAAAGTTGATAACTCTAGTTATTAACTTTATTAATTACAGTAATCCTATTAATACAGCATGAGTTCCAGCTGTGTTTGTGACAAACATATCTTGAAGAGTTTTAAAAACATGTTGAGCACAAAAAGTTTTGATATACTGTACACAGACATCAACAATGAGCATATGAAACTCAACAATGCTGACAATCAACAAAGCTTCATGTCGCAATGCATGCTGGATACCAGCATAGTACAAAGCTCATCCATGGCTCCCAGCATGCAATGCGGCCTGAATAAAGTATGCAGCTAAATTGTCTCAGTATTTCCTTTTATTTTTGCTGTTGTTTTTGTTGTGGCTTTGTATTAGCTTGTTTTGTGATGTTAAGAGTTCATATAAGTTCCTTGGTTTTGGTTGTGTTTGTTGTTTTTTGCTTTAAGTTTTTAATAAACTGCTTTTAACTTGCCTCAATTACACTCCTTTGTCCCCAGCAAAACGATATAAGATCTTACTGACACAAACGCTTAAGTCCTAAGCATGCACATTATTTTTTGTAAAACTTTGTAAATGGTCTACGCAGTTTTAGCAGTTTGGCTATTGTCCTGTGACCATATTACAGACAAATTAAGTGCATTATGTCCTAATTATCTGTTTAGTATTTTAGTTAGGATCTATTTGCTAATGTTTAATTGAACTTAAGACACGGGATAGATTAGGAAAGTGAAAGTGACACGTGATGGCCAAGTATGGTAACCCATACTTGGAATTTGACCTCTGCATTTAACCCATCCAAGTAAGTGCACACACATTAGGAGCAGAGTAGTGAGTAGTGAACACACACACACACTGCAAACGTGGATACACACACCCGGAGCAGCGGGCAGCCTTGAGTGCCTTGCTCAAGGACACCTCAGTCATATTCCTGCCGGTACTGGAATCGAACCAGCAACCTTTGGGTCACCAGTCCAACTCTGTTACCATTAGGCCATGACTGCCCCTAAATTGGATTAGATGGATTACTCTTTAACTTACTGTTTTCAAACTAACACTCTTTACATTAGTGCTGATTTACATTCCACCAGGATCAGGAACAAGAAATTGTTGACCAGGAAATATTACCTCTGCTCACATCTCATGGCATCCAGGAGAACATAAGCAGGAGATGGGTTTATGCATATACTGTGTCATAAATTACTCACTCATTCACTTCCTTGACAATTATGCTGAGATCAAGATCTTTTAACCCTCTGGGGTCTAAGGTGTTTTTAGGGTCCTTGAGATGTTTTGACATGCCCCGACGTTTGTGCTTTTTTCAGTTGCTTATAAACATATTAATGGCAAAGGTGTAATTACACTCTATTTAGCACAAACAGGGCTACCATAATATGTGAGCAAGATGTATGTACATGTTTGTATTTTTGAGAGAATATTGTTTATGCATGGTTATTGAAAAAACTAAAACTTAAAGTTTCTGAAATAAGGCCACAATACACATACTAAATATGTGTCAACAAGACTTTTGACTAATGGGTGTTGTCGCCTAGAGTTTTTGATACAAAATGATCTGAAAATCATCCTGCCAAACCATTTACACAAAACAATACATTGATTAAAATTTTATAAGACACTTTTTGTTTGGAAAGGCAATATGCGTGAAGGCGTGTTCACACCTGAGAAGACAAAGGCCGCTTAATGAGCGCATAATGAGCTGCATAATGAGCCTTTCACACAGGTGTGTCACTGGGTACCAAAGAATGTGAGGACAAAATACATTTTATATATATATATATATATATATATATATATATATATTACAATTAGAAATTGTAACCAATTACAAATAGGTTATAATTACAACAACAATTACAATTTTAACAATATTTCAAGTGTATTCTTTCTTTGTAAAAAGTATACATTTTATCATACGTATTAAAAAAGGTAAGGATTCATTAGTTTGAATATTGGAACAAAAACTATAATAACATCTTAGTTGATAATTCAATATACCTACTTTATTTTTGACAAAACATCCCATACTATAGTATATTTAACATATGAGCAGAAATTGGTGAACAAAAGCTTACCTATTTAATGTGGCAGTAATCTTTTTTTTACAGTAAAAACTTTATAATCTATCCAAAACTAATCAACGAAATCTTGTCTAAACATTCATATTTAGTCTGTAACATATCATGTCTATGATATATTAGCTTTATGATATATTAGCATAATTATACATGTTAATTTGCAGTTTGTTGCTTAAACAGACATTTTATTTCAACATATATCAGTCTATTTTTACTCACCTCAATAGGCTATAGCAATATAGTTTGGATGTGTTCATGTAAAAATAACATGTTTACTAATGTAGGTGCGAGAGTGAATGAACGGCACAAACACACGCTGTATAACTGTAGTAAACAACAGCGCGCGCGCCTGTGTCGTTTATTCATCATTCACACACAGACACGCATTTCATATTTAAACAGTCTTTTTTGCGGTTTACAGACACTATTCAATATCGCGATTAGAACAAAGCACTTAAGAATAAATGACTTACTACATCAGCTGGATCTGTTGCTCCTCAAAATGAAACTATACCAGTACTTCTGAGGTAATGTTCCAGGATTATTAGATAGTATTATTCCTCACAACGCAGCAAGACGAGGTAAACTACATGATTCTTATTAAACTTTTTTTATCCAGCTGATGTGGGCGTAGGCATGTTTGCATGGCTTGCCTCAGATCATTTGCGTTTGAATAGCGCGCGCTCCGTGGGCGTGGCATATTAACGCGTAATGAGGTATAATGACCTGAAAAGAAAAAGACTGACACCTCTCTCTTTTCATACAGATTACATAAACTGAGAATATTTGTTTTTTATATAAATTACTTCATTTAAAAGAAGAGAGTTCAAGCTTCATAAAGAAAAAATATCTTGTGGCTGTATGACAAGTATTCGCAGAGTTACAGTCGACAATTTGACAAAAAGCACAACACTTTGTTTTTATTGTGAGTATACACAAAAAAATAGACACTTAACAGGATCGTATGATGTATAACACTTATATGTAAGATCAAAATCAACAGAGTATTTTGAGTCTCTTTTGCACTGATAAGAAAAAAAGCGAGCTGATCACGCTGGCATGACTGCCGACCCCAGGGGGTTAAAACCAAACATAAAATTCTCAATGTTCAATAATGTGGTCTTATCAATGTACTTAATGAATGCAACTAGATTACAAACAAAAGGTTGTGTTTGCATTGACATGTTAAAATGAATAGATGTGCACATTAAACAGAACTGCATTTAAAATCATATTGATCACAAGGATATAAAAAAAAGATAGAAAGACTTGATTCAAATATAAATACACAAAAACATGCAAGTGTCAGGAAACCACAAACTGTTCAGACCGGTAAGTGTAAATAATAAACCAATGCTTTATTGAAATGAGACAAACAAGGATCAAAGTAGGCAGACGAGTGAAGCAGATGAAATGGTGAGATACGACAAACACACGTTGAACAGCCACTGGTGAGAATGAATACACTTTTATTTATTTTGCAAGGCGATCTCACAGAGACGAGATGGGCGAGGAAACAGGAGACTAGAAATGGAGACCAGGAGAGAAACAAGGCGGCCGGATAAGTATAGAGGCACGTAGTAAATCAACAGGATAAAGTCCGAGCTCTAGATGAGACTAGAGGATATGTGTGTGAGGCGTGTCCTTTTGAATGGGTGCTGTGGTGATGAGTCACAGGTGGTGGTAATCAGTACTCTGGTGATTAAGATCGTTGTGGCTGAGTAAGGGTGGAGCCTGGTGATTCCATGACAGTAAGATACAGTGTATACATAAAAAATATTGCTATTTCGGGATCTTCTTGCATGTGCAAATAAAAGTGCCATTCAGAGCTAAGCTCATACAAAAAGAAAAAAAGTTCATCCATCCATTTTATGAACCACTTGTCACGGTGCCTATGGACAGTCAGGATTTGCACACCATACATTCTGAATCACAACTGCTCTTACTCGCCGTTCGCTTGTGTCACTGGGCTCTGGAAGATTTTGTTTGTTTTTACTACAAGTGCCGAGGAAGGTCAGGAACACCGGTATGAATATGATGCCATGAACGGCCCCAAACAGAATGACTAAGAACATGATTTTGAAGAAGGTCCTGAAGATGTAGCTTTTAGCAGCCGCGAGCACCACCACACCTGCGATAGTGGACATGGCACCCTGAACAATCGGATAGCCCAGTTTAGTGACGGCATCTATGGCTTTCTCATTGGCTGAGGACTTTTCACTTGACACAAAAGCATAGGATATGTGAGCAGAGAAGTCGACAGAAAACCCGATACAAATAACAAGAATAATCATAGACACAGCGTCTAAACTAACATCCCATAATGCCATGAAACCAGCCACTCCCACAATGACAGATGCAATGGCAAATGTCACCCAGAGAGAGCAAAGAGGGTTTGGGATCAACAGGAGTGAAATGACTAACATTGCACATGTAGCAACTACTATATTCTGGATTGTATTGCTGACGATGACGGCAAATTGGTCAAAATAGATGAATGCAGGGTGATACACTATCAGATCAACGGGTGTCTGCAATATTCCACATTTTTCTGCAGTTTCTCTAAATACATTTAGCATGTTCTTCTCATCGATCGCTGTGCGGATGTTCACAGTCTGAATGAACATACGTGATGCATGAATTTGATTGTTAGTGAAATTAACATCTTGACTAAAACCTGACTGTGCAAGAAATGCAGTTAAATGGCTTTTGAATTGTGTTTCATTGTCTAAATTGAAACTTGCATTCAGTCCAACCTGCATGTATGCACTCAGCCAAGAAATCGTTGAAATGCCTGAATCTGTCAATGTCAGATTTTGAAAATTTTCCAAACACAAGTCAAGACTTTTGCGAGCTGTTGGGTTCCAGTACTGAAAGTATTCATCCTTTATAACTAACATGATATTGGGACCAAAGTCAGAGAAGAATTCATCTTCTTTGTCATAGTAACTACCAACATATGAGCCGTCTGCTGCTAAATTTTTCACATCTAAACCTTCCTGCATTTGTAAGCATCCATAGATACTGACTGCTAAATACCCGGCATAGATCAGACACACGAGCGCCTTAACCCACACTCTTGTTAAGAAAGGGCCATAATAGTTCTTAAAGAATGAATCCATTGGCATTTCAAATTCCTTATGTGTGTTTTTATCATACGCCCCACCAACACAACAACCTCCATCATCACCAGTGGCTTCTGGGACTTTCATGCAGGTCAGCCAGTGTCTGTTGCCTTTCTCTCTCCTACCATTCAGTGCGAGACACGCGCCAAAGAAGGTGATGTTGAAGATGTAGCAGAACAGAAGAGCTGTGCTGGTGTACATGCAGAAGGACTGAACTGAGCGGAAGGGCGTCATGAGACCGATGTAGAAAGCCAGAACATCTGTCAGCGTGGTGATAGTTATGGACACGCCGGCCTCTTTATACGTTTCTGCTAAACGAAGCTCAACGGCTTTATGAACTTCAGTCTTCTGCCAGCAGGAGATCATAATGAACATGTCATCAACACCAACACCTGGAGGAAAGCAGAAACGGTGAGCCTGTGAACATCAGCTGTGAGACACCTATTAGTTGATGAAATAAATGACATTTACCCAGAATCAGAAAGGGGGCTGTTTCCACGGTCATGGCAAACGGCATCCCACAGAACAGCAGCAGTCCAAAGCTGGCCAACACGGCCATCCCAGCGGAGACAACACCGAACGCAGCCACCCACACCTTCGTCCTGACACAGTCCAACCTGTGGAAGAAGACAAGGGATAAATTACAAAGCTAGGGATAGAAATGTGCTAGTGTTATATATATATATATTTTTTTAATTCTTAAAAATACCTTAAACAAGACAGAATTGAAATGGTAATAGCCAGCACATATGTAACAGAGAAGAGGGGGATGATAGAGTCTGAATTGGTCTCCAACTCATTCTGTCTTGATATTGATGTAAAGTAAGACACATGGACCTGTAAAAATTCAACATAAAACACTGTTCAGTTCAGTTACTGTATACATGAATGTGTTGCATTGTGTTCAAGCACAGTGAATAAATAATTATGACAAATTATGATCAAGCAAATGTACATAGATTTGGTTCAATTCATTAAAATATTGGATTTGTTGTCCAAATGACTTTTGGTCCTTGAGTTCTAATTATTGGAGATTATTTGATTAATGTCATTTGAGGTACTTTTACATACACAATGGTCACCAGGTATCTGTATACATGTAGGTATAACTCATAACTCACATTCATTTCTTTGACTTACTGTTTTCTGTTCTGTAGAGTTTGAGAGGAGTTTTAGAAAGCCATTAAGCCAGTAAAGGTTTTCCTTTGTCTTCTTCTCATCTAAGAAATAAAAAAGCCTGACCGCTTTGGCACTGGTTAGCTCTGAACTATCCGGCTTTAGCTCTACGCCGCCAATGGTTGTTCCCAAAAACATGTCATTAATCATCGGGTATGTTAAGTTTGAAGAAACTATTTCAGTAGCATTGTAATTTATAATGTCTAAAATTGCGTTTGACATGCACCTTCCCTTTGTTTTGGCACAGAGGTTTTCAAAAGTGTTTCCTGTCATTATACTTTTCACTTGTCTGTCTAGCTCCATAATGTCGTTAAAAGCTGCTTCAGTTAATATATTTTCTTTTTGCAAGTCTGTGATTATCAAAGAGGCATAAGTGCCTTCAGACGCAAGCCGTAGCTGAGAAAACTCTTCCGACTGTGGGAAATTTTCCACCACAATCGCCCTCTCCAACTTGGCAGGTCCATTGACAGGCGTAAACTGGTCTTCAATATCATTTGTTTCCCTCTCCCGAAGAAAGATAAAACCAGCTCCAAGGGCAGTAGCCACATATAAAGCTAATAAAAGAAACACACATGGATGTCTACCAACAACAAGACCTAGTTTTTCAAAGGCCAGAGACAGAGGTCTTTCGATGCAGTCTGTTTTACACTTCACCATCCTCCATACACTTCAACAGTCTACGGTGAATCTCTTGCTCTTCTGCAAAGCCCTAGAAACATCCTCCTCTTATAATGACTCAGTGTTGTCATAACGTGCTTATAGGCTGAGCTAAACATTAACAACTCATTTGTTACTTTTTAACCATATAAGGATACTCAGTAACAGACTTTCTTGTTGGCACCTCCTCTCATTATCACTGACACGGCATGCTTAAATAATGGGCCATTTTCAAACTTAAGGGGCCGTAACTAGGATGTGGATACACAAGTAAATTCTAGTCTTTAAAGAAATAATTGAGTACAACACCCCGGGAATTGCAGGGAAATATTTTATAGAATTCAAAAACGTCTCAGGTTACGTATGTAACCCTGGTTCCCTGAGAGGGAACGAGACGCTGCGTTAAGACGCGGTGGGAACGCTCTGCGTGATTGCGTCGTGAAGCACGTGTATAATCAGTCCAATGGAAGAGCGAGACGTCATAGGCGGGTGACGTCATCGACCAGGAAACTATAAAGCACCCCTGAAAATAGACCGCGACAGCTTCTGAAAAGCCTGAAGCAAGTCGATCAGGGCATGCAGGAAGTATGGCAGGAGAACGCAGCGTCTCGTTCCCTCTCAGGGAACCAGGGTTACATACGTAACCTGAGACGTTCCCTTTCAAGGGAACTCGAGCTGCGTTAAGACGCGGTGGGAACCCCATACCCACTACGCCATAAAGACAAATGCCCGTTCTGTGTGAAGTCCTTGCGCACACTAGAAGCAAGCAACCTAGCCCCAGGAGTGGAGAGGTGTAGGTCATAAAATCTGACAAATGTATGTGGTGAGGACCAGCCTGCCACATTACAAATGTCCTGAAGGGAAACACCCGAAATTAAAGCCCTAGAGGCAGCCATACTCCTCGTAGAATGGGCCCGAACAGCCATAGGTGAAGGCTGTCCGGCCGCTTCATAAGCAAGTGAGATAGCCTCAACTACCCACTTGCTCATTATCTGTTTAGATGCAGGGCAACCAATCTTAGGTTACCCGAAGCAGACAAATAATTGTTCTGATATACGCCACTGAGCAGCTCTGTGGACATACGCATCCAAAGCCCGGAAAGGGCATAACAGATTAAGCTTTTCCTGATCTGGGGTATTAAAGGTGAAGGACAGAAGGCCTGCAGCACAAATGACCCACACATTTAGTAGGGACCTAGAAATACAACCCGACTTGGGGTGAAGAAATACTATCACCATACAAGGTGCAAATCCAAGTACGTGCAGGCCTCAGCCTCATGTACCACGGAGAAGACGAAATTAAGGATCTCTCCTCAGAGATAACCCAGCAAAGAAACATTCATTACAGAAATCTAGTCTGTACCAACAGGGCAGAAACAAGATTCAGAAGGCCTTCTCTGCACCAGGCAGAGAACAATTTCCATGTCAATGCATATTTAGTCTTCTCGTGGAGGGAGCTCTAGACTGGAGTATGGTCTCCCGACCTCGGTCGAGAGACCTGAATCTATGAGCTGGGCCCCCTCAGAGGCCGAGCCCACAGTATCCAAAACTCCAGAGCTCCCAGGAGCAAAGATATCGGGAAATGCGTACAGGTGTAGCGTCAACCACACCTAATACATCACATCCAGTCCAAGCGGAGCTGGATGCGTGAGGGAGACCCAAAAAGGGGAATGCACTGTACAAACGATGCGAAAGGTCGACTTGAGTTAACCGAAGTTCTCCCTCAGAAGCTCACCACCTCGGGGTGAAGTCTCAATTCCCCGGGCCACAGCCCCTGCCTCAACAGGATATCTGCTCTGATATACGAGTCCATCAGTGTGTTGTCCGGACCCTTCGCCGAGCGACCACTCATGATTGCCCCGACTTGTGAGGGAAGCATCCGTCGAAAGCATTATGCGTCGACAAGAAGCCCCCAACACTGGGCCTGGGCGAGGAACCAAGGTTCTTCCACATGACCGAGGCACGAAGGCATAGCCGCGTGACCTTGATCATGCGAAAACGGATTTCCCCTCGGAGAAACCCTTGGTCCCGAGCCACTACTGCAGGGGTCTCATGTACAGAAGGCCAAAAGTAACTACGTTGGACGCAACTGCCATGAGTCCCAACTGAAGACCTTTCACCGAGCGGCCACTCATGACCGCCCCCCATCCTGTGAGGGAAGGATCCGTCGATAGCGTGACGCGTCGACAAGAAGCCCCCAGCACTGGGCCCTGGGCGAGGAACCAAGGTTTCTTCCACATGACGAGGCACGAAGGCATAGCCGCGTGACCTTGATCATGCGAAAACGGATTTCCCCTCGGAGAAAACCCCTTGGTCCCGAGCCACCACTGCAGGGGTCTCACGTACAGAAGGCCAAGAGTAACTACGTTGGACGCAACTACCATGAGCCCCAACAGTCTCAGAGACTGTTTTGCAGTGAGTGACTGACCTAGTTTTACATTCTTACGGCTGTGAGAATCGCAGAAATACGTGAGGAGACAGACTTGCTTGCACTGTTGTCGAATCCCATATTAGACCTAGAAAAGTGGTCCTCTGAGCTGGAAGGAGTACACTATTCTTGGTGTTGAGCCGCAACCCCAACCTCCTTATGTGGGACAGAACGACACCTCGATGTTGAACTGCCAAAAGCTCGGACTGAGCTAATAAAATCAACCAATCGTCGATATAATTAAATACGCGAATGCCCTGGAATCTCAGAGGAGCCAGAGCTGCATCCACGCATATTGTAAAGGTGTGGGGTGATAACCTAGGCCGAATGGAAGAACCCGATACTGGTATGCTTCGCCCCTGAAAGCAAACCTCAGGAACCTCCTGTGATGAGGATGGATAGATAAGTAAGCGTCCTTTAAGTCTATTGTGACAAACCAGTCCTCGGACTGAGTCTGTGACACAATCATATTCAGCGTAAGCATACTTTGAACTTAAGATTCTGAAACCTGCTGTTTAAATGACGCAGGTCTAGAGTAGGACGCAACCCCTCATCCTCTTCCGGAACAATGAAGTAATGGCTGTAAAACCCTGACTGTCTGCCGGGAGGAGGAACCCCTTCTACAGCTCCTTTTGCAGAAGTGTCAGTACTTCCTGCTCCATAACCAAAGCCTGCTCGGGGTCCACCACAGTGGGGAGGACCCCTAGAAATCTGGGCGGACAAGAACCGAATTCTGAACCCTTTCCTATAGTGTGCAGGACCCACTGAGAAATATGTGGCAGTAGTTTCCACGCTGCCCGAAATTCTACTAGGGGAACCAGTCTCTCAGGACTGGCCTCTGGATTTGGTTGAACAGTCACTACGGTGCCCTGAAGCGGCGAACCGGCAGGGAACAACCGAACTGACCGTTCTACGACCCTCCTCGGAGGATCGTATGGGGACGCTGACACCTCGGTGCCCTGAACGGCGAACCGGCAGGGAACAACCGAACTGGCAGCGCTGCGACCCTCCTCAGAGAGTCGCACCCCAGAGGGCGCCGAGGAGAAACGATTTCTCAAAACCGTCCCTGCCATGGAGGAGCCCTCAGAAGCCTGATAGCCTCGTTTCTTTTTTTTTTTTTTTTTGACAGGACTTCCTGTCTAAGCTTTATTAGAGATGACGAAAGTCCTCAGATCTTGCCTACCTCTAAATAGCTTAGTTCCTACGACCCTCCTCGGAGGATCGTTGGCTCGGAGGATTGTTTGGGGACACTGACACCTTGGTGCCCTGAACGGCGAACCGGCAGGAAAACCGAACTGGCAGCACTGCGACCCTCCTCAGAGAGTCGCACCCCAGAGGGCGCCGAGGAGAAACGATTTCTCAAAACCATCCCTACCCCGGAGGGGACCACCCTTAGAAGCCTGATAGCCTCGGCGTCAGGGCTTCCTCTTTGTCCAAGCTTTTTTAGAGATAAAACAGTCCTCAGATCTTGCATATCTCTAACTGGCTAGACTGCTACCGCCACCCAGGTCCCCCTCGATTGTGGAGGAGCCCAAATGGCGATGCTCGTTTTGCACTCTGTGCTGCGAGGAGCTTAGTAGACCGAGACTGCTCCCGCCCAGCAGTCTCAGGAACATTAGATTGGTGAGGAAGAAACCTCTGGAACGCCGCTGAATGGTTTATTTCTTAGTTTTTTTGAAAGCGGAGCGTCCAGAAGAACAGACATAATTTATCTTATTTTTCTTTATTTTTAAAACAGAAAACGTATATATATATATACATATATATAAATATATCACTCCGTGGCCACCAGCAGGAAAACAACCAAACTGGCCGTGCTGCGACCCTCCTCAGAGAGTCGCCCCCCAGAGGATGCAGAGGAGAAACAATTTCTCGAAACCGTCCCTCCCCAGTATAGTTTATCTGTCTTTGCACGGCGCAATTCTCGAATAGCGTCAGTGCTGACAACCTCACATTCATCCATGTCCTTATACTTTACCCACCAGCGCTGCCTAATAAAATATATTTATTTATAGATGGCTGGTGGGTAACGTCGGGGTTAAAATTGATGACGCCGACTCGGGAGAGAGAAAGCTCGCGAGCGTCTCTTCAACCCGAGGCACTGTCATACCATGATACTTAATACCCATAGCATCTCTATAGTTAGACGTTTGGGCATTAAACACCTAAAATAGAAACCGGCTTATTCCATGATCTCGACACCTCAGTGTGGAGATAGGGAAAAAAAACGGCAATCCCCGACGAGGAGGCTGAGATACAGAGTTTCCCTGTTTTTAGATATATTTCATCTAATAAACTCTCTTTATTTTCACTCTCATAATGTTCAGCTGGCCAGTAAATATTTAACTAGCAACAGTACTAGATAAACCTCCCTTTAAAGCTCCTCTTTATTCAACAGAGTTATGAGCTGACTTATTTATTTATTTATTGAAAACTCAAACATCTGCCTTTTTCTTAATATCTTTATTTGTTTTGTTCTCTTTTTCTAAACAAAACACTAACGATACCAATTCCTTGGAACTGGAAATCGCCAGCACTGGATCTGGCAAGTGAAGCTGAGATAGGGCGGAGCCCGTCCCAAACCCCGCTGTCAGATCCGTTTGCGAACCCCGTCGCCGCCGTGCCTCGGCAACAGCGGGACCCGCGCGGGGAGCGCGAACCGAACCGTCCTCCTCGAAGAACGCCCGGCGGGAGCGGAGCGTCCTCACGGACAGCTTCTCGCAATGCTCACAGTCAGCCCCATCGAGAACTGACTGTGGCATGCTCCACTCCCAAATAGTAACAAAAAGCTGATGTGTGTGTCCCCACCCGTGATATAACGTGGGCAGGGAACAACACAAAGCTGCTTGCTCTCTTTGCCATAATATATATATATATATTGCAACTTGACAGACAACAATAAATATGACAAGGACAGAATACACAGATCGCTTGCTGAAGGCGCAGAAGCTGTCGCGGTCTATTTTCAGGGGTGCTTTATAGTTTCCTGGTCGATGACGTCACCCGCCTATGACGTCTCGCTCTTCCATTGGACTGATTATACACGTGCTTCACGACGCAATCACGCAGAGCGTTCCCACCGCGTCTTAACGCAGCTCGAGTTCCCTTGAAAGGGAACCTGCATTAGCTAATGCAGATACACTTCTACAATGAGGGCAAAAGACATAGGTCCAGTACAAAAACAGAAACACTTTATTTTATGATACAAAAATTTGTTCAATTAAAAAACAAGTAAAAAAAAAAAAATTCCAATCATCCATATAAGGGTGCTTAAAGGTATCAAGACAATATAATCTGACAAAAGGGTTGCATCAAAAACACACATTTACAAAAAGAAAACAAATGTAAACAAAATATCTTACCTGCAGAAACGACAGGCACAACAGGATACTTTCCTTTAAAATCACAAGAGAAAAACAATAAACAGAAACTACTCTACGCTTTAGTTATTAAGATTTCACAGCCTATATTCAAGTGTTTAAAATTAAGTGGTAATGCTCCCTCATTCTTTATCTCAAATTGACTATTTGACATTTGTGATGTTGAAATCATGGAAGTTGCCTTTTCACCACATAGTTGTATTGTGTGGAATAATCAATATATTTTGCATAGAAACAGGACCATATCTTAAAAAAATTATTTTTATTTTAAAATTCAGAGTGTTATGGAAGTAGACACAGACAAGAATGGAAGTGAACATGGTGTTTATTGACAGCAGAATGGGAGAAATGATGACTGGTGGAATAAGAGATGGACTATGGGTTAGATTAGATGCTGGAGAGGGATCACTGGATACACACGGGGTGAGGCCCTAGAGAATCACTGGGGAAGTGTCCACCTCGTATGGAAACAAGATCAGACAATGAACTGGGGTGAAAGTGTGTGCTTATATAGGGACGTCCCGCATGATGTCACGCCATTTGGAGCAGCCATCTTGACGGAATAGAAAATGCTATACCGCCGGTGACAATACAGCTCGTCGTGAAATATTTCTATCATGCCCGAGCGATGCTGTGCAGTTGGATGCGATCAGATACGTGATCATACAAAAGGAATATCTTTATACCGTATCCCAAAAGAAACAAAACGGAGAAACAAGTGGTTGGCGGCAATAAACAGGCAAAACGCTGATGGCGGTGTTACTGTTTGGCTTCCAACTCAACACAGTCCAACTCAACACAGCTTTGCAGTCTTCATTTTGGATCAGGTAAGTTGTCCCCTCGAAGGCTAATGAATGATTTCCCTGAGTTCGGGATCAAATGTTATAAATCCACTGTTGCCATAGAAATCCGCAATGTTTGTGTGCACTACCATTCAGCGTAACAAAATCTTGTCTTAGCCGGACACATCAGGCTTCCAATTTTACGATATATATATATATTTTTTTTTGCTTTAAACAGAAAATCATTTGTTAATCAAACGTTTAGCTGTCGCCCTTTATGATAGAACTATTGTGCATTTTCTTTCACGGTTCTAATGGTGTATGGGTTGACTACATTTTTCTACTTTTTTTTTTAGCAGTGAAAAAAAACCTACCAACAATAGCTAGAAACAGTATTAAAGTAGTAGTAAAGAGCAGAGAAGAGAGCCGTGGAACTGCTCAGTTAGCTTCAGAGTCAGTAACGTTACTGGTAAATGCATTTTCCTAACACACTGTAG
Organism: Gila robusta; assembly: GCA_030770095.1. NCBI lineage: Eukaryota > Metazoa > Chordata > Actinopteri > Cypriniformes > Leuciscidae > Gila > Gila robusta. The sequence continues at coordinate 1,276,040 of JAVALU010001416.1, read as the reverse complement.
CCCAATGTCAAAACATTTTTATGTAATTATATTATTAGTATAATAATATACTAATAATATATATTACCCACGGCAATGGATCTATTATTAGGGGTGGCCCACCCCTAATAATAGATCCATTGCCACTGAGTAGCTGACGGATGTAGTCCGTCAAAATGGCTGACACGCAGCTAGGGGTCACGTGACTGGGAGATCCCTATAGTGGAGGTGATGATGAGGTACAGCTGTGTGTGATCAGTGCTCAGGAGAGGGAGTGTGATGTGATAGGCAGTGTGTCATGATTGGTAAGTGAAGGAACTTGGCAGACCTGTAACACAAAGGGAATCCAGTTAGTTATGAAAAATTTACAATGGATAGAAATGTTTTTATACATTGTGTTTTCTTAATTAGACCGTAATCATATAAACTAAGTTCAAAGAGCTTCATAGTTAAGTCGAGTGCATGATGGTTTGTATTATTTTCATTTTTTCAAAGGTCCCTTTAGGGGCTCTGTAAGGTGCCACTAGTGTCGCAAAAATTGTGTGCCTTGTACCATTGTGTATTGTGTTTAGTAATTGTTGTTTTTTGGAATACAACTAGGAATGAATATATAAATATAGGTCTACATACAAACACTGAACCTTTACATAAATTGCACTAAAGGGATAGTTAATAAAACTTTTGTCAAAATTTACTTACCCTCAAAAGTTCTTCCAAACCTGTATACTATTCTTTCTTCTGTTAAACACAAAATAACATATTATAAATGTTAGTAATCAAACAGTTGACTGTAGCCATTGACTTCCATAGTAGGAAAAAAAAACTTGAAGATTACTGTTAAAAACATGAGCTTTGTTTGAAAGGCAAAGGGGGAGGTGTTGCTGTTATTTATAGTAATAATTTCCAGTATTACTCAGAGCTCTAGTTTCAAGTTGATAAGAAAGAAGGAAGTCAGGGTTGGCTTTGACTAAGGCTCTTTCTTTTATTCACTTTCACAAATGAAAAACAAAGTTACTCTTTCTGCGCTTCAGAAAACTCAGTCCCAGTGCACAATATTTCCACACGCAGCCCTCAAGATTCTTCAGCACGCACGAGTTCTCAGACAGGAGTCCTCCGTCCCAAGAGATAATAGCGCAGGGTTAGAATGGCCCATATGATTGCCAGACATTTTTTTTCTATGGTGCTGTAGTGTACTTAATCTCTCTCTTAGAGAGCTTTCAACTGATCTACGGCACCTGCCACTCCTCTCCCTATATCTCTTGGGATTGTTCCAAGGGAAAATCATTGCACTCTGTGAAGATCAGCCTCTCAATAGCATTCTGTTCCTCTAGCTCAGGTCCCAGAGGTTCCGGTGCAGCCTCTTCCACCTGTGCGACAGCCCCCTTCCATGCTCTCTCTTTCCACAATAGACATCCACACATAAATACCCCAACAATTCACTAAAAGCTGGCCAATTAAAACCCAAAATTAGCGGAGGAGGCGCGAGATAAAATGCAACCTCTACACTATTATTTTTTCCCCCCGAAATTGAATAACAGCCGACATTATCAGATATTTTACCACATCCCCGTGTACACACACCGTACCTGAACCATGTGACTTTTATTCAATGCCTCGGGCTGAATCAGGCTTTGATGGATTGAGGTTTGGTTATATCCTGAATCCACCAAAAGCCTGATAAGTACCCCCCTGAATACTCGCAGCTATTTGGCACAAGCCAGCTTAATTCAAGGGCAGCCTGTGGGGCATCTGGAACCTGAATCAGAGTCCCCACCTCCATCACTAGGCTCCTGTCAATAAAAAGCCCCGGGTTCCTGCAACGCCAACAGGCCGGCAAAGACCTCCCCACCACCCTATTGGCAATGGGTAAAGGGATTGATGTGGAGAGAGCAGGGATAAAGGAGCTGACGTGGTATCTGCATTGGCCTCGTGCTCAACAGCCTGCCCCTAAAGAAAGGGACATCGGAATGTGAGGAGAGTAGGTCGAGAAAAGGAGGTAGAGGGAGAAAAACTATGGGAGGGGAAAGAGATAGAGAGACGGAAGGGGTTCGCTAACCCCTGGGCATGCCACCATCTGGTCCTCCACCAGTTGAATGGCCAGGTGCAGCGACATTGATAAGCTGCTCCAGCACCACTCGGTGGATGATCTGCTCGACATCACTTCCCCCCGCCAACAGCCATTTGGGGCTGGCGTCCCGGAGCTGATGAGCCATCATGAAGGGCCGGCCGCTCCATCCCAGATCCAGCGATCGAGATTGCTGGCGATTTTGCTCTGTGCTCAGGCCAACCCTCTGAAAAATGGCTTTCTTCAGGTCTTCGTACACCAGGAGGTTTTGCATGGACAGTTGCTGGGCCGCCAATTGCACCTCTCCCAAGAGCAGGGGAATGAAGCGCACTGGCCAGTGGTCTTGTGGCCACTCAAAAAGATCTACGAAGGTCCCCGGATTGTTATGGCCAACAAGGCATCATCCTCATTCATCCTTATGACCTGTGGTACGTGAACTTTCCCAGTAAAGTGGGGTCTGTTCTCCTACACCTAGTCAAAGGTGAGCAGAATCTGTTTCATCACCGCAGAGTCCTTTGTGCAAAAAGATAAGACATTTTAATAATAATGTAACTAGTCAAGTGCTGCTCAAACACTTTTATGAAACAGAAAAAGTAATTAATTAATCCTAACCCAAACAATACATAACATTCCCTGTACATACATGGATTCTTGTAGTTGGGGTGACCTCCATGACGTCTGGCACAGATGGTGTCACCTTCATAACGTTTAGATCCGGTTGAATCATTTGTTTGGTAACTGACGGTTGGCTTTATAGAAAAAGTGTGTATTTCTTTTATTAGAAAGTTCCTGCATACTGGGAATGTTCATAATGGATATCTTCATCCAAAGTATAGTTATCAGTAGGGCTGTAGTCAAGACCACTTTTGTCGAGTCCAAGACAAGTCCAAGACCAGGACTAGTCGAGTCCATGTCAAGACCAAGTCCAAAGAGGTTCGAGTCCAAGACAAGACCGAGTCCAGTGGCCGAGACCGAGACAAGTCCGAATCCGAATACCAGCGTGTCCGAGACAAGTCCGAGACCATAGAAAACGTTCTCGAGTCCGGACTCGAGTCCAAGACCGGACTCGAGTACTACAGCCCTAGTTATCAGTATCATAAATACCTCTAGTAAGTGAGGGCACCACCACCTCCTGATTGTAGGCATGTCAGACTGATAAAGGCAAATTAACATTTTAATCATAACATTTGAATAGTGTTTTCAGTTCTTTTGCTGAACAAATTACCAAAAATTTATAAAAATTCACTCCCGAAAAATCAAATGGCTTCCCAAGGGTCACATACGGGGTGTACTGAAATACAAAATCAAAACTCTGATGTTTTATTAACAAATGCAGTGTTTATCACACACATAGACAATAATATAGCAATTATATGTCCACTTACCATCAACATGAATATCCCACAGTCAGTCCCCCCAAGCTGAAGTGGTGCACCCTGTTAATTAAGAGTGGAATAAGACCATATTGTTCATACAGTAGGCTATATAGTGTACTATAGTGTATAATGTATTAAATGATGACATTCCACTGCTGATAACAATGGTTTACATGCAAAGAAGTTAAAAGCTGTACCTCAAAGTCTCTCAGTAAGGACATAGTCCAAAGGCCAGGTGCAATATTATTTGCCTAGTAATAAAACACATTTAATTATTATACAACAACAAATGTTCTGGAGCAGTCACATGTAAGAAGAAAAAGTGGATCATATTGTATTAGACCATGGGCAGTCTCAATACTGGTTTCTGATTGGCTGGAAGGTGGTATGTATTAAAACAGTTTATTGCACACATAGTTCCAGTCAGATTGCTAAGACAGACACTGACAGTGTAAAAATCAGTGACAGCTTTAACTTTATTAATTGTGGCAAGACCATGGTATAATTGGGGTAATCCATGCGTAGGTAAACACTCCACTACGGAACTGCCATACATGTCATAACGGGTAAGCTCCAGTTATTCAAGACCGAAGTGTGTACTGTAGCTGGCTTTTATGTCTCATCAGTGAATTTATCAATTAATGGCACTGGCATGAGTGCACAGAAAACTTTTTCAGGTCAAAAGATAAGAATGAAATCAAACTTTTATATGAAAAGCCTGGAGATTTCCCTCAAGTTTAAACTGAGCGGAACCATGCAAAACCTGAAAACCATGCCAAACGTCTTTGTTTATTTTTTCTCTCGCGGCTTTTACGAATCCATCAAATACTCAAAAATGATATTGTCATCAGTGAAATTGCACTAGCATGGTTTAAATCATACTTATCTGCACGTTATCAGTTTGTAGCAGTAAATGAAGAGATGTCTTATTGATCAAAAGTTCAGTATGGTGTACCACAAGGCTCAGTACTAGGACCGTTGCTGTTCACTCTGTACATGCTACCCTTAGGAGATATCATTAGGAAGCATGGCTGATACTCAGCTCTATATTTCTTCACGCCCTGACAAATCTTATCAATCCACAAAATTAACGGAATGCATAGCTGATATAAAAAACTGGATGACTAGTAATTTCCTACTACATTCTGAAAAAACTGAGATTCTAAATACACTGTTCGTTCGTTGGCCAAAGGAGAACTGGCCCCCTGACTGAGTCTGGGTTCTCCCAAGGTTTTTTTCTCCATTCTGTCACTTGATGGAGTTTTGGTTCCTTGCCACTGTCGCCTTTTCGCCTTTCTTCGCCTTTGTCGCCATTGGCTTTTGGCTTGCTTAGTCGGGGACATTTAATTTTATATTTAACAATATTATTACATTATTTTCCTGTTATCTCTGTAAAGCTGCTTTGAAACAATCTGTATTGTAAAAAGCGCTATATAAATAAAGGTGGCAAGGTACACAAACACACACACACACACACACACACACACACACACACACCTGGACCTCATCTCATTGTATCCTCACTGTCATGAAGATCATGTGTCACACACCTGTCAGTCTCTGTCTCTCAGGTATTCGTCCCAGGTGAATATGGGGGAGCGCTCCTTACATCCCATGAGTGCCTCCTCTAAAAAAAAGAGAGGGAGGAGAGAAGGTCGTCCCCTCAGGTACAGGTACATGCACACACACACACACGCACACAAACACACGTCTATATTACAAACAGGGGAATATTGCTCTACACTGGCCAAGAGGGGACTAGTGTTTCTGGTCATTTTGAAGAAACAAAAATTACATTGAACATTTTCTTTTAAGGTCTTTTTTCATAAAATAACTTTAAATATGTTTTTTTTTTTTTTTTTTTTTTTTAAAGGTGAGAAGACACCTCTTATTTTTCTTATTTAATGCTCTCTCTTCATAGATACTTTCTATGCTTGGTTATGCAGTCCCTAACAATTTACTTGCCATTGTTACCACTTTTCTTACTGATGTCTTCTGTACCTCAGTAGCATTTCCATACCAACAAATAATCCAGAATATCATAACACTTTTGATGAAAGCACTATAAAACATCAGAAGCCTTCTGTTGTGGAGATTACAGGAAAGTTATTGCTTTAAGACATTAATTCTTGTTGTGGCTTCATACTTACAGTAAATGACCGGTCCACATGTATCTCATTTAAGCCTATTGTCAAGAAAACCAAGATATTAATAATGTGACTGATAGTATTGGCTGCCTATTATTTAAAACAATTTCTACTAGTTTCTACTCAAATAAAATCAATAGACATGTCCTTTTTTTGTTTCCTATGATTTCAGGTCACTACTAATAACATGATCACGTATGCGTATTATGTGTCCGCGGGGTGTTTCTGCGGGTGTAGCGACATCAACTACTGGCCTGGCTTGCATAATACAGCCTTTTTAGTGTTTATAGGGTTTGTTTGTAAACACTTAGTTGTATTTAACCCTCTGGGGACCAAGGTGTTTTTGTGGCCCTTGGGATGTTTTGACATGCACTGACATTTGTGCTTTTTTTCAGTTATTTATGAACATGTTAATGGCAAAGGTGTAAATTCACTCTATATAGCACAAACGGGGCTACCATAATATGTGAGCAACATGTATGTACATGTTTGTATTTTTAAGAGAATAATGTTTATGCGTGGTTATTGAAAAAAATAAAAATGAAAGTTGCTGAAATAAGACCACAAAACACATACTAAATATGTGTCCACAAGACTTTTGACTAATGGATGTTGTCGCTTCGAGTTCTGGCTTCAAAATGATGTGAAAATCATCCTGCCTAATCGTTCACATAAAACAAAACATTAATTTATACTTTGTATGACAGTTTTTTGTCAGAAGAGGTTTATGCGTGGGAGTGGTAATGGCCTATCAATATTAATGAGATTCAGACCAGGGGTGTGACAAACACTCCCCCAATGGCTAATGGCCCATCAAGTGAGGCAGCCTGAACAAAGAATGAGAGGAGATTCAAAGGTTTTTGTTTTTCAATCTGTTTTATTGTAATTCCTCTATGTGGATGTAAATAATTTTAGACGCGTGCAATAAGCCTATATGCGTGTCAATGGGCCATTACCGGAGAGGCACACCGCAAACAAAACACATTTGCGCAATTCATTAACTGGGTATATTTACACATTTCAGCACATTTACACACATTTACAACTGATATTTGCGAGCATGCATCGTTAATGATAATGAGGCAGCATTTAAACTAGTCAAAATATAATGTAAACACCTACTATGCCGTCATCAGAGTAGTCGCGCTCTTCTTCTGATGAAAATGTGGATTCTTCGTCGCTAGTATCCAGGACGAGCTGAGAGCTTCCACACCGGTGTATCGTGCCATCTTCCCAACGCGCAGGTGACTGAATGATGAAACTTGAAGCCTGAAATGCATTTGCTTGGGGGCGTTTACCTGTTTTGCATAGATGGCTTAACACATTATCTTGTGAATAGCGCACTCCGTGAGTAGGCGTGTACGAATTAAAGTAAATGAGCTCGTAATCAGCTCGACTGGAATCGCTCTATTTTCATACAGATTACAGAAGCTGAGAATATTTGTTTTTAATATAAATTACTTCATTTAAAAGATGCGATCTCAAGCTTTATGCCCGTGGGTATGTTTGCCTGTTTGACTGAATTTTCGTGGAGTTACAGATAATTTCCGAACGCGTTTCAATTTGGAGTTCGCTGACAGAGAGTGCAGAACTCGCATCATGTTAATTTTTCTTTATTTGGCAAAAAGCAAAACACTTTATTTTTATTGTGAGTATACAGAAAAAAAATAGAAACTGAACAGGATCGATTGATGTATAACACGTAAATGAAAGATCAAAATTAACAGAGCATTTTGAGTTTATTTTGCATTGCTAAAAAAAAAAAAACGAGCAAAACGCGGGGGCGCGTTTTTGGTCCCCAGAGGGTTAACAATATTTTACATTTTACACTCAGTTTGTAGTGTATTACTTTAGTTTGAAAATTACTTAAATTATCTTTTTAACTGTTTACTGATAGTAATAATAGATCAAAATTCTGACTGTCAGTTAACAGGTTAGTCATAGGTATCCCTAAAATGAACTCAATGTATTTTAACTTAGCACAGCTGGGCCAGGACACTGCCCCAAAAAGATTAACTTTCATCCTATATTCCATAGCGTTCTGAGGACTCTCTGACAGAGGACTCTCTGACAGAGGACTCTCTGACAGAGGACTCTCTGACAGCGCATTCCTCCCTCTTCCCGGGTTTCAGCACCAGTGTAGCAAAGTTCAGGGAAGAAGGAGGCGGGAACCGGCGAACAATCAAAATACTTTATTTAAAATAAAACCAACAAACCAAAAATAACCGAAACTAATACCAAAAACTACCGAAAATAAAAATCAAACCCAAACAAAACACAGGCCTGTACCTCTCTCGATCATCCACGTCGTCGCTCCTCCTTCATGCTTCCGCTCCTCCGTGAGAGATGCGAGACCGGTGTGCCTCACAGGTGTCGCTCGTTAACCCTCGCACCACCGTCCTCGCGCCGTTCTCTCACGTCCCTCGGCCTTGTCCTGTTCGCCACAGTAACATAACCACTAGGATACCACAAAACGCAGAAAGTCCACATGTTTCTGAGAAACCTTTACCTGATGAAATATGGCTTGTATATCAGTTATCAATGTGAACTCCCAGCAAAGAGTTGGTGAGATAGGGACCCTGCAGCAGCTGACCATTCAGAGAGATTCCTTTAAACACTGCATCACAATCGAACACTACTCTTAGAGTTTTCTTTTTCGGATGATACACACCGTGGTGTGGTATGTACCAAACCTTACCATCTTCTCGTTTCAACTGGTGAGGTGGTACTACCTCTGCATATCCTTTGTCAATAACGTCAGACAGAAAAGATGTATTCTCCTGCTGATATTCTCGATTTCTTTTAAACTTCCTTTGTAGACCAAGAAAACACTTTTCTGCAACACTACAGTTGTTTGGCATGATGACATCAGGAGACTTAAAAGGTAAGTCAATACAATGATTACCCTCTTCAAACTTGATTTTGGTTTCCTTTATTTCCATGAACTGTTGGTCATTTTTGGACATGGTAACATCATTGTCTGACAGTTTCTCGTTAAAATCATGATTGTATTGAGCAATCAACAGATCCTCTAGCCTGGCAACAGAGATCCTATTATCAGTGACTACAGGACAGCAGTCTCTCCTTTGTCACTACTACCACCTCTTAGTGGCCCATTCACGACCCACCCCAATAGGGTCTTGACAGCATAGGGTCCCCCGCCTTGGCTGTTAATGATTTCCCACGGTTCCATAAGATTTGATGCATTGAGACCAATCAACAGCTCTACCACTGCATTAATACCTGGAATTCTGATACTCTCCAGATATGAATAATCTTTCAAGTCATCCAGAGTGAGAAGGCATTGATGTTTGACTATACAGCTCCGGTAAATCCACAAAGGTCTGGCCATCAAGGCTTGCAATTTGAAGACTACGGAGCATGAACGTGTCTACGAACCTTTCTTGGCCTAAAGTACGGAGCAATATGGAGCTTCTTGTTCCTGTAAGATTCAGTTTTCTCATAAGATGTTCTGTAGAGAAACTAGTTGAACTTCCTGGATCCAAAAATGCATAGTTGTTGACAATCTTGCTGCCTGACTTCGCCTTGACTTGTACTGGAATGACAGACAGTACACACTCCTTGTTCCCAGCCCCATTTTGACCACACGCCTGCAAAGCTGTAACACTTGCTTTTAAAATAACTCTTTTGATGCTACATAAAGAATTAAGGGACAAGGGGTTTGAGGGGTTAACCAGACGATTACATTACCTTAAATGAGTCCACCCCCAAAGATTACTGTTATAAAAACGAGCCTCGTCTGTGTTACGTAACGGGGTGTAGTAAAAGCATGATGAAGCCGGAGAATAGGAATAAATGTCTGCTGGTCTACATGGTTACTCGTCTGTCCGGTTACCAGTCATGGCTTCTCCATGACTTCTGTAAATTTGCTCTAGTGAACAAATTCACAAACCAAACCTCAACCCAACATAACAAAATCTTCTACTGACCGAACTGCTTGGGTCCTAAGATTTTAAACTCAGCTGTTTGTCCAGCCTCTTTGGATGAGTTCTGACCAATTAGGCACTGACATGAGTGTTCATTTTTGAACTCCAACCAGCCACCTTTGCTTCTGAGAGGACTAAGATTGCAGACATTATCTCCTTGTTGAGTGATCGTGCACTAGATTGGGCCTCAACCCTCTGGAGACAACAGTCCCCCATCTGCTTTGATCTAAAATTGTTCACAGAGACAATTCAACAAGTGTTTGACCATCCAGTCAGTGGCCGTGAGGCAGCAAGGAGACTACTAGACCTACGTCAGGGGCAACAATCTGTGGCTAACTCCTTTTGGGTTAGCTAATGCCCCAGCAGTTTTTCAAGCCTTCATCAATGACGTCTTGAGGGAGATGTTGAACCATTTTGTATTTGTCTATCTAGACGACATACTGATTTTCTCAGACTCTCTACAAGAACACATTCACCATGTCAAACAGGTGCCAAGGAAGCTTCTTGAGAATCACCTTTTCGTAAAACTTGAAAAGTGTGAGTTCCATGTGCCCCAAGTCTCATTCCTAGGCTATGTTTCCTCACAAGAAGGCATCCAGATGGAACCAACAAAGGTATCCGCCATCACCAACTGGCCCCAGCCCAAATCACTAAAGCAGGTACAAAGATTTCTTGGTTTTGCCAATTTCTATAGGAAGTAAGGTCCAAAGTCCTCCAGTGGGGTCATGCTTCTGCCCTGGCTGGACATTCAGAAACTGAGAGAACGTTGGATTTTATTCAGAGACGCTTCTGATGGCGAGAGATGACACGAGTGGTCCGATCTTTTGTACAAGCCTGCCCAGTCTGTGCTCAACAGAAATCCTCTAATCAGCGCCCTGCTGGCCTTCTACATCCTTTGCCTATCCCACAACGTCCCTGGTCTCACATCTCCATGGATTTTATCACTGGTTTACCAGCATCTGAAGGTAACACTAGTGTACTGGTGGTGGTGGACCGGTTCTCTAAGTCCGCACACTTCATTCCGTTACCGAAACTTCCTTCTGCCAAAGAGACTGCTGACCTTATTCTTCAGAATGTGGTAAGAATCCATGGAATTCCAGTGGACATTGTTTCTGATCGAGGTCCCCAGTTTATGTCTCGTTACTGGAAAGCATTCTGGTCTCTGTTTGCCTCTTCTGTCAGTCTCTCCTCAGGTTTCCACCCTCAGTCAAACGGCCAAACAGAACGGATAAATCAGGAGTTGGAGAAATATCTCCGCTGCTTCACGTCCCATCAGCCATCCTCTTGGAGCCGTTTCTTGCTATGGGCAGAGCTGCTACACAACACCTTACGCAGTTCCTCCACTGGTCTATCTCCAGTTAAGTGTCAATTCGGGTTCGAGCCACCATTGTTCTTCAGCCAAGAGATAGAGGTTGGAGTCCCTAATGCTAAGAGATTTGTCAAGCGCTGAAGAAAGACATGGAAAAGGGCTCACGTAGCCTTCAGGAGTGCTTCCACCCGCTACAAGAGGTATGCGGACAAGAGAAGGAGGGCAACTTCACACTTCAGAATCGGACAAAGAGTCTGGCTCTCAGCTAAGGACTTGCCATTAAAAGTTGAGTCCAAGAAACTTGCCCCAAGATTTGTTGGCCCGTTCAAGATCACCAGACGGGTCAACCCTGTTACATACCAGCTTGCTCTACCGAGATCTTTAAGAGTGAGACCTACTTTTCATGTCTCTCATTTGAAACCCGTATTAACCTCTCCTTTGTCTCCTCCAGAACCCCACCCCCCACCCGCCCCCGCCCGTCATATTATAGAAGGTGGTCCCACGTACACAGTGAAAAGGTTACTTGATTCAAGACGCCGTGGCCGTGGCTTTCACTACCTGGTCGACTGGCAAGGTTATGGGCCTGAGGAGCGTACCTGGGTGCCAGCACGACACCTCTTAGACCAAGACCTGATCAAGACGTTCCACCGCTTGCATCCTGACCGTCCTGGGCCGTCAGGAGCCGGCCATAAAGGGGGGGGCCCTGTCACACCACGGTCTGTCCAGCAGAGGGAGACTGAGAGCACAAGACCTTCCACATCTTCCTCCTAATCCACTGCTCATTATTGGTTAAATGAAATCACCTGTGCCTAGCTAGTTAGTGTGTATATTTAAAGGCTTGCATTTGATTGTATCTTTGCTCAGTCTTGAAGTTTTTTAGCCTAGCCTATGCTTTTGTGTTTTCCCATTTTGTCTAACCTGGAAGACTTTTGCTCAGACCTTTTGACCAGCTTCACTGGTAAATCTTTGTTTAATATTATTGGACTCTTTTGCCTGCATCATCCAGTGTGGATTTGTATCTTGCTCAACCCAGCACTTATGCTGGATCCTTTGTTTGTGCTTAGGAAAGAAAACTAAGTAAAGACTACCTGTTTTTCCTTCTAAACCTGCCTCTTGTGATTATCTGCCAATCGGGTCCGCACTGTTCGATTCCCAGACCTGACAGGAAATTACCATTTGGACCCCCTCATGTCCACCATTCGAGACGCAAGTCTCACTTCAGAATCATTCTAATTTACATCTCTTTCCCTCGACCCACACTCGTGGTGAGATCTCCCAAACTCACACAAGAATCTAAATGGTTTAATGTGAATGATTATCATCGAGTTTTATACATGTTTGGCATTATTTGAAATGTCTTAGTGCGACTGGTACAAATGTCTCATTCCCAAAGAAGTAAACCAAAAGGTAATAAAGTTCTTAAGAAGTTTAGAAATATCTTCCACACTTAGATTATCATCGAGTTTTATACATGTTTGGCATTATTTGAAATGTCTCAGTGCGACTGGTACAAATGTCTCATTCCCAAAGAAGTAAACCAAAAGGTAATAAAGTTCTTAAGAAGTTTAGAAATATCTTCCACACTGGAGGGTGTCTTTGAGTTAACACCTTCTGACCATTTGACTGAATGCAAATTTTCCACTGCTAACAAATGGTTACTTACAGGTAAATTTCCACTGTGAACGATGTTTAGATTTTAAATGAGGTCTGGGTATATAATGAAATGCAGCGAGAGCTTGTGGCTCTTTTCTGTATCCAGATCAGCCCGTGAGGCCGAGAGTCTCTCGGCCTCACGTATTTCTTGTCGGGTATTTTCCACTTTGTTCTAGAGCATTTGATGTTTTGCATTGATTATCTTTGAATTGATTATGAAATTGTAATGATACATTTACCTGACATAATAAATTGTTATATTGATTATTCTAATTAATTTAAGGAACTAACCGAGTAACGTGTCTGGGTTAGACAGGTCAATTTAGCTCAAAAGGAATTATTAATTAATTTATAGGGAATCACTTAAACGAATCACTTAAACGGCTCGCAAATGACTCGTCCAGCGTTCATTTGAACGGGCCGGAACTATAACCTCGGCAGCAGATATAAATATCCAAACTATAGTGAAACACTATTTACTAGCAAGGTAACTTAGATCAGCAGTTTAAGACATTAAATCTGTAAGCACATAACACAAGACAATTATCTTTAAAATATAAACAAGACTTTATTGATTATTCTAACACATAAAACTAATATCTAACACAATCAGATGCACACACACATTCATACGAGTTGCAGAAAGAAAGAGAGTGAGGAAAGAATGAGTTTTAAGAGTGAGATGATGAATTCCCAAGTTTCTATATACACTTATAAGACATGACCTGAACGAACCATCAATCATTTATATAACCCTTCTATTGTTTCTTAGGTGGGTTATTCACGTTTATCTCAATGCACCAGTTCAGCTAAGAGTCTGGAGGTATACTTGCGTTTGTCTGTGCGTTTCTTTGGGATTCTTTTTGTCGGCGTAAAAGGGCGTTTCCCGGGTTCATTGACTGGCGGTCTGTGCCTGGATAGATGTCCCTGGGCGGCCAATCACGTGGTGTGTTGGCGATGGATGAAAGTCTTTGAAGTTGAAAGCGGGCTTTGCAGTCGAATCGTTTAAACGAAACTTTGCAGCAAAACTTAACTTAGAATCGAGACTCTCAACGGAAAAGAAAGATAAAGCTAAGAACAGAAAGAAAAATTATACGAGAGTAGTTATGGCTTGAATGAAGCTGTTTTACCCATGGATGTTCTTCTGATCTTGTTTGGGTTCTTTTGTCTGCTGGTCTACATCGTTACTCGTCTGTCCAGTTACCAGTCATGGCTTCTCCATGACTTCTGTAAATTTGCTCTAGCGAACAAATTCACAAACCAAACCTCAACCCAACATAACAAAATCTTCTACTGACTGAACTGCTTGGGTCCTAAGATTTTAAACTCAGCTGTTTGTCCAGCCTCTTTGGATGAGTTCTGACCAATTAGGCACTGTCTTTATTTTAGAGGTGGCATTCTCTTCACCTCTCGTCGTAAATCATGCGTTATCTGTGATCTCCTTACTCTCCAGCTCTAGCAGAGAGTTTGGAGGGAACAGTTTAGACATTATTCCTATTATAAGAACACGAAACATTTTACACAGATTTCAATCAAGCCATATTCTGAATTAAGAACATATGATCATACTGATAGGAAACAAGACACACTTTCATTCAAACATCTAATAGTTATAACAATTACATGACTTGTATGTGATCTAAGCATAATAGACGCATACAGAGGTTGTAGATACAATATAGGATTATGTAGTTGAACAATGTTTGATTAGAAGTCCGTCAATAATTGTTTTGGGATGATTTTATGTATTTTATATGTAAAGTCTCAGTCTCTGTGGTTTTAAGAGATTTCCACCCCGGGGTCGTCAAAAGGTCCTTAAAAAGGAGGAGGTCTGTTTTAAATCATTTGTCATGGGTTCAAACAATCTCTGCTGTTATCTTGGTGGGTCCCGAGCTGTGCCATCACTGAACCAATCTAACTTTGACCAGTTCTTCCTCTATTTAGGCTCATCTCTTTGAAGCTTGCAGGGCCATAAAGTCGTTTTGTAGACTAGCTGGAGCTGGGATCTTTACGGTTCTGGAATGTTGATTTGGGGTCTGGTGTGTTGAGTTTTGTGTGGAATTCTGTTTCAGAATCAGAATCAGAATTTGAATGAATCACATGGAGGATTCATTTGTGTTTGGTTCGACCTAAATTCCTACATATCCCGCCTTCGTTCGGTGATGTGTTGAGATGAAGACATCGGCGAACGCTGGAGAAACACGGGTAGAAGAAGCAGACACATACACAGCAAACAACAAGACAACACCTCCATGACTGGCCACTGTACTGGTACAGGGCATTAGATTATCTAATGGCTCGTTTCCACTGAGCAGTACGGTACGGTACAGTACGGTTCGGTTCGGGTCGGGTCAGTAAACCATGATCCAGCTAGCGTTTCCACCGCCAACAGTAGCCTACTTGATAGGCGTGGTGTTTGCCGGAAAGAAGCGATCAACGTCATTTTCGCGCGAAGAAGAAAGCGACAAAATAAACACCAATGGATGGCATACAGCAGATCTTGTCCTTGTTTCTCGGCATGTTTGTCACAAGAAGACAAGCGCCGACATTAGGCATTTCTCAATAAGTATGTAAAGTTCTCAGCAGAAGGACTCCTGAGGACGCGAGTCCGGTAATTCTCCAAATGGAACAGCGCGTTCTTGAAAGCGTCACTCAGCTCGCTCTGCATGTACATTTTAGGCAACAATAAAACGAAATATGTTATAAAACACCACTCTGCCTATTTTCGTTTTCATTTAAATAAATTTTAAACATTATAGGCACACAAATGTGGTTCAGGCAATGTATAGACCTGATTATTCACTGCATGTTTAACGTTAGCCTATTTATAACAAAACGAAATATAAAACACAACCCTGCATCTTTTCGTTTAAATAAAAAAAAAATATTAAACATATTCCAGGCAATATGTGCATTTGTACAAATGTTGCAATAAACAACATTACAGTGATAATCTTGTAATAAAAAATGACAAAACTCAACTCTATCTCTTTTTGTTAAATTTCAGTTTTATCAATAATAGCCATTATAAAAGTATAAGTAAAAGGTAACGTTACAAGAAGCTATACAATAAGAAATAAAGCAAACAATTCAGTCAAATATACAAATTCAGCGCTAGTCTAACGTTAACGTTACAACGGAAAAGTTATAGCCTAAATATATGAAACTTCACTTAGCCCTCAGCCAAAACGATTGGCAAGGGAACGAATTATCGATTCACGAGACCAAAGATCACCCGTTAGATATACACAAGACGAATTACCACTACAGAGTCAGCGGCAAACGTCAGAACGACTAGCCGAGGAAAGGCTGTTCCAGGCGGGGAACATGAGCGCCGAGCGCCCGGTGATCGCCTGGAATGGATCAAATTATCATAAATCATTATAAATAAACCGCAGATTTGAGCTTTAAACAACTACATTCTCGCCTCAAAAACTCTTAAAACTACATTTCGTGAAAGAATAACCGTAGTATTATTTTCCAACTGTATATTAAAAAAATGGCGCTTCTTATGTTGTCATTCCCCTTGTAGCACGCGCAAGTGACGATACTCTGTCAACCAATCAGCGTTCTGCAGTGAGTCTAGCTCCACCCTTTAGTACCGTACCACTGTGCTAGGTACCCCAACGGAAGGGTACCCAAAAAGTGGTACGGTACGGTTCGGCTTTTTGGTACCATTCACAACTTTTGACAGTGGAAACGCAAATAATTGCGTACCGTACCGAACTGTACCGTACCGTACCGCTCAGTGGAAACGAGCCATAAGTATTAAGAGTTCAAGTTCATTCTCTCAATATAGTTTATCATGCTGAACATAGTTTAGTTCAATTTTGGGATTGTTATTCTAATTTGTTTCAGTACGGTGATTCTTTGATCAAATTCTGTGATTAAATCTTTGTTTGTTTTATTCTCTTCTAAATTGTTCTAGGTTAAGACAGTTTTACCTTTCATTTTCTGGTGACATCATTTGTAGTAAAAAATGATGTGACCCATCATGCATGGAGCTCTCTGGCTCACATTCGTTTTAAGGTGGCTTACAAATATTAGGCGTGGTGAGTCAATCCTAATATTGTGACGTTGACCCTTATGGGGTAAACAGGCATTTTACCTAATAAAAGAAGAAGAAAAGGAAAGGAAGAGATAAAACAAAACAAAGCAGTTGAGTGCTTCCTGGTATGGCTTACAACTACTGTTGCGCAGCTGAGGTGTCACAATGTAATGAGAGGTGCTCTACTTGTTGGGTGGATAGCTATATGTTTCCTATGGTAAGTGTAGCTAAGTCGATGTTAAGATAGTTTCTACTTGTGGGAAGAGCATGTTTGTTGAATGTTTTTCATGGTAGATGTGTTTAACTTCAGTATGTTAGTGGTGCAGAGTAGTGTAGTGCATGTATGTATGGTCAGATCTGTTTCAGCCTGTTTTGCTCCCCCCTTTTCTTGAAGGCTTGCCCACAAGCTTCTTGGCTTAGCTTTGATGAGCTTAGATGGAGATTGGCTTGGGACAACTTTGCCTTAGAAAAGGGATCTTCTGTGATCTGCTGGGGGTCAGTCCAGTAAGGCAGGAAGTTCTCTGGCAGACATTGGGAGGTAGTTTGGCATGGATGCGTGAAGCTGTAGTGCAAAACTTTGTCTCCGTTGTTGCATTTCTCTTGTGATGCCTTCTGGTTGTGACAGACTTTCTGACCTTCTGTGCTTACTGTGGTCACTGTAGCACTCATGGTTCTTGAGTTTGGAGCTCTTTTGATTGTTTCTATGTGAGTGATGGGTAACAGGATGGTGTTTTCTGGTACCTCTGGGTGTTTGTCAGTGGTTGGTTGTGAGAGACCCCTTTGTTCTGTGTTGTTGTAGAACAAGTGGTCGTCATCTTCATTATGAAGCTGTACCAGATGATCATTGGTCTTCCGTTCCATCGCTAGTCATAGCGAGGATGACTCATCTTGTGGGTCACTCATGTTTACCTTGTTTTCGATGAACACTTCATTAGTTGCCTCATTAGTTGCTCCATGTCTTCTGAGGGTAAACTGTCTTGTTCTTGGGCACACTCTGTGCTGTGTTTGACTGAGTGGTGCAGATGTTGGTGTCGTCGTCGATTACCAACATTGAATGGTTTTGGATGCATTGGTTGATGGCATTTGGATGTCCAGTTAGGATTCCAACTGTTTCCTTCTTGTGGGTTTCTTGAGAAGCGTGGCTGGTCCCATAACTTTTCCATGCGGTTGGTGTGGTAGCTGTCATCGGCATGGGAGTCACGTTATCTGTGCTCCTTACAAAGGACTGTGGTGTTGTCATTGCACTGGGTGTCTTCCAGTGCAAGGCTTGTGTCTTGGCTGTTGGAGTTTGAAACTGTGGATGTTTTCAAACCTTTCTTTGAGGCCATCTTTTGTTTGATGTAGGCCTTTTGTGTCAGGTCACGTAGCTGTTGAATTGTCATCGTGTTTGGGCAGGCCATGACACCAAGATGATGGTTCAATCCGGGGTGCAGGTTTCTCAGGAAGATGGTTTTGAAGTTTACATCCTCTTCAAGTTCAGGTTTATTATGTGCACCAAGGTATGCTTGTCGAAAGCGGTGGTAGTAAGCTTGGGGAGTCTCTTGTCGATCTTGTTTGGTTTCCAAGGCGATTAACACACCATGTTCCGACTTTGGGCCTGTGAATTCTTTTATCAGTGTCTCACATAGTAGCTGGTAGTTTGACTTTATATGAGCAGGCTGTCGGTCTAGGAAGCTTCTTACCTCTGGACTGGATGTGGATCTGATGAGGTATAACCTGTCACAGCCAGTCACATGGAGTCTCACCTCTAGGTGGAATTCGATATCTCGGAGGTAATAATAATAATAATAATATGTTTATTTTCTATAGCGCCTTTCAAGAACCCAAGGTCGCTTCACAATGTAATACAAATAGCAAACAAACAACAAGCAAACAAATACAAAGGCCATCTGCTTATGAGAGACAGAACAGATGGAAACAAGCATACACTGATTGACATGAATAAAACAAAGATATATTGTATTATTGATCAAAATATACAATTACGACGAAGTATGTAGCAAATAGAGCTGGAAAAGTGAAGAGTGAAGAACAGAGAAAGCAGTGATGAGGATACTGATTTATTGGGCAAGCTTGAAGATATGAGTTTTAAGTTGTTTTTTGAAGGTCCGGATGTTGTCGGTCGCACGAAGATTCGGGGGCAGCTTATTCCACAGCTTAGGGCCAACAACACTAAAAGCCCTACCGCCCACCGTGGAGAGTCTGACCCGGGGTACCACGAGTAGGTTTTCAGTGCTAGACCTAAGGGCCCAAGTTGGAACATATTGCTGTACCAAATCAACAAGGTATTTGGGTGCCGGGCCATGTACAGCTTTAAATACTAGAATTAACAGTTTAAATTGGATGCGGTTTATGACAGGAAGCCAGTGCAGTTGGTGAAGGATAGGAGTGATGTGGGCAGATTTTTTATTATATGTCAGGGCACGTGCAGCAGAGTTTTGAACCATTTGAAGGCGGTGTATTGATTTGGTGGGTAGTCCGCTGTATAATGAATTACAGAAGTCCAATCTGGAAGTGATAAAAGCATGAATAACAGTTTCCGCATCTATAAAGGTAAGAGAGGGGCGAATACGAACAATATTCCGCAGGTGAAAAAAGCATGATTTGACAGTCTGACTAATGTGTGAGTGAAAGCAGAGCGTGGGGTCAAACAGAACTCCCAGATTCCGTACAGTTTTTGAAGGCCTAATCTCAGTACCATCTATATCAATAAAAATGTCATGTCTGGGTGAGCTCTGTGATCTAGGGTTAATCAACAGGATTTCGGTTTTACCAGCATTAAGCTGTAAGAAGTTAGAGGACATCCATGTTTTAAGTTCGTGAAGGCAGGAGATAACTGAAGAGGGTGGAAAGGATGAATTTGGATCGATCGTGAAGTAAATTTGAATATCATCAGCATAGCTATGAAAATTGAGACCATGCTGTCTGATGATCTGGCCTAACGGTAGCAAGTAGATTAGAAATAGAAGCGGGCCAACTACAGAGCCTTGGGGCACACCATGAGAAACAGGAACAGAGCGTGAGCGATTGTTACCTATCTTAACAAATTGTTGTTTATCACATAGATACGAGGTCAGCCACTGAAGTGCCGCAGCCGTAATGCCTATTGCAGACAATCGTGAGATAAGTGTAGAGTGGCACACAGTGTCAAATGCTGCACTGAGGTCAAGGAGAACCAGGATACTATGTGCACCTGAATCAGAAGCCAGAAGGAGGTCATTTAGTACTTTTAGAAGAGCTGTTTCTGTGCTGTGATATGTCCGGAAACCAGATTGAAGGGGTTCAAAGAGATTGTTACTCTAAGTGTGATTGCAGTTGTGCCACAACTACCTTCTCAAGTAGCTTGCCAACGAAAGCGAGATTTGATATTGGTCTATAATTGCTGTAAGTGGTGTTGTCGAGGCCGGGCTTCTTAAATATTGGGGTAATGGCCGCTACTTTCAGATTAAGCGGAACAGTGGCAGTGGCAAGAGACCTGTTAATAAGGTGAGTAATGGGTTGAATGAGTAAAGAAAAATGAGTTTTTAGAAGGTATTTTGGAATAGGATCAAGTGTACAGGAAGTTGAATTTGATTTGTTAATCATATTTGCAACCACAGATGTATTTGTAAGTGAGAAAGTGTCTAACGGACAACCAATCAAATATGGAGTTGAAGGGGTAGTGGCAGTAGAGGAAAATGACTGATAGATGTTGTCAATTTTTTGTAGGAAAAAAGACTGAAAACCTTCACAAAGATCAGCAGAACCAGTAAGAGCTAAGGTGGACGGTTTGACCAGTTTATTTATTTCTATAAAAAGTGCTTTAGGTTTGCATTTAGCTTTGTTAATAACAGTAGAGAGATAGTTAGAGCGTGCGATGTTAAGTGCTTCTTTGTATTTCACTACTGAGTCAGAAAAGGCTATTGCATGAACAAGAAGGGAGGATTTGTTGTGGAGTCTTTCAAGACGCCTACATTGAGTTTTCAGAACTCTGAGCTCAGGGGTGAACCAAGGAGAGGAGTGAGTAGACGGAACAGTCCTAGTTATTAAAGGAGCAAGCTCATCCAGTACATCACCAAGCGATTTATCATAGGTAGAAACTATCTCATCAGGACACAGCTGATTGAGTGAGGAAGGAAGAGCAGAAACAGCAATGGCAGTGGAGAAATTTTCAACAGTTACAGTTTTCAGATTTCGGTAGGATATAATAATGTTAGTTATAGGTTTTACAATGGGTAGTAAGAAATCAAAGAGAATTAGTTTGTGATCAGAGATGCCCAGATTATGACCCTGGACATTCACATTGTCAATACCAACCGTACAGAGCAGATCGAGAGTATGAGAGTGAGAATGTGTTGGAAAATCGATGTGCTGAGATACTTCAAAATAATCCAGAACAGACAAAAAGTCTTTTGCAGCAGAACAATCAGAATCAACATATATGTTGAAGTCACCAAGCATCATTATTCTATCATGCCGGGCAAAAGCGAGAGTGAGAAGTTCAGTCAGATCAGAACAGAAGTTTGGGTTGTTTCTAGGGGGTCTATAAATCAATAGAATCAGAAGCGGAGCGGGGCCAGCCAGTTGAAGTGAGAGACATTCAAAACTTGGAACATCAAGAATGTCATATTTAGTCACTTTGTAATTGTTCTTAAAGATCACTGCCAGACCACCACCTCTACCACTAAGTCGAGGTTTTGTCAAATAACTATATCCAGCAGGGGTTAAAAGGTTCAGCTCAGTGAAATTGTCAGGTGTTTGCCAGGTTTCAGTCAGAAAGAGTAAATCCAGGTCTCTCTCAGTTGTAACTTCATTCAGTAGTGTACCCTTGCCAGTCAGGGAACGAGTGTTCAAGAGTGCGCAATTGTATCGATGGGGAAAATGCGACGAGTAGGTCACATCTTTGGTTAGGGGTATAAGAGTCCTAGCGCGGTTGAGAGTCACATCGTTACTATGGTAACGCTCCGATCTCAGCGACAGTATCACAGGTATTGAGAGAGGAGTCATAGTTATAAAGCCATCTACGTTTAGCAGACCGGTGGATATAACGTGTACGACATGCAATTCCGAGAGTAGTACACAAATCAAACGTGGAGGATTCCAGACGGATTTGACTATTTAGTTTATGTAGTTGCAATGAAGTATAGTTTAAACAGAAGCAGAACAAGGCCAGCAAAGCCCAGGGCCAGCAATCTCAATGCCAGAGATTTATTAATGGCAAAGTACATCTCTTTGCGATTTAAGACAGCACTCACGGAAAACCAAATGGCCACCCACGTCACTACAACACTACGTTAGCCAGAACCCAACTGATATTAAGTGAATCCACAAAACTAACCCAAGCAGCTCGCTAAACAAGTGCTGGATAGGGTAGGCCTGGATGTCTTGGCCCTCCGTGAAGTTCGGGTTGAACGGGGTGATGTTCTTAGCCAGCTTGTCGAGATCTTTAAAGGTCATCCCATGTGCAGCTTTGGAGTCTGCCTGGATGAGCTCTCTTCGTTAGTTGGCAGTGAACAGTTCTGTGGTGAAGGCCTGTGACACTTTGGGTTGTGGCCATTCACTTCTTCCGTTGTATGGCAGTTCTTGGATGGAGGACACTGTTCTGCTCAGCAGTGGTGATACTGAGGGAGGTCTCTCCCTTCTTGGCTCTGGTTTCTGTTTGAAAACATGCTGGAGTTCATCTCTGACCGCGTAGAGCTCGTCATTGGCGTCATCTCGCTGTTGGGTCAGGTGGTCCATTTCAGCGCTGCACCTTTCCAGGTGGTCTTCCAGAGCATTGATTTT
This sequence comes from Gila robusta, assembly GCA_030770095.1. Taxonomy (NCBI): domain Eukaryota; kingdom Metazoa; phylum Chordata; class Actinopteri; order Cypriniformes; family Leuciscidae; genus Gila; species Gila robusta. Next base: position 1,253,753 of record JAVALU010001416.1, on the reverse strand, counting down.
AGAGTTCTTATTATCAATGTCAGCTTTGGCTTTCTCTAGCTGATGTTCAGCAGACTGGAGTTGGTTTACCAGGTGCTTCTGGACAGTCTTTAATTCATGTTTGTCATGTTCAGTGACTGCAAAGGATTCTTGGAGCTTGTCAACTTGTTTCTTTGTTTCTTGCTCCGCTTCGTCGGGCACTTTGAGTTTGTCTTGAGCTTTCGCTTTGAGCTGGTCTGTGCAGCGTTGAGTGTGCATCAGCTCTCTCAGGAACTCAGTGGTCTGACGCTTGAAGTTGTCCTGGACTTTCACTTCCAGCTTGTCTATGCGGCTTTGGGCACGTCTCAGCTCCTCCTGAAGGTAGGTGATGTGCTTGTCGCTTAGTTTCAGCTGGGCTGTGAAAGCATTGCTTAGGGAACTGGTGATCTTGGTTAGTTCCACGTGGTTGTGGTTCTGGCTTAAATCGTGTGTCAGGAATCTTCTCAGAATTGTGATTATTATTATAATTAATAACAGTTCAATTGTCTTTGGCGTGAGGCAGTCTGTAATGTCACTGAGCCAGGCGTCCACATCTTCCCCTCGGGCAGTGGGGTTTGTCGTCCACGACATGCTGGCACGCTGGGGTGAAGAGACTGACACAGATCTGTGTGGGATTTAAGCCTATATGTGGTTGAACAACTAAGTGTCGTTTCAGTGATTGTACATGAATAGGGAAGTGTCGTAATGTCTAAGTCTTGGTCTAAGTGTAGACGGGTAGGCTAGTGATGTAAAGATTTCTTCACTCAACTGAGTAAAGGAAAGAGAGAGAAAAAGGTTAAAACTAGGGATGGCCCGATACCGATACTGGCATCGGGGATCGGGTCGATACTGTCCTCATATACTCGTACTCGTACTCATAATAATTCGCCGATACCACGCCCCGATACCACGTACATTTTGCAAAACGAAACTGGCCACCGCGAGTGCTTTGTCGAGGTGAACTGAGGCATAGGGACGTGCACTCCCAACGCAATAGAGTGCGGCGCGGCACTAGATCTGATGGCCGAGTGCGAGCACGGGCGCGGGCGGTAATGCACTCACTCTGTGTGTGCGGGTTGCGGGAGAATAAAACGATTCGCGGGACTCCCGCAAACTAGAAATATCTATGAATAAAACATATTAAAACTAATAGATTTTGATTCATCTGTTGCAGAAAAGCAAGAATAACAACTAAAACAAAATAGAAACGATTTACAGGCCAGAGTTTCTATTCATAACATGTTTGCAGCGTTGAGCGATGTAGCCAATCACAGTCATATGTGTTTATTTCTTGAACGCAATGGCCAATCAGAAGCATTTAAGATAGACTCCCCTCACCGCTCAACTTTTTTGTTCAGTGCTGAATTCTGTATGCTGGCAAATCCTCTAATTATAACAGTGTGTGGATATTATGAAAGATTCATTGTGCAGTCAGCTTCATTGATAATAACAGATATGTGTGAGATCACTATGAACTGTCAGCTTTTTAGGAATTAGGCTATTAAGGGAGCGCACTTTGCGCGCATTCAGTCATTCCAGACCACGCATGCAGTAGCCTGCTTGCTTTTATGTTAAATTAACAGTTGTTTGTGTGTTAATACATTTATTATTTTACTCATTATTATTTATTTTTAGACTTGTTAAAACAAGCAGAGAAGAAAAGAAAAACAGTCTTCTAACCTGTGTTCTAAAATAGTCTTCTGTCTTCTTTTCTGGGAGCCTATAGTTACTTTTGCGGTAGAAATATCGGTATCGGTACTCGGTATCGGCAAGTACACAAATGTAAATACTCGTACTCGTATCGGTTTGAAAAAAAATGGTATCGGGCCATCCCTAGTTAAAACAAATCTCAATGGAAAGAAACTTTTTTTTCAATGGGAGAAATAATTTTATAAATATTTTCTATCAATGAAAAGCTGGTTTCAACTCGTGTTGTGAGGACTTCGTCACTCAACTGAGTAAAGGGAAAAAAGGGAGAAAGGTTAAAACCCAATTTCAATGAGAGAAAAAAAAAAAGAAAATTCTTAACTAGGAGAAATATTAATTTTCTCATAAATGCTTCCTATCAATGGCAATCTGATAGGCAATCTTCAAGAAAGGTAAACGATATTATTGTTTATGTTTGCTAGGAAAAATAATACAATAATAATGCTGATACCTCTTTTCTGAGTTTGACAGGATTGACACCACACACCTTAAGTTGGACCTCTTACAGCAGGGATGCTTTGAAGGCGACGCTTGCTCAACACTTGTTTCTGTTAATAGATCTTGGTTAAGATGTCAACATTTAAATTGCTTCTACAAATGCAGGGAGAGTATGGAGAACAAGAGAGGGCTTGATTTAAAAATCAAATACCTAATAATTTGTTTCTTTGAGAATCGATTGATGGTTTTTCCAGGTTTGTTCCCTACAAATGTGAAGAATAAGATGGAATAAAAAAGGACAGAACAGGAAAGATGTGATCAAAAGGAAGGAGATTGGATCCACAAATGGCTCTAAAGCCTTTATGTCTACTACGAGTATAGAATTGATAGTTGATGAACAACTAAACACCCAAAAATAAAAGTTTTGTAAAAGAGGATTGTCTCTAATTTATTTGAAACTCGTAGTGAGATGGCAATGTCTCCTATTGAGGCTCAGGTGTGTCGCTCCCAACTTCAAGCTAGAATAAAGGAGGAAAAGAAAAGGAAAGAAAGTAATAATAATAATGGACAAAATAAGAAAGGGGAAATTAGATGAAGAGGTAAACGAATGAATCAAATAGAGTGGTTAAGTTTATAACCACAACAGGAAGAAAGGAGAAACAGAGAATACAACGCAATGAAATAATGAGCAAGTATTAGTAATTAGTAGAGCAGAGTCTAACAATCTTTTTGTAATAGGAAAAGTGTGGGCGGAATACGTTTACTTAACTTTCAAAGTTCAAGACGTATTCACCTGAAGTGATTAGATCTCAAAGAGAAATTTAGAAATTATGAAAATTATGAAATTTGAATTATTAAAAATAAATCTAGAAATCTTTAGAAATGTTCTGTTTAGAAAAATAGAATTTAAATTTTCATTTAATATTTCCCTTTTAAAAAGAAAAATCAAATTCGAATTTGACAATTAATAATCGTAAACCAGTATTTTCTTTTTCCAAGTAAAATGCAGGTAAAGTGATTAATTATTGTGAACCAATATTTCCCTTTCAAGTAACATATCGGTAAAGTAAAATGTAAGAAAGGTAAAATAAGAAAGAAGAAAAGACCATAGGAAGGTGTAAAAGTCAAGGTGTTTAAATGGTTAAATCACTTTACGTTGTTCAAACAGACAGTGTGTTTAGCTACTGATGGTAATACTGATGATAACAGTTACTAATGCTAAAGGCTTTAGCATATAGACCTCAATGTAAACAACTGCTTAGGTTAGCTTAGCCACCTTTTAGTTTGTTTACTAATGACGTTGATTCACTGTTCATGCGCGAGTCAGAGTTCACCCGGAAGCATTGGTTAAGACTTCCGTGTCACGATCGTAACTATGGCGTCCAAACAAACACTAGTGGGCAAACACCTGAATTGCAAACAGTTTGTAAACAGTATGTTAACGTTACATGAAATGTGGGCGCATTTCAACATATCAAAAAATATACACGTACAGTCAATCACATTACGTGAAATGTCGGCACATTTCAATACTGTACAAATAAGAGACACCACTAGTTGCTGGTTTTACGACGTGGGGCTTCACTCAGTTTGTTAAGAGTGATATTAACTTTAAGCAAGCGGGTTGCACTGTAATAGATGGAACAATGGCGATCTCGACGGATCGTCTCTGTGCAAGTTGATCTGGGCACATGAAACAACAGGGTTCTTAACTGTTGGTTCAGTTTCAATATCAAGCTTTACTTGAACAAAACTTACAATAATTCCTATTCAATTACACTCGGACACGCGCAGTGTTTACACGATAAATAATTGAACAGACACAAACAGATAATCATAAACTGTTTATCACGGGGATCGCAGTGGAACACGCACTGACAATCAGACAAATAAATATAAGGCTTATGACAACGTTAGATGAGGAACACGCTCATCGCTCTGTGAGGAGAATATTCGTCCTTAAAGGGTTATTTTAATTACTGCAGTTTTAATTTCGTTCAGCTCTCTGACTGATATAACGTTACACACACATACATATAGGTATTTGAAAGACGCTGGAACACGCAGACATCAGTTTAGCTATTATAAGGCATTTCAGAAAATGAGGAACACGCTCAATTCTTACCTTGTCCTAGTGTGAGATTTTATATCTTAAATTAATTTACTGCACTTTTAAAAACAAAAGAAATTATTAGGGAGGCAGACAAGACGAGTAACAGCTTTCTTTAGGTGCATTCACTCAAGCAGCATTCATTCAAATGAGCCGCGCGGCGCGCGCTACGTCACACACAGACTCTCTGAGGTTCGGATCTCTCATCCGTACAATATGAAAAGATAAATTACTTGGTATATGCTTAAAATTTTGATTAAACTGCCTGCATTCTCCACCATTATGTAAGGAACTAACCGAGTAACATGTCTGGGTTAGACAGGTCAATTTAGCTCAAAAGGAATTATTAATTAATTTATAGGGAATCACTTAAACAGCTCGCAAATGACTCGTCCAGCGTTCATTTGAACGGGCCGTAACTGCGTTATCTTGGTGGGTCCCGAGCTGTGCCATCACTGAACCAATCTAACTTGACCAGTTCTTCCTCTATTTAGGCTCATCTCTTTGAAGCTTGCAGGGCCATAAAGTCGTTTTGTAGACTAGCTGGAGCTGGGATCTTTACGGTTCTGGAATGTTGATTTGGGGTCTGGTGTGTTGAGTTCTGTGTGGAATTCTGTTTCAGAATCAGAATCAGAATTTGAATGAATCACATGGAGGATTAATTTGTGTTTGGTTCGACCTAAATTCCTACATTAACTTTGACATTATTTTCATTCAAGAGTTTAAAAGAATAGTAAAACATTCGCTCACATTTAATGATGCACAGATATCATTGAAGCCTTTTTCATGTATGGAGTCTGATGAAATAACGAGTTAATACATATGAGAAAATGTATTATATTTAACCAAAAATACTTTGCCACGAGAAAAGACGGAACACGCGTGAGACCTTCACCGCTAATTCGAATACCGCCATTGGATCGAGTTAGTTGGCCTTACAGGTGACTTGACTTGACTAGAAATATGACGGAAGTTATTAAAATTTTTGGGGTCTGCACCAGGTTTCTTAAGTATAGGAGTTATTGCAGCTGATTTCAGAGATGGAGGAACAATACCAGAGGTGAGAGAATAATGTATAATGGTAGTTATTTGGGAAGAGAGAGAGGTTGAGCAAGCTTTTACTAAGATGGTAGGAAGCTGGCAAGTAGTTGGTTTTGAGTTTTTAATAATATTTCAGCAACAGAGGGAAGCAAGAAACTGGAGAATGAACGAGAAAAAGGTGTCGTAAAACTGAAAAAGACAGACTGTGAGAGGTATTAATAGTCAGTTTGTGGTGAATCTTGTGTACTTTTGGAGTTAAAAAATGACAATAAGGAGTTACAGTAAGCAGATGAGTACAGATGAGGTGCGAGAGAGTCTGGTGGTCATAGTATTTTGTTGACCATGGAGAACAGGGTTCTGGTATTTCCTTCGCCTGAACTGATTATATCTGCATAATAGAATGATTTGACTGTAGAAAGAGCGCCCTTGTAGTGAAGAATGTGGTTTTTGTACATTTCTTGATACACAACGAGTCCAGTTTTCTTGTAAAGGCATTCCAGGCAACGTCCTTTTACCTGGAGCTGGCGTAGTTCTGATGTAAACCATGGAGCAGAATGGGTAAAATAAACAGTCCGGGTTTTTAAAAGAGCCAGAGAATTTAAAATGTTTTGTAGGCCGTCATTGTAGTGAAAAAACAGATCATCAGGGTCTGAAAAACATTTTATACTAGGGAGGCATTTAATTTCAGTAGATAGATTGTTTAAATCAATGTCCTTAATATTTCTGAATGAAATAACACGTGGCAGTTTTATTTTGGTCAGTGTTAAGTTGACATTAAAAGAAATTACCTTGTGATCAGAGATGGGGAAGTTGGCCGCATTGCAACCATAAGGAGTGACACCAGAGCAGCAAACCAAGTCCAAAACATGACCTTTGGAGTGAGTGGGAAAGTGAATATGTTGCTCCAATCCAAAACTGTCCAGGCAAGATGAAAATTCCCTTGTATATGCATTAGTGGTATTGTCCATATGTATATTAAAATCCCCCAGTAGTTTCACGTTAGGGGAGAGTGAGCAGATAAATGTGAGAAAAGCAGCAAATTCATTTATAAACTCAGTATTGGGCTTGGGTGGACGATAAACAGTTGGCACTATAGTTGGAATAGGGGCCGTTCAGTTGTAGGGCAATGGATTCAAATGAACCGTAAGAAGGTACAGAAACGGGTGAGATTTTCCACTTCTCGTGGTATATTATGGCGAAACCTCCCCCTCTGCCCGAATCACAGGGTTGACAGATGTAAACAAACCCAGGGGGAGTAGATTTATTAAGCTGTAAAAAGTCATTAAGTTGTTGCCATGTTTCAGTCAGACACAGAAAATCAAACTTACGATCACTCAGAAGATCCTGGAGTAGAGGACCCTTGTGCGTTAGAGAGCGAGTATTGAACGGTCCGAAGCTGACGTTGTTGTGGTCAAGTTGGATGTTGGCGTTAGCTGACCTGGCTATGATACTGTGGTCAACTTTTCGTGTGGAGCTTTTGGGGGATGACGAGTAGATGTTGTGTTTGAAATAACAAACTATTATATTATATTTTCTAAATATTTTCGCTCTCACATCCGTCAAATGTCATTCTGACTGTCATCTGACAAACTAAGTTCCGATCCGAAAATTAATTTTTTGGGGGGGTTTCTAGGCGTTTGTATTTGTATTTACTTAATGAATGAATGAAATAATGAATGAATCACTCGGCCTAGCCTACTACACAAGGCTATGGAGAAAGAGTTACTGGTCGACTGCATGGACTTTATTTGTTGACTTGTTGACATGACAAGCTTTGGCTCCATTCCGGCGTGATGAGTCGATCTTCAAGTACTGGGTGAATATATGAATGCTACCAATCTGAATTCTGACTTGTGCTGTAGTCTGAACCATAATCATACCGTGTTCATTTGTTGGCCTGCCCAACAACTGAGCTGGACGATGACATTTTTTTGCAGAACTGCTTTATAGATGAAATTGACTAGTTTTCATAATTGATGAACTATATACAATGGAATTAAATCAACACTGAACTGACTGAACAACAGCCGAAATGCACAATTTTCCTGTTATCCCTGTAAAGTTACTTTTGAAACAATCTATATAGTATAAATAATTATATAAATAAGAGTGACTTGACTTAACTTGAGTTTGAAAAAAAAAAAAAAAATCCAAGAATTGACGTCTAAATAAAGAATTTTCTATTTTATTATATGGCTTCTCTTAAGTAACTGTTTTCACAAAAAAAGATCTGCAGAGATTTTGCTATGATAACTGAACAAGTAGAGGTTGTAAGGACCCAAGTGCAGCTTTATTTTAAAGCAATATGTAAGAAAACAAGGAACCAATGTGCATATAGGACAAAGAAAACAAGACAAATACACAGGAGGGTGTAAGTACACTAGGAGCAATGATTGCTCACATTAACAAAAGAAAAGAAAAGAAAGAAAAGTAGGGAACTTTGAGCCAAGAACAAGGAAAGCAAAATAAAGTAAAAGCATAAGACCATATGCTTTAGAGATATTTAAACATCTAAATAGACAGTGTAAAATAAAATATTAGATTTACCGTTTACAGGTTCTTTAATTTCTCTTTTTAATCTTTAATGTATAAAAAAGGTTAAAGGTGAACTTAGTCCAAATTTTTGGTTCAAATTGTGGTGACATATGCCAGTCAGCTAGCAGCATTAATGGAGCCTCAAGCATTTACCGTTTACACTAGTAACATATTACTAGTCAAAAGAATATAGTCTTTCTATGCGTGCCTGTCTATCAACAATAGAGCGCCACCCTCAGGCTGAATAACACTTTAGACCTCTGCCAAAATTATGCCTGCATGTGTTCAGTGATTATATAAATCTTACAAAATGTTTATCATAACTTAACGCTAAAGCAAAGAATCTGCCCTACCTAAATTTACGGTCAGGAGCCGCTACTGCAGTTTATAATTTTAAGTTTTAAAATAAATACATGTTCATTTTTGAAACATGTGCATATATTATATTACTATACGTCTTTATTCATGTGTAATATTTCAGATATTTATAATTTTCTTTCTAGAACAAGCCCAAACATCATAAAATTACAACAGCATGACCAAAAATCTTGAATGAAGAAAAATTCAAAACATACAGTAGCAAATCTCAAATGCTTGATTGTGTGATGAAGAGGCTGAAGCAGTAAGATCAAAGGTCCAGGGAAACTCAGAGCACGGAGAGACTCCAGGGAAAGGTATGGAAACGTCTGCGTGGCAAAACAAGACTTCGCAATGAACATGGGGAGAAGGGGCCAGAAAAAGGAGGCTGAGTGTGTACAGGTGATGAGGATGAGGCAGGGCTGGAAGGTGATCAGAAGGTGAAGAGGGTGATGGGAAGTGCAGTCCTAGTATTCAGGGGAGAGTGATCTAGTGATGCCAGAAGGAGGTGTCCTAGAGCGCTCCGTGATAGATTGCTTGCATCAAGCGTAGTGCTTCTGTGTTGTACGTCACACGCATCACACACATGACCAGCGTCGGCCAATAGTGAGCCTACGTGTGACGTACAACACAGAAGCACTACGGTGTTAAACTAGTGAACTCACTCGAGGCCCACAGAGAAGGAAATGAATAGTTGAAATAAAGTCGTTATTTTTGGGTTTTTTTGTGCACAAAAAGTATTCTCGTTGCTTGATAAACTTAAAAATTGAGCCACTGTAGTCACTTGGACTATTTTAACGATGTCTTTACACAAATTAAGGCTTGGAAGATGTCTTAAAATAGAGCAGAAAGGCTTAAATTAATGAAGTCATGTTGATTGTTGCATGCTTTGCAAAAAAAAAAAAGTTGTTCCTCAGTATCAGATTATATCTTTTATCAGTATCTTTTTTTATTTGCCTTTAAAATTTACATTTTACAGACATCTAGCAAAACATGTCAATCCTGGGCAATGGAGGGAGTACAGCTGTGACGACATTGCAGTAAGCAGCAAAACCATTATAAGCATAACAGGCCTAACAAATAAATCAAATAAAACATAACAGGCCTACCAGCTTTTGATGTATTGAATTCATCATCATCATTATTATTATTATTTAATTCTCAGGGCATTCCCAGACAACCAAATTCAAATAACTGCGGAGTGTGTGTGTTAATGGTCGGTTAAGTCAGTGTTGTAATAATAACAATATTGTAGCATGTACATTTTAATGGAGGGGCGTTTTTATTTCAATGAAGCCTTTATTTTTGTATTTTATTTTTAAATCCACAGTGACATGCTAACAATTAGAAGATGGTGGTGCATGCTTCTGCTGAGTAACTATCCTCTGAAGTAAGTTAGATCAAGTTGTACTGTATTTAAAAGGTTGCCAACTTATCTGTGAACATAAATGTAACAGTTTAAAAGAAATACTAAGTGTTTTTAAATATAGATTGCAAATAAATTCATTACATTTATCAATCTAAACATGTGGATTTCAATCCTGGTCCTGGGGATGTAATCAAGAACAAACTGTCTTCATGAGACTACAATTAAACATTTGAATGTCAGACTCTGGAGAGTAGAGAGAGCAAGTATTGGTTCCCACTTTAACTTTTGAACAGATCAAATAACAGGGTTTTGAAAATGATGCTACTCTTATTCTTACTCTCCAGTTTAGAGGCGATGGAAGTAGCGCAAGAGCTCGGAGTACGTCAGAAATAGAGTGGCATCAGTTTACTGTCGGGGTTTTGTTGTGTCATCTAGCATTGTGTCGCATCCAGTGTAGTATCACTGATTATAATGGGTTCTAGTGTCTTTGTCCAGTCTAGACACAGTGTTATGAAATAGCAGAGCCCGGCCACATATTCTCAGTGTTCTGCCTTTAAATTCTCGAGCTCAAGCTTAACCTGACACACTCCTGTGCCATGAACTATTGGATGTGGCAGTTCATCTGGCACTGTGAATCCTGGTTGTAGAAGGATGGAAATTGAAATCCATAGTGTGGATGTCATAACCAAAATTACATATTACTTAACAATTAGTTAATAGTCATGTGCCTCAACAAGTAAAGTCATAACATAATGATACCTTTTCAAATTATTAGCTAATGATTAAAGCAGACAACTGGAAGTTGAAGTACATTGCTTTGACCCATTGTGGTAATTAACACATTAATTTACACTATTAGTTAATAAAATGTTATTAAGGAATTAATACACAATGACACATTTAATTGATATCATTTCATTTATTACTTAATCTATTAATCATATAGACTCTTTATTAGTTGCTGATGCACTAATAATTCATTAATGGTTTAGTTCTTCATGAGTCATACATTAACTCATGATTATTTGTGCATTAGTAAAACATGAATTAATGCATATTAGTGCACCCCAGTGGCGGCTTGTCAATAGAGGGCGCTGGGGCGCCGCCCCCATCAAGATTCAAGAAATATACATATACAAAAATTATATAAAAATACAAAAATAAAATAGTTTTTTCATACGATGTGCCGACTGGTAGAAAGAAAAGCATCAGCATTTAATAAAAACTGGCTTTAATCGGTCAACTATTTTCTATATTTTTCAATGTGTTTCATGCGGGACGCCGGACAAATGGATGTCTATGTGAGACTTTAAATTTTCGGGCAACATGTGACCTGAAGCTGGTTTCTAATTGGTTTCTTAAAGATTCTCCTCGGGGCGCAAGTCGTTGCGTCCCTGGCCAATCAGAATTGGATACATGTTATTTTATCCAATATGATTGGTTCTCGTCACCTGTCATTCAACTTTACGCTCTGGGCCACTACTGAGTGCGAGTGCGCAGGCGACACCACTTCGACTCCGTCAAAACCTTGCTAGGCTGATCAACATTTTTGTATAAACAATGGCAGCAGTTCATTCAAATTCTGTAATTTACTTACAAAAAAACCCTTTCACAAGGCTTTCGCTGGAAGAAAAAAAAAGATAAAGGATCTCGGACCGGACCAACCCGTTTTACAAATCCAGCAGCAGGCCAGTGACAGAGGACGAAGCTACACACGGAGCTTCACCCGCGCTTGTTATGAGAAACGGAGGTGGCTGGCTGGATGTCATGTTAGCAATTCTCTATTTTGTTTTCCCTGTCTTTTATTTCAAAGTGTCGGCACTGAAGTTTTGTGGACAACGACGGGGGTAAGAGACCTCAAACATCTCTCTGACAAATGCAAACGTCATGAAAGTAGCCGCAGCCATATTGATAATAGCATGAAACTAACGTTTTTGGGCAGAGTTAGCATTGCTGAACAACTAGATGAAGGCTACAGGATTGGCATTAGAAGGCACAACAAAGAGGTGACAAAAAATCGACACATACTGTCCAGGATAATAGACTGTGTGAAATTTTGTGGAGCATTTGAGTTGGCGTTACGTGGCCATGATGAGCGTGAGAGCTCCGATAACTTTGCGTATATTTCGCGGATTGGTGGATTTTGTTGCCTCTCTTGATGGAGCATTGAAAGAGCACCTTGACAGTGCTACAGTATTTAAGGGAACGTCGAAAACTATACAGAACGAGCTACTGGACTGTATGTTGTCTGTTACAAGAGAAGAAATATTCAAAGAAGTCCAGACAAGTAGTTTTTTATCAATCCAGGCAGATGAAACAACAGATATTGCCACACAGTCCCAACTTGTGCTTGTGCTGCGCTACATCGACGACAAAAATAACGTGCAGGAAAGATTTTTTGAGTTCATCCCTCTGCAGTCAGCTACAGCTGGTAAAAGACTGCACTAAAAGAGTGTCTTGCTTCTATCCTTCCTGAGGATCAGAAAAGTAAGCTCATCTGCCAGGCATATGATGGGGCCAGCGTGATGAGGGGTGCCACTGCAGGTGTTCAGAGGAAAATACAAGATGTGTACCCAAATGCCCACTACATCCACTGCTACGCACATCAGCTCAACCTGATAATGCAACAGGCCACGTCTCACATATCCAAGACGAGAATTTTTTTCTGAGCATACAAGACTCAGGTGACTTTGACCCCAATACTGTCAGAGAAGCAGAAGCCCTGGCCATGCTACTGGAGGATGAGGATTTTAAGTTCTTTCTGGAACTTTATCACCACATCATGCCACATGTAGACTTCCTCTATGCCAAGCCCCAGAAAAGAACATTGATTCGGTCCATATCAAAGTGAGCATCCAACAGTTCCAACAGGAAATACAAAAGATCAGGTAACTTTATTCCTGTAATATAATCATTATTTGCTTTCTCTTTCATTTTTAACTCTCTTTATCCTTTGCCAAAATTATAATAAATTATCTTTGTCCTTTGCAGAAACTCTCTCCACTCCATTGGTGAGTAAAGCAGTGATTCTCGTCCAACAAAGAGGCGCCGGGCGCTCAGTCCAGAAGACCGTGAAAGGATTGCAGCAGAGGTGAGTTTGTTATAGAAATCAGTCAAAATACCATTTTACATTATTGTTGTGCTGCAGAGATGTCCTGCCTACATATCATATTCTACAGACTCAAGAATTTTTTTTTAGTTTAGTATAAATACTTACAAAAATCATAATTTTAATATTATACAACAGCATCCCAAAAATAATAAATTGGCAACATAAAAATAAATGATCAAATGAAATTTGAAGCCACCAAAAACTACAGTCTTGTATGGGACAAAAACGTCCGGGTTACGTATGTAACCCTAGTTCCCCGAAGGGACGGACGCTGCGTGTAATCGCAGTGGGAACGCCCCCCAGCATAACGTGTCTGAAGCATGAATGAAATCAGTCAATGGAGAAATGGAGCGTCACAGCAAGTGACGTCATTGACCAGGAAGCTAAAAATATCCCCTGAATACACAAGCCGCCAGCTTCTAATGTTACTGAAGCAAGCGACCCAAGGGGATGCCGGGAGTATGGCAGGACACGCAGCGTCCGTCCCTTCGGGGAACTAGGGTTACATACGTAACCCGGACATTCCCCTTCAGGGACTACCGCTGCGTGTAATCGCAGTGGGAACGCAATACCCACATCCCCATACGAACAGGTCCCCGTCGTGTGTGACTAGGAGACACAAGCCGAAGAGAGAACCTGAGCCCCAGGAGTGGAGCTAAAATCGAGAGAATAAAATCTGACGAAAGTGTGCGGTGAGGACCAGCCTGCCGCATCACAAACGTCCTGAAGAGAAGCCCCTGAAAGAAGAGCTGTAGAGGCAGCCATACTCCTGGTAGAATGGGCCCTTACAGCCAAGGGTGAGGGCTGACCGGCCGAAACGTAAGCGAGTGAGATGGCCTCAACCACCCACTTGCTCATCCTTTGCTTAGATGCAGGACACCCCTTCTTAGGTGACCGAAAACAGACAAACAACTGTTCCGATTTCCTCCACAGGGCAGCTCTGTGGACATAAGCATCTAAAGCCCTAACGGGACACAGCAAATTCAACTTCTCCTGGTCTGACGTCAAAAAAGGCGGAGGACAGAAGGCCTGCAGTACTATAGGTCTAACGGAAGTGGTTGGCACCTTAGGAACATACCCTGGTCTGGGACAGAGAAAAGCCTTAACCAAACCCGGAGCAAATTCCAGGCACGAGGGAGCCACCGAGAGTGCTTGAATATCTCCAAATCTCTTTAGAGACGAGATAGCGAGAAGGACAGTCTTAAGTGTAAGGAACTTTTCCGAAACTTCCTCGATGGGCTCGAAAGGAGCTAGGGAGAGACCCTCTAAGACAATGGCCAGATCCCAAGATGGTACCCTCGTGCGAACTGTAGGCCTCAGCCTCAGGGCACCACGAAGGAAGCGAGATATAAGTGGGTGTCTCCCGAGAGAACCTCCACTTGATGGGGCGTGGTAAGCAGCTAAGGCCGCCACGTACACCTTCAGTGTGGAGTGGGATAACCCTGTGGAGAGACGGTCCTGCAGGAAATCCAGCACTGTACCAACCGGGCAGTTAACTGGGTCCTGCTGGCGCTCTCTGCACCAAGAGGTGAAAAGTTTCCACCTCGCGGCATATAACTTCCTCGTGGCGGGAGCTCTGGATTGGAGGATGGCCTCAACGACCTCAGTCGAGAGACCAGAGTCTATGAGCTGGGCCCCCTCAGAGGCCAAGCCCACAGCCTCCATAGTTCTGGGCGGGGGTGAAGGATCGACCCACTCGCCTGAGAGAGTAGATCTCTCCTGATCGGTATCTCCAGGGGAGAGCCGTCGAGGAGAGACACTAGGTCCGCAAACCATACTCGGGCCGGCCAGAACGGGGCTATTAGCAGAAGACTGAGCCCGTCCCGGCGAACCCTCTCCAGAACTCCCGGGGGCAGAGCGATCGGGGGAAAAGCGTACAGGCTTGACCTCGGCCATGGATGTACCATCGCGTCCAACCCCAGGGGGGCTGGCTGGCTGAGAGAGAACCACAGTGGACAGTGAGATGTCTCTCGGGAAGCAAATAGGTCTACCTCGGCACGACCGAAATGCTCCCATAGGAGCTCCACCACCTCTGGGTGAAGACTCCATTCCCCGGGCCTCGGCCCCTGCCTCGACAGGATGTCTGCCCCCTGATTTAAATACCCCGGGAGATAAATAGCTCTCAGAGAAAGAATTTTCCCCTGGGACCATAGAAGGATCTGACGTGCCAGTTTGTAAAGCGGGCGAGAACGCAGACCCCCCTGATGGTTGATATAAGAGACCACCGACGTGTTGTCTGTTCGGACAAGGACATGGTGGCCCCTTAGGTGTGGGAGGAAGTGTTTCAGAGCCTGAAATACTGCCAACATCTCTAGACAATTTATGTGCCATAGACGGTGATGGTCCTCCCACAGACCCCGAGCTGGGCGACCACTCATGATCGCTCCCCAACCCGTGAGAGAGGCATCTGTCGTTAGCAGAACGCGACGACAAGGAGCTCCCAACACAGGTCCTTGGGACAGAAAGCAGGGATCTTTCCACATAACCAGGGCGCGATGACACCGTCGCGAACTCATGATCATGCGAAAAGGATCTCCCCTCGGGGAGAAACCCGTGGTTCTGAGCCACCACTGTAATGGTCTCATGTGCAGGAGGCCAAAGGGTATCACGTTGGACGCAGCCGCCATGAGACCTAACAATCTCTGGAACTGTTTTACGGTGGATGAGTGGCCTAGCTTGACCTGATATACTGCGGCGAGAATCGAAGCAGCACGAGCAGGTGACAATCGTGCCTGCATCGTCGTCGAATCCCATACTACACCGAGAAAGGTGGTTCTCTGTAATGGAGAAAGAACACTCTTCTTGGCGTTGAGTCTCAACCCCAATCTTTTGATGTGAGCAAGAACAGCATCTCGATGCCGAACCGCCTGATGTTCCGACTGAGCTAGAATTAACCAATCGTCTATATAGTTCAGAATACGGATGCCCTGTAGCCTGAGCGGAGCTATAGCTGCATCCATACACTTCGTGAACGTGCGGGGTGACAGTGCTAGGCCAAACGGAAGAACCCGATATTGGTACGCTTCGCCCCCGAAAGCGAACCTCAGGAACTTCCTGTGTTGAGGGAGGATAGAAACATGGAAGTAGGCGTCCTTTAGATCTATCGTGACAAACCAGTCCTCGGATCTGATCTGTGACACGATCTGTTTGAGAGTGAGCATTTTGAATCTGAGCTTCCCAACAGTGCGATTTAAGAGACGCAGATCTAGAATGGGACGCAGCCCTCCATCTTTTTTCGGAACGATGAAGTACCGGCTGTAATATCCTAACTCCCTGCTGAGTGGAGGAACCCGTTCTATAGCCTCTTTCTGCAGCAGAGTTTTTACCTCCTGTTCTAGTACCAGAGCCTGCTCGGAGCCCACCACAGTAGGCAGAACCCTTCTGAACCGAGGTGGACGCGTTCTGAACTGAATAGCGTACCCGTTCTTTATAATATTCAGGACCCACTGAGAAACATTGGGAAGCATTTCCCATTCCGCCAGGAACTGTACTAAGGGAACCAGCCTCTCGAGGCTGGCCTCTGGATGAACATCCCGAGTGACAGACACAGCGCCCTGTAACGTACTGGCAGGAAACGGCTGGTCTGAACACTCCGCAACCCTCCTCAGAGGGGGCGAGCGTCCCTCGGGAAATCGCTCGCCGAGTCTCTCTACGCCCTGTATAGGCAGGGTTGGTAGAACAGACCCCTGAGGGCATCGAGAAAGACAGGGCACCGTGTTCTTGTGCGGTGAACTCAAGTCTTTCCCGATGGGGACCACCCTCAGAGTCCTGACGTTCAGCCCGTCAGGGTTTCTTCGACGCGGCCTTTCTGGCGACAATGACTGTCCTCAGATCAGTCCTGCCCCGAGAAGGCCGCGCCGGAGAGCGCCTTGCCTCGTCCCTCCACTCTCTCTGCGGGGGGGCACGAGACGCGACACTCCGCTTCTGCTGTGCTCTTTTGGAGGACGAACTCGACGGCTGGGACTGCCCTCGTTCAGCAGCCCCAGCGACACGCACTTTGAGAGGGATGAACTTATGAAAAGCAGCTGCCTGTTTTTTCTCTTCCTGGAACCTCTCCGTGACAGACTGAAGAGCGTCACCGAAGAGACCCGCAGGCGAAACGGGAGCATTTAAAAGGAGAGTCTTGTCTTTTTCTTTCATGGAGGTCTGACTCAACCATAAATGTCTTTCTGTGGCCACCATGGCTGCCATAGACCGACCGATAGATTTTGCGGTCTCTCTGGTGGCACGAAGAGTGAGATCAGCGGTCTGCCTGAGTTCGCTAATCATATCAGCGGAAATTTCTCCTCCCTCACACGCATCTTTTAGCAGGTCGGCCTGATAAGCCTGCATAATAGCCATCGTATGTAGACAAGCAGCCGCCTGCCCAGCCGCCGAGAAAGCCTTCCCCACCAGCACAGAGGTATTCTTTAATGGTCTCGATGGAAGAGCCGGTGCTTTAAGAGAAGACGACGAAGCAGGAGAAAGATAGCTCGCGAGCGTCTCCTCTGCCTTCGGCATCGTAACATAACCAGCAGATTTAGCACCAGAAATGTTACCATAAGCATTAGACTGGTTTGTGTAAATTCTGCTAGAAACCGGTCTAACCCAGGTCTTTGAAACCTCAGCATGAAGGTCTGGGAAGAACGGTAGGCACCGGCGAGAAGGTTGAGGTGCTGCAGACAGAAATCTATCATCTAGTTTACTTTTGTTCCTAGACTGCTGTCTATCAGCTGGCCAATCTAAGCTGAGCTTTTCAACAGCCCTAGATAACACATCCATCAAACCTTCATCATTTGCAGTATAATGTGGCAAACTAGTTTCCTCAGATACAAAGCTTTCGACATCCAGCTCCTCAGAACTGGACAATCTTAAAACAACATCATCATGTGCCTCCACCCGGGCAGAAGTAACCGCCGCAGCGCGTGCTTCCAGAGCCGGGTAAGAGGCACTGGATCCCGCCGGAGAAAGCTGAGATAGGGCGGGGGCCCGTCTCAACGTCGCCGGTGAGATCCATCTGCGAGCCCCAAGACAAGCGCCGCCGCTCTGCCTCAACAGAAGCGGGACCCGAGCCTCGGGGAGCTCGCAGCATACCGCTCTCCTCGAAGAGCGATCGCCGCGAGCGCAGAGTTCTCAGAGGAAAGCGCTCGCAATGCTCACAATCGACTCCCTCGAGAGCCGACTGGGCATGCTGCACTCCCAAACAAGCCACACATAGCTGGTGTGAATCCCCACCAGTGATGTATCGTGTACAGGGGGAAACACACTTCTTATACTGCTCGCTCATATTCTCTGGTTTTTTTTTATATATATATATATATAGTGATAAACTCCTGACAGAACAGACAAACACAATCGAGATTTCAGTTCACACACACAGAGCGCTGCTGAAGGGACAGAAGCTGGCGGCTTGTGTATTCAGGGGATATTTATAGCTTCCTGGTCAATGACGTCACTTGCTGTGACGCTCCATTTCTCCATTGACTGATTTCATTCATGCTTCAGACGCGTTACGCTGGGGGGCGTTCCCACTGTGATTACACGCAGCGGTAGTCCCTGAAGGGGAACTCAAATGGCTCTATTTTTCTTTTGAAAGTTATTGCAACTGTGACAATTAGTGGTCTACTCCAGGCTACTACCTTACATTTATATATCTATTTGTTTAATTATCTCTATAGGTCTGTGACACAATCCTGGGACACACTAGGGAGCGTTTCTCCTTCACAGACCACCTTGTCTGTGCCACCTTGTTGCAGGGGGACAGGTTTGATGAGTACAAGGATACCTTTCCTGAAGATGCATTGAGCAGCACCATGAAAGCGTACCCGATGCTCAGTGGAAGCAAGCTGAAGACAGAGCTCAGTCTCATCTACAGCAAGGAAGAGTTCAGAGCCTGCCGTGGTGCTGTGGACCTATTCCAGCTGTTTATGGAGAATAATCTCGAAGAAGTATTTTCCGAAACTGTGACTCTCCTAAAAGTTATCATTACCACATCCATGACCACGGCTGAAGCTGAGAGGTGCTTCTCAACCTTGAAAAGAATAAAAACTTTTCTCAGAAACACCATGACCCAGGAGAGGCTGAATGCACTGGCATTGCTGTCCATGGAAAAGAGACTTGTTACGGAGGTGACTGACTTTAATCAGAGAGTAATTGAGAAATTTGCTGGCCAGAAAGAAAGAAGAGCAAAATTTATGTTCAAGTAGAAAACATGCTTTTTGGTACTTCTTTATTGGTCTGAAATGTAAATAAAGATCATCAAAATTTATATTCAAGTAGTCAACATGGTTTTTGGTACTACTTTGTATTTATTTGCCCCCCTCAATAAAAAAATAAAAAAAATGCGCCCCCCCAAAAATAAATATCACCAGCCGCCACTGGAATGGAAACAGCTGGGGGTGATGAGGGAGATGTGTGTGCGTGATGAATGGTGCGGTGATCTGCGAGTGTGAGTGTGTGTCCAAAAGGGGGAGACAGAGTAAAGAGAAAGAGAGCCAGGATCATGACAAGGCCGATCTCAAATCTACCTTTTCTGTCAAAGATACTAGAAAAGGCAGTATCCTCACAACTATGTTCCTTTCTAGAAAGAAATGGTATCTGCAAGGATTTCCAGTCAGGATTTAGACCGTATCATAGTACTGAGACAGCTCTCATTAGAGACACAAATGATTTGCTCTTATCATCCGATTGTGGTTGTATCTCTCTATTAGTGTTACTCGATCTTAGTGCTGCATTTGATACTATAGACCACAACATTCTCTTAAATAGACTAGAAAACGATGTTGGCATTAGTGGAATTGCATTAGCATGATTTAAATCATTCTTATCTGACCGTTATCAGTTTGTAGCAGTAAATGAAGAGATGTCTTATTGAGACTTATTGTCCAGTTGATAATACCTAGAATATCAAAATTGACTGCTGGCGGTAGATCCTTTTCCTATTTAGGACCAAAACTTTGGAACAATCTTCCTAACATTGTCCGGGAAGCAGACACAGTCTGTCAGTTCAAAGCTAGACTAAAAACACATCTCTTTGACCTAGCATACACATAACACATTATCGACTTCTATAATTCAATATAAGGCTGCATAGATTAGGTTAGCCAGAACTGGGAACACTTCCCTTAAATCCTGATGTACTCGTTACATCATAAGAAGAATGGCATCTACGCTAATTTTAGTGTCTTTGTTTATCCCGAGGTTTTCCCGCAGCCTGCCGGATCCAGGCCGTATCCAGATCTGACGAAGGACCTTCGACTGGACCCGATGACAATGCAGTGCTGAAGTGCCAACTAGCCTCTCCCTATGGAGGATCCCTATACCACTCTACAGATAAAGCGTAGTGGAATTTTTTGGTTCGCGTACCTACCCGAAGTGATAAAATAAAATTAAATTCTGCATCAAAATTTATAGACAAGACAAGTAGTTTGTTTAGGCATGGTTTGTAGGGAATTACAAACCTGTGCACATATATTCAAATGCACATTTATATTTGATGCAAGTCTTATTTTATTTTAACCACAGAAAATATTTGATATTTTGTAAAAGATAACTGGACACAATATTTGAATATTAGGCTATGGTTACCTTGACCATGAAATCCTAGTGAGAAATTACTTGTGAGAAAGAGAAACATATCCAATACTGTTAGCTAGCTAGCTGTTGACATATTCTATTCTAGCTAGCTAATGTTAGCTACACTAAAAAAAGATGGGTTTTTAAAGGGGAACTCGGCAACTCTAGCTATTTCTTCGCTGATTTTCACTTTTGTTGTCGCATGTTTTCTCAACGAGCTCCCCCTACAGCTGTGGGGACACAACAATGTTGTAAAAAAACTCACTTGCGGCCCCTCCTCCCCCTTTCTACCACTGCTCATGTGCATTTGTTATTATCGGAGCCGGACAACTTTATCGTGTGGAGCTATATCTACCGAGGTGGGTAATACATCATACACATTGAGGGCGGCGTGTGTGTTTATGTCGAATTGCCATAAAGCAGTTTGTGTTTCTCGCTGTACCACGCTTCTCACGAGACTTCCTGTTTCCAACTTACTGGGACGTTAGTCCCCATGTTGCAAGGTTGGTTTTCCACCTAGGAACGTTGGGGGGAGCGGGGAAAGTCACCATTTTCACCAGAACAGGTTATTAAACCATCCAAATGATTTCTAAACGGTTTTATTAAGTTGAAATAGTTGCCGAATGCCCCTTTAAAGCTTATTTATATGTAATAGGCCTAAAAGTTCTATTAAGAACCGTATAGTCTTGAATAAGCCATTATGCTGAAATGGTTCGATGTGTTAAGAGTTTAGGGTCCTTTTTTTCCCGCCTTTTTGATTTTAAAATCTGTAACTGTCAAAGCCACCTGAAATAACATAGGAAATGAATACGGTCATTTTAGACCCGTGTATGTAAAATTGATGTAGAAATACAAAAACTGTGTTTGTTTATAAAGTAAGAAAGGAAACATAAACATAATGATTTGTGGAAATCAAAAACAAGATATTTAATCAATACCTGGAATAACAAATGATAAAATACATATATTTTAAAGATTCAGCAAAGAAACATTCAGCCCTGACTCTAATAATATAGGAATTGAATACGGGTCTTTTTAGACCCATGTTGCGCATTAGAAGGGGTATCCATAGCTTGCGCATCAAAGGGTTAAAAGCGCTATATAAATGAGGATGACTTGACTTGACATAAGTGGTGATCTAAACATATTTCATAACCTTATTTATGCTGACATGACATTATATTCTAGATTATCAACATGCCTGTAAAAAACACTCCTGATCGACCCAGTGCGAAATGAAGGATCTCATGAATGTACAATTTTTCTGAACTGGAGGTAACATTTTAAGAGCTATGTTTCATCTTTGTTGAATTTTATTTATTTTTTTGGTGCTATTCTGTTCTAAACAGTAGAAATGTCTCGACCACATCTCAGGATTTTTATTTTAAACTGAGATGGTGTGATGACCAAACAGCCCAGTGGCAATCACAGACCCTGAAACACAGGATTCTAGCAGTTTTGTAGTTTTGGGACTAAATGTATTAAAATATTTGCATAAGTGGCTTCAGGTCTGAAAATGTTGTAATGAATTGAAATTAATGTTGTTTGTCAATTAATGTTTCAGTTTGCGGTCAGCAACGTTCAGATTACGTCATGATGAAAATAGCCTGCACACTTGTTAGATGTCAAGGCGAATGTTGTTGTAACTCTTTAATACTGTTGTGATGTATGTCATAGTTCACTTCTGTAGATGCTATCTACACTATGAAAAATGTAAGTAAGAATATCCAAAGATACAGAGGGGAGAGATATAATAACTCGAAGACCGCAAAAAGTAATGCAAGAAGGATTTAATGTAATTTCAGAACAGGTGTGAGAAGATATTTTTCATGATGTGTATGTTGACATGATATGATAATATGATATGACAATCACTATAAGTTTATCTAAATTATATAATATTTACATTCTACATGTAAAAATATAACATTTAAATGTGACATATTTATAGGATAAATAATTAAACTAATGTTATAGAGAATTATCGCAGTGCATTAAGTGTGCTTACTTTTTACTGTACAGTGTTTTACATTATTACACATTAAAGATGTGCACATTATGCCATAAAATAAAAACGATAGAAAAGGTGGATTAGCATCATTAGCTAACTAAGGTCGCAAGTTCCGTCATTACCAACATTATTCAGTGATTCTGTCTTTACGAGAACAACAGTTCCAACAAACATTTACAAACGGCATCGCAAACTTTCCAGTCGTGGTTAGAAGCGTATAATGCGTCCCAATGTGTGTACTTATGCTCCATCCACACCAGTGGCGGCTGCTGGTCTTTCAAAGAGGGGAAGCTAATTTTTTTTTAACTCGACTGTCAGGTGTGGGGATGGAGAAAGGAGCGAGGACTTAGGTGCAGAGTTGATGGGCTTTATTTTAATAATCAAATAAAACAAAATACAAACATTCTACAAAATTCATCTTCTGATTTTTTTTTTTTTTAATGGTGGTTAGCAAACAACTTTTTAATGTGCATTACCGCCACCAGCACAAGACTGCAAATGCAAGGAGAATATATAGGGAGCAAACAAGGCAGGTGCAAATGAACCAATAATCAGGTCACAAGATGGGAGTCGAGACAGGAGAGCACAAGGAAACACATGACAAGGCATGTGCTCACACCAAACATGACAAAAAACACAAGCACATGGCCAGTAAAACAAATCACAAGCAAAGTGCTCACACAAAATGAGACATGAAGAACAATGAGAACACTCATAAACCACGTGTTCACATAGAACATGTGTGCTACACAGCACAAGACAAAACATGACATGAAAGCACGCGGCCGATGTAAACACGAACCGCGTGCTACACAAAACACACGTGAACAGCGAACACGAAACCGCACGTTCACACGACAAGACAGAACGTTATGCACGAGAACGAGCGTAAGCTCATCCTGTGCTCTCACAACAGAAAACAAACACGCGGAGCATGAATGTCCGAATCCCCACACAAAACCGAAACCAAACTAGACAGATGTGCCGTGATCCAAACACCAACGCCCCGCACATGTAACAAAGGCACCTGACATCGACGGAGGAAATGTAGGAATTAGGTTAAACTGTGAAATGTATGATGAAAATTGGCTAGCAATTTCGCCAAGCAAATACCAAAAAATAGATTACAGCAGTTTGTCTTTCGAGTACACAAAATCCGCAATGGGACTGAGCTCGAATAGCTTTTTATAGTACAAAATCACTGTCAATCAAAAGGAGATGCAGCCTTTCGACAGACCCTCCAATCATCACGCAGAAGCCCAGAGTCCAGCCCCGCCCACGGACGCTCAGCTTCTCTGGGGTGATGGAGGAGTGGGCGGGGCTGGACTCTGGGCTTCTGCGTGATGATTGGAGGGTCTGTCGAAAGGCAGACATAATCCCAGATTTATCCAATGACCGCCAAGTTTCGAAGCACTAAAAAAAACTGTTCAAAGCAGCCCCATTGAAGTCAATGGATGCTCGACTTCAACAGGGAAATGCACTGTGACGCTCCGGGAATGAATGAGAAGGAAATCGAGTCCGCCGACCTGCTATATGAAGCTGATTCTGAACCAACTCGTCTTCGAGATGAACATTAGTCCAGTCATTTTATGAAAAAAGGTTGAACAAATTGCAACAGAAGCAAACTCAACTGATTTTGTATCCTCAATATGTCCTGAGTAAGGGAAAAAAAAGCCCTGAAGAATCCCATTAGGGGAAAGTTTTGAAAAAGACCCAAATATAGTCTATTCATTCGCCTATTCATTATTTTTCTCACGTGAATAGGATAAAAATTTTAACCTTTAAATATCACCATGAAAATTACTGAGTTGATTACTTGCGTCAAGACAAACAGAAAATGTATTACAAGGTTTTTTTTTTAATTGTTTGTTAACATGGACAAACGGTGCATAATCTAATTACATATGTGCTAATTTGCATAAATACCCAAACAGATCTAAACATTGGGTATAGCAGGTGAAAATGTCTTGTTGAATCTTGTTGACATATAACAGTAAAAGACTTAATGTTAAGGTCTGAATGGAACACATTTAGGCTACCCATGAACATTAATACATAGAGGCAGGAAGAAGTACTTTAGAAACCAGCCTTTATTAATTATTATTGCAGAGAAAGGGGTTTGGGGCTGGGTCAGTGGGACTGTTTCTGGGGGATGAGTCTGAGGGAAGAACAGGAGACAAGGATAAGGAGAATGCAGAAGACAAAAGGTAGGTAAAATAAAAAAAGTGTCTGGATCAAACAATCAAATTAATCCATGTAGGATAAAACAAAAGGAAATCTTTCTACCTGAGTGACAGCTTAGTGACAGTTGATTGACAGTTGAGTGGACCTTTAATGAATGAATGAATCTCTGCCCCTTATGGTGACATTTGTTTGCCTCTATAGTCTTTTATACTGTAAGATGTCAACAAGATTCAACAAGACATTTTCACCTGCTATACCCAATGTTTAGATATGTTGTGTTATTTATGCAAATTAGCATATACGTAATTAGATTATGCACCGTTTGCCCATGTTAACAAACAATTTCAAAAAACTTGTAATACATTTTTTGTTTGTCTTGATGCAAGTAATCAACTCAGTAATTTTCATGGTGATATTTAAAGGTTAAAATTTTTACCCTTTTCACGTGAGAAAAAGAATGAATAGACTATATTTGGGTCTTTTTCAAAACTTTCCCCTAATGGGATTCTTCAGGGCTTTTTGTCCCTTACTCAGGACATATTGAGGATACAAAATCAGTTGAGTTTGCTTCTGCTGCAATTTGTTCTAGTTTGACCCCCATTTTGGCTTAAAATGACTGGACTACATGTTCTAATGCATTTTTAGTCAATAAAATGTTAACAAAATAGTACACATTTGACCATTCATTTTTTTGACATTATAGGGGAAGCCAGGCTTCCTTTGCAGTCTTAAAAAAATCCCCACTGATTCAAAGACATTGTTTAATATAAATAGTGCAAGTAGTTTGTTCACACTGAAAATCCCAACAAGAAAAAGTGCACTTTAAATTCCCAGATGATGCACTAATTTAACCATAAAAAGTAAGTATGTATTGTTGGACACTTCATGCACTCGGGAGTCCCAGCGGTCAGATATATTATACTGGTTCAGGACGGCCCTTTATAGTGTAGTCGTAGTGGAGTTCACTGGTTAGTATACAGACGATGGAAGGATGTGTTTGATGGATTAATGGGCCAGAAAGAAAAGATCACTAGTTTTGTGTGCATGGGTTAATCCACCAAAGTGTCCTCCGGATGGCATAACACAAGCTCACCTGAGTATATATTATTATATTATAACTTCTGATGACTGAGATATAGAGTCTGTTGAATCAAAAGAAATGACAGGAGTGGCGCATTTCTGCTTCTTTCTCAGTATCACTCACTCGTGTTTGGGATGCTGTTTGTACTCAGGGAAAATCTTAGCACTCTCGTTTTAAGTTCTGTATAGAGTAAGAGTTCTCCCACATTAATATCATCCTCCAGCATTGATCTTGAAAATCAAAAATGTCATGAATAAAAGTCTCCCATGGTCATTTTCCGAACACAGCTCTTGGGAAGAACAGTTCATTGACTGATGTTCAAATGTCAGATTTCTTGACATGTTTAGAGATTTCAGCGGTTCTAGTTCCTCCAACGGAGCGCTTCCTTATTTGTTTACCCTCGTGAAACATTCCTATCTCTTTTCCTTGTTTTCTCTAACATCTTGTTGTCCTTCATATGCCGTCTGTGTCTCGGTTGATAGTCCTCAGCCTTCATCAGCTTCTGCTCTGTTGTTGATCCCCATCCTCCAAGTCTGTCCAGTATCATGTGATCATGCAATCCTGTCTCATAGACGGAGATCCTTGACCAGATGCCATCATCAAGCTCTCCTATATCATCTTTCTGTTCAAGGATATTAAAAATAAGATTTAATAGGGATAGATCACCAGACTGGAAATGTCCAACAGATGGCATTAAAAACACTTGTTAATGGTAAGCTATTATATGTCATAACGAGATGTTGTGCCGTTTTTACGACATAACATCTCATTATTATGACGTTGTATTAACGACATAACATCCCATTATTACGAGAAAATATGGCAATTATACAGCATTATATTTAGTTATTACGACATAATTGAGTGGAAAAAATAATATGTGTTCCAGCCATTGTAGTGTTTGACCCATGTGACCTTTTTTTTGACCCATGTGACGTATTTTAATAAAGTTGTTACTTGCTACAAGACTAATGTATTAAATGCTTGCAATTTTTCATTTTGAAACGATAGAGACTGTAGCTAATAGTGGCTCATATGAATTCTGGGAAATGTTCTGCCGCACATTTTGCAGAAGTAAAGAGAAGTTGTTTCTCGAACACAGACGTCTCAAGTGTATTCTTTAAAATAGATGCATCACATTTTAGATACCAGTGACATTTCTTAGTTTTTGACTAAAAACTACAAGCCTAACTAACAAGTTCAAACATTTTTAAAGACAAGAAAAAAGTCAGTAATAAAATATTCAGATGTCAGAGAATCATCACTGATTATGCCATGTTCATGAACTCTCAACAGCCAGTGTGTGTTAAATGTCAAAGCACGAGTCATTGCCATGTGATCGGCTTCCCTTACACACACACACACACACTCCGGGGAAAAGATGCACGACACAAGATTAAAGGACAAGTTCGGTATTTTACACTTAAAGCCCTGTTTTAAGATAGTTTCTGATGAAATAGAACGGTTAATATTGAAATTTGGACAAATGCTGCTGTCCCGAGAATTTTCGGTTTCTGTTAGCACCCCCCCACCTCTACAATGGTTTCATAGGGGCACTGGAAGAATCATTCATAAAATGCATTAAACTTTAGTTTACAAAGACGTGAAACTCACCGAGTGGTCTGGTGTGTTCACTGATATGCTCACACAAAAATCGCTGCAAAAGATGCTTTCCAACAGGTGTCTTTTACCATTCGTTGTAAAACTGTGGACCTATTTTTCCAAACACCTCACAATCTGACATTCTTCCGTTGAGAGCTTGAATAATAGACACTCCAGCCCAGTTGGTGGCGATAATGCACCTTTAACCTGTTTAACCTGTAACCTTGTCCATCAAAATCGATCTCAAAACCATCGTCGTCCCATACAAATGTCTCGGAATCCATTTCCAAGTTGACACGGATAGCTTTGATCTTTTAAACATGTTTGGATAGCGTAGCCTACGATACCGCGACTGCATAAGACTACAGAAAGAATACAAACAACCCCGTTTCCGTTTCTGTCGGCGGAGTAATAACGTACCTCACAGAACATCCAATGTCTGTGCTAACACAGAAACCTAAAATTCTCGGGACAGCAGCATGTGTCCAAATTTTAATCTTAACCGTTGTATTTCATCAGAAACGATCTTAAAACAGGGCTTTAAGTGTAAAATACCGAACTTGTCCTTTAATGTCTAGTGTTGTACTTTAAAACGTCTAACTCATGTTGCTGGTCTTTATTCTGCCGGTGAACTGCTTTACTCACGTCATCTACAAACCCTTCGTCTGCACTTGTACTTGTGTTGCAGATGTTGGTGGAGATGAGATTCCTGATATCAAGAGATTTACAGATTTGCACCTTTTTGAGGTCATACATGGTAAAGGTGTTTAATGTTACACTTCTGTGCACAAGACAAGTCCGTTTTATTTGTATAGCCTTTCACAAAACACAGTGTTTCAGAGCAGCCTTACAGAAATGTGTGGTATATGCCCAACAGTACACAATATATCAGTTTACAGTTACAGTAAAGATTTATTTACTGGAATTGTCCATCTTTAGTTCATGTTTAATTAGTATTATCATCAGTAACAACAGCCGGAAGTTTTTCTTTGTTCGTAACAGACAGCAGCACAAGATTTAATACCCGTTCACACCAATAACCAGAACTATGACAACACGTTTTAGTCGTCTACAAGCTTTCTAAACTCGGATGGATTCTGATGGTTTTTACATTCATGCATTTAGCAGATGCTTTTATCCAAAGCGACTTTCATTGCATTTCAAGATACATTTACATTCTTATCAGTTCTTGCTTTCCCTGGGAATCGAACCCATGACCTTGGTGTTGCAAGCGCCAATGCTCTACTGTTTGACTGTCGTCATAGTTATAGTTATAGTTGTGATGTGAACTCCACAATTCTCAAAGAATTAGAACAATTATTTACACTTTACAGTTATTGTCTATGGTGTGAATGGTCCTTGAGACCTAAACATATTCAAGAGTAATGGAAAAATTACTAAATAAATGAATATGGAATTATGTTTGTGATAAACACTTTCTGTTCCTCATCCAGCAATAAGAATAATGTTTGTATATTATCATCTCCATCAGAATGAAATGCATATTTAAAACAACAATATATAAAATTAAAAAATCAATACAGTATAAAAATACAATAATCATCTTTAAATGCTTGCGTGTACTTTAATATTCTCACGTCTACTCTCAAATAATGCAAAGGATTTAGTTCTTTTTCAGAATCTAATTCCGACTCAAGTACCCTGAACATTCATCATCATCATCCTCATCCTCATCCTCCTCATCTTCCTCTGAGATGTGTTTGGCAGTGGAGGTGAGTGTGTGTGGGTCAGTCAGTAACAGGCTCTGAGGATATAACCCCAGCTCGTCTATAACACTGCAGGTTTCAGCAGGTTCAGCAGAAACTCCTCGTATGGTCACGGAGAACAGGTTCACGTCAGCAGCGCTCTCTCGTGTGTGTGCGTCGTGCTCGTGTGTGTGCGGCGCGCGCTGTAGAGGACTCGTTCTCTGAGGAGAAGCTGATGGCTCAGTGGTTTGGACGTGGCCGTCCTCAAACACCATGAGCCTCTGAGCGTCTGTGGAGGAGCTGAGGCTCTGAGCGCTCGAATCACAGCTGGAGGACACTGGGAAAATCAGCAGAGAGGAACCCTTAGCGTCCAGATAGTGTGCCACTTTTCTCTGGTATTTCACACTCTCCTCCTCGTCCTCCTCCTCCTCGCCGCTGCTCTTCGTCTTCTGGAGCGAGTCGGTGTCCTCGAAGAGTGTGTTGATGAGTTCAGCGGGACTGAACAGAAGAACTTTATTCCCGCTCTCGATCGAGCTCTGGAAAACAACAGGCATTAGTTAAACAGATGAGACAGAGGATTGTGGGAGAGGTTTTGTGCACTGTAAAAAATCCCAAAAATAAATGGATTTTTTTTTTATGCAGTATCATGCAATAAATAACTTTTGACTTAACTGGTTCAACCAGCAAGTTTTCCCATTTATTAAAAGGGTTAGACTTTATTTCGATAGTCCCATTTAGACATTCTACTAACTATAAGTAACTTTGCATCTACATGTCAACTAACTGTCATTAGAGTATTAGTGTCTGCTAACTCTATATTGTGATGTAATACTGATGACCAGGGACTAACATTAACACTCGCCAAGCGAGTAAAAACCGGTGTTTTTGTCACTAACAGTGTCAAACGCCAGTTGGGTGATAACATGTTTATGAATTCTAACAATGCAATGCTGTGAGAACACACATGACCATCGCTCGGCACAGTCGACGGGCCGGTGCAAAGCCTTGCCGATTTAAATATTCAAACACAAGAAGATGCTAAAGGGAACTCGATACGTTTAGAGAAAGCTACGTCAGACAGCGTTACACGTACTACATTACGGTCTCTTTCACTTCTGTCGCTTGAACGAGCCACTGGTTAGATCAGATCTACCAGAAAACACTGCTTATTTCATTTGTATCTTAGCCCTATTTCATTTATTTTTGCTATTGCTTGTATTTTGATTATTTGTACTTACTTTATTATTGACTGTTTACTTGTCTTTATTAATGTTTTAAATGTATATAAGTTAGGCCAGCAGTTTTAGCTGTGTTTACAGTAGTTTGTAACTTGTTTCATGGCCAGTAAGTTTTCTTAAGTCACCGGCCAATAGCAGTTAGTTTTAGGCCCTGCTACTGACTAGAAGTAACTACATATCAACTTATTCTACTAACCTGAACCCTAACAGTCTACTAATACTCGAATAACTCCAATTAAGTGTAATCAAAATAACGTTTATATTTCTGTAGTCGTTGTTTGTGTTTTGACGATGCATGTATCTGGTCATGTGCTTGTGATCCGCGGTCACTGCTCTCTTCTATTGGTTTGTTATGTCAAAGAATAAAAAAAATAACCATTTAAAGAAGTCATATGATGTTTTTTAATATTTTCCTTTTCCTTTAGTGTGTGATGCATCTGTGCATGTATATGATCTTGGATGACTTCATCAGATCACACACGTGTTGCATCACTGCAGTGTGTCGCTCTCACCAGGACGGCTGGAAGCGGTGGTTTCAGCCAGAAGCAGCGAGACATCAGTCGTGGAGAACACACCAGTAACACCAGTATCAGCACACACAGGACCACAGAGATCACCACATCTGAAACACACACACACACTGGACTTCAGCGCACATTCACCAAACACAATATTCAAGCATGTCTTATTTATTAACCACGTAATCTCTTGCTTTCAGTGCTTTACACTTGAACTTACACTTTACACTGCTGGGTCCAAACCAGAGCTCATTCACTCGCCCCGTTTCCCTGGTTTGGTTTGTATTGTATTTTTTGATAAGCATTTTCGCAGTATGTTTCATCAATGCGTGAATTACCACTGTAAATAGATAACGACTAGGAACCAGTTGTTCAAAGGAAGTAAAGAATAAGGATTCTGAAATCGGATTAGATGACGTTTGATCTGAATCAAACCTTCAGTATATTCAAAATGTTTCAGTAAGATTGGGATACTTTTGATCCGAAAAAATGTGATAAAGTGATTACAGTGATAAAGTAGCTAAGGATCTGTTAAGCCTAGAATAATAATATAGATTTTTTCCAACCCATAAAATGATCCCCAAACAGTTTTTAACTGTTATTTATCACTGTGTATTAATGATGACCACACAATCATCAGAGATGAACCAGTAGCTTCTAGCAACTGCAACCCTCACTGAATGCATATTTGTATTCATTTGTCGTGGGTCAGATGAGGTCTCTAACGGTTTAACAGAAAATGATAAAAGCAAGGGAAGGTGTTTGTATCATTGTATTGTGCAGTTTGCTTATATAAAGCTTTGTGCTATAAAGTCCCACTGGATATCCAGATCTGGTAATATTAAATCAGGATCAAGGTGATCCAATCCAATGTTGCTTTGAAAAACCAGCACAAAACTAAGATGGATTCCCTGATCCGGGATTGCAAAACATTGGATTTCCAAATCCAGATTTTTGAACAACTGGGCCGCAGCTTCACGAAAAACCCACAGCTGGGTTTGGGTGACAATCTCGTGCAATACATCCAATAAAACACCTTTAAGTTTAGAAACAGTTGTCGAGGACATGATTATCTGATGAATCATTATATTGAATCTGTAGTATCAGTGTAACACGGTTCGAGTCTGGAGAAACTGGATACCTGAGGCATCAGCGGCGTGAGGGACGTCGGCACACACTGGGTCTCTGTGCGGTGTGTGGCGACCCACGATACTGACGTTCACACAGTACCTGCGGCCCGGGGTCAGGTCCTTCAGGGTCACGCTCCCTAACCCTTCAATGACCACTGGAAACTACCAGTCAACACAAACAGCAGCGATTACAACAGAGAACACGTTCAATAATGCACACACAACTGTTCAAAAGAGCCTGGGCTGGAGGCGTTCATTAACTTTCGCCTGTCGTTGCATTTTAATCATTTCTTAATTTCCATTCATTCTTTATTTAACCAGGTTAAAAACTCAATGAGATTAAAATCTCTGGTCCCACTTTAAATTAAGTGGCTTTAAGCACTATTTACTTTTATATTATATTATATTGAAATTAATAATTTGATACAATGGACTTATTGTTTACACATGTTTTTACAAAGTACTTATATTTAAAAAATACCTGCATGTAATTACAGCTGTAATTAATGTATGTAATTACACTGTTGACCCTTCCCTTACACCGTAACCCAACCTTAAACATCACCTGCCCCTCACCTCACCCGTATCACACACACCTGCCCCTCACCTCACCCGTATCACACACACCTGCCCCTCACCTCACCCATATCACACACACCTGACCCTAACCTTACCCGTATCACACACACCTGACCCTAACCTTATGACCCTAACCTTACCCGTATCACACACACCTGCCCCTCACCTCACCCGTATCACACACACCTGCCCCTCACCTCACCCATATCACACACACCTGACCCTAACCTTACCCGTATCACACACACCTGACCCTAACCTTATGACCCTAACCTTACCCGTATCACACACACCTGCCCCTCACCTCACCCGTATCACACACACCTGACCCTAACCTTACCCGTATCACACACACCTGACCCTAACCTTATGACCCAAACCTTACCCGTATCACACACACCTGACCCTAACCATACCCGTATCACACACACCTGACCCTAACCTTACCCGTATCACACACACCTGACCCTAACCATACCTGTATCACACACACCTGACCCTAACCATACCCGTATCACACACACCTGACCCTAACCTTATGACCCTAACCTTACCCGTATCACACACACCTGACCCTAACCTTACCCGTATCACACACACCTGACCCTAACCATACCTGTATCACACACACCTGACCCTAACCTTATGACCCTAACCTTACCCGTATCACACACACCTGACCCTAACCTTACCCGTATCACACACACCTGACCCTAACCTTACCCGTATCACACACACCTGACCCTAACCTTATGACCCTAACCTTACCCGTATCACACACACCTGACCCTAACCTTACCCGTATCACACACACCTGACCCTAACCTTATGACCCTAACCTTACCCGTATCACACACACCTGACCCTAACCTTACCCGTATCACACACACCTGACCCTAACCATACCCGTATCACACACACCTGACCCTAACCTTATGACCCTAACCTTACCCGTATCACACACACCTGACCCTAACCTTACCCGTATCACACACACCTGACCCTAACCATACCCGTATCACACACACCTGACCCTAACCTTATGACCCTAACCTTACCCGTATCACACACACCTGACCCTAACCTTACCCGTATCACACACACCTGACCCTAACCATACCTGTATCACACACACCTGACCCTAACCTTATGACCCTAACCTCACCGGTATCACACACACCTGCCCCTCACCTCACCCGTATCACACACACCTGACCCTAACCTTACCCGTATCACACACACCTGACCCTAACCATACCCGTATCACACACACCTGACCCTAACCTTATGACCCTAACCTTACCCGTATCACACACACCTGACCCTAACCTTACCCGTATCACACACACCTGACCCTAACCTCACCCGTATCACACACACCTGCCCCTCACCTCACCCGTATCACACACACCTGACCCTAACCTTACCCGTATCACACACACCTGACCCGAACCTCACCCGTATCACACACACCTGACCCTAACCTTACCCGTATCACACACACCTGACCCTAACCTTATGACCCTAACCTTACCCGTATCACACACACCTGACCCTAACCTTACCCGTATCACACACACCTGACTCTAACCTTATGACCCTAACCTTACCCGTATCACACACACCTGACCCTAACCTTACCCGTATCACACACACCTGACCCTAACCTTACCCGTATCACACACACCTGACCCTAACCTTATGACCCTAACCTTACCCGTATCACACACACCTGACCCTAACCATACCCGTATCACACACACCTGCCCCTAACCTTACCCGTATCACACACACCTGACCCTAACCTTACCCGTATCACACACACCTGACTCTAACCTTATGACCCTAACCTTACCCGTATCACACACACCTGACCCTAACCTTACCCGTATCACACACACCTGACCCTAACCATACCTGTATCACACACACCTGACCCTAACCATACCCGTATCACACACACCTGCCCCTAACCTTACCCGTATCACACACACCTGACCCTAACCTTACCCGTATCACACACACCTGCCCCTCACCTCACCCGTATCACACACACCTGACCCTAACCTTACCCGTATCACACACACCTGACTCTAACCTTATGACCCTAACCTTACCCGTATCACACACACCTGCCCCTCACCTCACCCGTATCACTCCTCAACAGCAGCGCAAGTGTTTTACAATACAACATCAACACAATGAGTACATTGCACTTATTTTTCAATGTAAGTACTTAAAGCCACGTAATATAAAGTGGGACCAAATCTCTTTTACAAGAGTGTCCTGGTTAAGAAAGCTCTACACTAACATAAACATACAAATACACATCACAACAGAAAAACACAATCAAGGATCACAACAGCAATTTACCAAAGGATAAAACACATAATCTGTTAAAAGTAACAAACTCGTTTAGTGATGGACGCATAGTCAGCTTTAAGATGTTTGCTCAATTATTCCAAGTATTATATTTAAAGCCTTTTTTTCCTAGCTCTGTTTAAGCCCGAGGAACTTTAAGATATAACACATCATTAGAATGAAGATTGTAGAAAACATTGGTATTAGAAACGCAGAGAGACAAGTCATTCAGAATATGATCAAAGATCGCATAGCTGGATGTTTTCAGAGAATCTGGCTATTGAATATATAACATTTCAACTCAAATGAACAACATGACGTGACTAAAGATTTGTTCTTGTTGCTGAATGACATCGAACGAGAGAGTTGATGAAATGATCTAACTGAAGGAAACGAAGAAAAGAAGAGAGAGCTGGCCGATAGCATGAAGCCGGTTTAGGTGGACAGCTGTGTTTCAGCGTAGTTTGGGTTTTAAAGTTTCCACTGCTAACTTAGATCGCAAGAGATCACAAACCCAAGCTGGACCAATCAGCTGTGAGCAGTGACACGTGTCTGACGCAATAAAGGCACTCCCCAGTTTCTGCTCCACATTAAAGCTAAAAGACTTTTAGTGAAGATTAATTATTATAATTATTTAAATTATTTATATAATTAAGATACCCCTAATCCATTACACATGAGCAAATTTAGTTGAACAATTATTATTATTAAGCGTTTAGTTCAAATGAACATAAATATATATAGGTAATATAAATAAGATTGTGAATCGGTAGATAAAGCTTTATAAATGACTACATGTGAGCGTACATGTCTCTGTATACCTATATATATATATATATATATTTGATCAACTATATAAACTTTCACTTGCACTGATATAGTCAGATATTTCCTCGCTGTGTAAATGCTTTATATACTCCATATTCTTCAATCTCTTAATCCTCGGCAGAAGAGAGAAGTGAATCTTGCCGACTCTCTTGCGAGAAGTGAATCACAGTTTCCAGGCATATGATTGGCTGTTCACTGATGATGTCACACTTCATGTGCTCACACTCCATGAACTCAAAGCCTGACTGGATTGGTTTTGTCAACTTGAAACTAATCCTGTAACCCAGAGTTTGTTCAACTACCATCATGGCACTATATCAAATACACTAATAACAGCGGGCAGGGGTCATAAGAGAAGAATCACGAGCCCGATGAGGTCAAATACACCAATAACAGCGGTCAGGGGTCATAAGAGAAGAATCACGGGCCCGATGAGGTCAAATACACCAATAACAGCGGGCAGGGGTCATAAGAGAAGAATCACGAGCCCGATGAGGTCAAATACACCAATAACAGCGGGCAGGGGTCATAAGAGAAGAATCACGAGCCCGATGAGGTCAAATACACTAATAACAGCGGGCAGGGGTCATAAGAGCAGAATCACGAGCCCGATGAGGTCAAATACACCAATAACATGATAACAGCGGGCAGGGGTCATAAGAGAAGAATCACGAGCCCGATGAGGTCAAATACACCAATAACAGCGGGCAGGGGTCATAAGAGAAGAATCACGAGCCCGATGAGGTCAAATACACTAATAACAGCGGGCAGGGGTCATAAGAGAAGAATCACGAGCCCGATGAGGTCAAATACACCAATAACATGATAACAGCGGGCAGGGGTCATAAGAGACTGAGAAGAATCAACACAACACCGTATTATCACCATTCTTAAGCCACTAAAACACACTGTGATTTTAAACATTTACAAAGTTCTGCAATCACTTATATTGTGATTTATTATCTTTTTTCAACTGTAAATGTCCCACATATGTTTTTATTTAATAAGATAAAGTTCTCAGTCACATTTTCATTTCCATCTCCTTCATCCCTTCCTTGCTCAATATTTTCCTTTTTCATATTTTTTTTAATAGAAATGACAGTTGTCAAATGAAATGTTTGCACACTTCAATGTTTGCACACTGTGTTTGTTTGTACAACAAATATTGTTTTAAGCAGTTTTACAAAGAACAACATTAATAACACTGATGAGCAAGTCAAAGGTGACACTACAAACTCATTTTCAGTTATGAAATGTAATTATAAGCTGAATCATATTTATATTGTTGTTTTAGGAAGATACTGAAATTTAGCATTAGCAGATACTTTCGTTGTGAAATATCCTACACAATAACCCAAGATAGTGTGATCAGTACTGTAGTGTAGTGTCTCTCCTTCAGCACTGTTAGTTCATGTCTATCGAGCTGATCAGGAGATTACACACATGTTTAATAAGCTCTGAAAAGCAAATAACTCCCAGAACACATGGCTGGATAATGCTGATGAAGTGCCAGTATTGTGTGGTCAATGAGCAACATGGGCCGGGACACACTCAGAAGTGTGCAGTATTGTGTGGTCGATGAGCAACATGGGCCGGGACACACTCAGAAGTGTGCAGTATTGTGTGGTCGATGAGCAACATGGGCCGGGACACACTCAGAAGTGTGCAGTATTGTGTGGTCGATGAGCAACATGGGCAGGGACACACTCAGAAGTGTGCAGTATTGTGTGGTCGATGAGCAACATGGGCAGGGACACACTCAGAAGTGTGCAGTATTGTGTGGTTGATGAGCAACATGGGCAGGGACACACTCAGAAGTGTGCAGTATTGTGTGGTCGATGAGCAACATGGGCCGGGACACACTCAGAAGTGTGCAGTATTGTGTGGTCGATGCGCAACATGGGCCGGGACACAATCAGAAGTGTGCAGTATTGTGTGGTCGATGAGCAACATGGGCCGGGACACACTCAGAAGTGTGCAGTATTGTGTGGTCGATGAGCAACATGGGCAGGGACACACTCAGAAGTGTGCAGTATTGTGTGGTCGATGAGCAACATGGGCCGGGACACACTCAGAAGTGTGCAGTATTGTGTGGTCGATGAGCAACATGGGCCGGGACACACTCAGAAGTGTGCAGTATTGTGTGGTCGATGAGCAACATGGGCCGGGACACACTCAGAAGTGTGCAGTATTGTGTGGTCGATGCGCAACATGGGCCGGGACACACTCAGAAGTGTGCAGTATTGTGTGGTCGATGAGCAACATGGGCCGGGACACACTCAGAAGTGTGCAGTATTGTGTGGTCGATGAGCAACATGGGCCGGGACACACTCAGAAGTGTGCTGTATTGTGTGGTTGATGAGCAACATGGGCCGGGACACACTCAGAAGTGTGCAGTATTGTGTGGTCGATGAGCAACATGGGCCGGGACACACTCAGAAGTGTGCAGTATTGTGTGGTCGATGAGCAACATGGGCCGGGACACACTCAGAAGTGTGCAGTATTGTGTGGTCGATGAGCAACATGGGCTGGGACACACTCAGAAGTGTGCAGTATTGTGTGGTCGATGAGCAACATGGGCCGGGAAACACTCAGAAGTGTGCAGTATTGTGTGGTCGATGAGCAACATGGGCCGGGACACACTCAGAAGTGTGCAGTATTGTGTGGTCAATGAGCAACATGGGCAGGGACACACTCAGAAGTGTGCAGTATTGTGTGGTCGATGCGCAACATGGGCCGGGACACAATCAGAAGTGTGCAGTATTGTGTGGTCGATGAGCAACATGGGCCGGGACACACTCAGAAGTGTGCAGTATTGTGTGGTCGATGAGCAACATGGGCAGGGACACACTCAGAAGTGTGCAGTATTGTGTGGTCGATGAGCAACATGGGCCGGGACACACTCAGAAGTGTGCAGTATTGTGTGGTCAATGAGCAACATGGGCCGGGACACACTCAGAAGTGTGCAGTATTGTGTGGTCGATGCGCAACATGGGCCGGGACACACTCAGAAGTGTGCTGTATTGTGTGGTCGATGAGCAACATGGGCCGGGACACACTCAGAAGTGTGCAGTATTGTGTGGTCGATGAGCAACATGGGCCGGGACACACTCAGAAGTGTGCAGTATTGTGTGGTCGATGAGCAACATGGGCTGGGACACACTCAGAAGTGTGCAGTATTGTGTGGTCGATGAGCAACATGGGCCGGGACACACTCAGAAGTGTGCAGTATTGTGTGGTCGATGAGCAACATGGGCTGGGACACACTCAGAAGTGTGCAGTA
Organism: Gila robusta; assembly: GCA_030770095.1. Lineage (NCBI taxonomy): Eukaryota > Metazoa > Chordata > Actinopteri > Cypriniformes > Leuciscidae > Gila > Gila robusta. Next base: position 1,215,012 of record JAVALU010001416.1, on the reverse strand, counting down.
TTGTGTGGTCGATGAGCAACATGGGCCGGGACACACTCAGAAGTGTGCAGTATTGTGTGGTCGATGAGCAACATGGGCCGGGACACACTCAGAAGTGTGCAGTATGGTGTGGTCGATGCGCAACATGGGCCGGGACACACTCAGAAGTGTGCAGTATTGTGTGGTCGATGGGCAACATGGGCAGGGACACACTCAGAAGTGTGCAGTATTGTGTGGTCGATGCGCAACATGGGCCTGGACACACTCAGAAGTGTGCAGTATTGTGTGGTCGATGAGCAACATGGGCTGGGACACACTCAGAAGTGTGCAGTATTGTGTGGTCGATGAGCAACATGGGCCGGGACACACTCAGAAGTGTGCAGTATTGTGTGGTCGATGAGCAACATGGGCCGGGACACACTCAGAAGTGTGCAGTATTGTGTGGTCGATGAGCAACATGGGCCTGGACACACTCAGAAGTGTGCAGTATTGTGTGGTCGATGAGCAACATGGGCCGGAAACACTCAGAAGTGTGCAGTATTGTGTGGTCGATGAGCAACATGGGCCGGAAACACTCAGAAGTGTGCAGTATTGTGTGGTCGATGAGCAACATGGGCCGGGACACACTCAGAAGTGTGCAGTATTGTGTGGTCGATGAGCAACATGGGCCGGGACACACTCAGAAGTGTGCAGTATTGTGTGGTCGATGAGCAACATGGGCCGGGAAACACTCAGAAGTGTGCAGTATTGTGTGGTCGATGAGCAACATGGGCCGGGACACACTCAGAAGTGTGCAGTATTGTGTGGTCGATGAGCAACATGGGCCGGGACACACTCAGAAGTGTGCAGTATTGTGTGGTCGATGAGCAACATGGGCCGGGACACACTCAGAAGTGTGCAGTATTGTGTGGTCGATGAGCAACATGGGCCGGGACACACTCAGAAGTGTGCAGTATTGTGTGGTCGATGAGCAACATGGGCCGGGACACACTCAGAAGTGTGCTGTATTGTGTGGTCGATGAGCAACATGGGCCGGGACACACTCAGAAGTGTGCAGTATTGTGTGGTCGATGAGCAACATGGGCCGGGACACACTCAGAAGTGTGCAGTATGGTGTGGTCGATGCGCAACATGGGCCGGGACACACTCAGAAGTGTGCAGTATTGTGTGGTCGATGCGCAACATGGGCAGGGACACACTCAGAAGTGTGCAGTATTGTGTGGTCGATGCGCAACATGGGCCTGGACACACTCAGAAGTGTGCAGTATTGTGTGGTCGATGAGCAACATGGGCTGGGACACACTCAGAAGTGTGCAGTATTGTGTGGTCGATGCGCAACATGGGCAGGGACACACTCAGAAGTGTGCAGTATTGTGTGGTCGATGAGCAACATGGGCCGGGACACACTCAGAAGTGTGCAGTATTGTGTGGTCGATGAGCAACATGGGCCGGGAAACACTCAGAAGTGTGCAGTATTGTGTGGTCGATGAGCAACATGGGCCGGGAAACACTCAGAAGTGTGCAGTATTGTGTGGTCGATGAGCAACATGGGCCGGGACACACTCAGAAGTGTGCAGTATTGTGTGGTCGATGAGCAACATGGGCCGGGACACACTCAGAAGTGTGCAGTATTGTGTGGTCGATGAGCAACATGGGCCGGGACACACTCAGAAGTGTGCAGTATTGTGTGGTTGATGAGCAACATGGGCCGGGACACACTCAGAAGTGTGCAGTATTGTGTGGTCGATGAGCAACATGGGCCGGGACACACTCAGAAGTGTGCAGTATTGTGTGGTCGATGCACAACATGGGCCGGGACACACTCAGAAGTGTGCAGTATTGTGTGGTCGATGCGCAAAATGGGCCGGGACACACTCAGAAGTGTGCAGTATTGTGTGGTCGATGCGCAACATGGGCCGGGACACACTCAGAAGTGTGCAGTATTGTGTGGTTGATGAGCAACATGGGCAGGGACACACTCAGAAGTGTGCAGTAATGTGTGGTCGATGAGCAACATGGGCCGGGACACACTCAGAAGTGTGCAGTATTGTGTGGTCGATGCGCAACATGGGCCGGGACACACTCAGAAGTGTGCAGTATTGTGTGGTCGATGAGCAACATGGGCCGGGACACACTCAGAAGTGTGCAGTATTGTGTGGTCGATGCGCAACATGGGCCGGGACACACTCAGAAGTGTGCAGTATTGTGTGGTCGATGCGCAACATGGGCCGGGACACACTCAGAAGTGTGCAGTATTGTGTGGTCGATGCGCAAAATGGGCCGGGACACACTCAGAAGTGTGCAGTATTGTGTGGTCGATGCGCAACATGGGCCTGGACACACTCAGAAGTGTGCAGTATTGTGTGGTCGATGAGCAACATGGGCCTGGACACACTCAGAAGTGTGCAGTATTGTGTGGTCGATGAGCAACATGGGCCGGGAAACACTCAGAAGTGTGCAGTATTGTGTGGTCGATGAGCAACATGGGCCGGGACACACTCAGAAGTGTGCAGTATTGTGTGGTCGATGAGCAACATGGGCCGGGACACACTCAGAAGTGTGCAGTATTGTGTGGTCGATGAGCAACATGGGCCGGGACACACTCAGAAGTGTGCAGTATTGTGTGGTCGATGAGCAACATGGGCCGGGACACACTCAGAAGTGTGCAGTATTGTGTGGTCGATGCGCAACGGGCCGGGACACACTCAGAAGTGTGCAGTATTGTGTGGTCGATGAGCAACATGGGCTGGGACACACTCAGAAGTGTGCAGTATTGTGTGGTCGATGAGCAACATGGGCCGGGACACACTCAGAAGTGTGCAGTATTGTGTGGTCGATGCGCAACGGGCCGGGACACACTCAGAAGTGTGCAGTATTGTGTGGTCGATGAGCAACATGGGCCGGGACACACTCAGAAGTGTGCAGTATTGTGTGGTCGATGAGCAACATGGGCCGGGACACACTCAGAAGTGTGCAGTATTGTGTGGTCGATGAGCAACATGGGCCTGGACACACTCAGAAGTGTGCAGTATTGTGTGGTCGATGAGCAACATGGGCCGGGAAACACTCAGAAGTGTGCAGTATTGTGTGGTCGATGAGCAACATGGGCCGGGAAACACTCAGAAGTGTGCAGTATTGTGTGGTCGATGAGCAACATGGGCCGGGACACACTCAGAAGTGTGCAGTATTGTGTGGTCGATGAGCAACATGGGCCGGGACACACTCAGAAGTGTGCAGTATTGTGTGGTCGATGAGCAACATGGGCCGGGAAACACTCAGAAGTGTGCAGTATTGTGTGGTCGATGAGCAACATGGGCCGGGACACACTCAGAAGTGTGCAGTATTGTGTGGTCGATGAGCAACATGGGCCGGGACACACTCAGAAGTGTGCAGTATTGTGTGGTCGATGAGCAACATGGGCCGGGACACACTCAGAAGTGTGCAGTATTGTGTGGTCGATGAGCAACATGGGCCGGGACACACTCAGAAGTGTGCAGTATTGTGTGGTCGATGAGCAACATGGGCCGGGACACACTCAGAAGTGTGCTGTATTGTGTGGTCGATGAGCAACATGGGCCGGGACACACTCAGAAGTGTGCTGTATTGTGTGGTCGATGAGCAACATGGGCCGGGACACACTCAGAAGTGTGCTGTATTGTGTGGTCGATGAGCAACATGGGCCGGGACACACTCAGAAGTGTGCTGTATTGTGTGGTCGATGAGCAACATGGGCCGGGACACACTCAGAAGTGTGCTGTATTGTGTGGTCGATGAGCAACATGGGCCGGGACACACTCAGAAGTGTGCTGTATTGTGTGGTCGATGAGCAACATGGGCCGGGACACACTCAGAAGTGTGCAGTATTGTGTGGTCGATGAGCAACATGGGCCGGGACACACTCAGAAGTGTGCAGTATTGTGTGGTCGATGAGCAACATGGGCCGGGACACACTCAGAAGTGTGCAGTATTGTGTGGTCGATGAGCAACATGGGCCGGGAAACACTCAGAAGTGTGCAGTATTGTGTGGTCGATGAGCAACATGGGCCGGGACACACTCAGAAGTGTGCAGTATTGTGTGGTCGATGAGCAACATGGGCCGGGAAACACTCAGAAGTGTGCAGTATTGTGTGGTTGATGAGCAACATGGGCCGGGACACACTCAGAAGTGTGCAGTATTGTGTGGTCGATGAGCAACATGGGCCGGGACACACTCAGAAGTGTGCAGTATTGTGTGGTCGATGAGCAACATGGGCCGGGACACACTCAGAAGTGTGCAGTATTGTGTGGTCGATGAGCAACATGGGCCGGGACACACTCAGAAGTGTGCAGTATTGTGTGGTCGATGAGCAACATGGGCTGGGACACACTCAGAAGTGTGCAGTATTGTGTGGTCGATGAGCAACATGGGCCGGGACACACTCAGAAGTGTGCAGTATTGTGTGGTCGATGAGCAACATGGGCCGGGACACACTCAGAAGTGTGCAGTATGGTGTGGTCGATGCGCAACATGGGCCGGGACACACTCAGAAGTGTGCAGTATTGTGTGGTCGATGCGCAACATGGGCAGGGACACACTCAGAAGTGTGCAGTATTGTGTGGTCGATGCGCAACATGGGCCTGGACACACTCAGAAGTGTGCAGTATTGTGTGGTCGATGAGCAACATGGGCTGGGACACAGTCAGAAGTGTGCAGTATTGTGTGGTCGATGCGCAACATGGGCAGGGACACACTCAGAAGTGTGCAGTATTGTGTGGTCGATGAGCAACATGGGCCGGGACACACTCAGAAGTGTGCAGTATTGTGTGGTCGATGAGCAACATGGGCCGGGAAACACTCAGAAGTGTGCAGTATTGTGTGGTCGATGAGCAACATGGGCCGGGAAACACTCAGAAGTGTGCAGTATTGTGTGGTCGATGAGCAACATGGGCCGGGACACACTCAGAAGTGTGCAGTATTGTGTGGTCGATGAGCAACATGGGCCGGGACACACTCAGAAGTGTGCAGTATTGTGTGGTCGATGAGCAACATGGGCCGGGACACACTCAGAAGTGTGCAGTATTGTGTGGTGATGAGCAACATGGGCCGGGACACACTCAGAAGTGTGCAGTATTGTGTGGTCGATGAGCAACATGGGCCGGGACACACTCAGAAGTGTGCAGTATTGTGTGGTCGATGCACAACATGGGCCGGGACACACTCAGAAGTGTGCAGTATTGTGTGGTCGATGCGCAAAATGGGCCGGGACACACTCAGAAGTGTGCAGTATTGTGTGGTCGATGCGCAACATGGGCCGGGACACACTCAGAAGTGTGCAGTATTGTGTGGTTGATGAGCAACATGGGCAGGGACACACTCAGAAGTGTGCAGTAATGTGTGGTCGATGAGCAACATGGGCCGGGACACACTCAGAAGTGTGCAGTATTGTGTGGTCGATGCGCAACATGGGCCGGGACACACTCAGAAGTGTGCAGTATTGTGTGGTCGATGAGCAACATGGGCCGGGACACACTCAGAAGTGTGCAGTATTGTGTGGTCGATGCGCAACATGGGCCGGGACACACTCAGAAGTGTGCAGTATTGTGTGGTCGATGCGCAACATGGGCCGGGACACACTCAGAAGTGTGCAGTATTGTGTGGTCGATGCGCAAAATGGGCCGGGACACACTCAGAAGTGTGCAGTATTGTGTGGTCGATGCGCAACATGGGCCTGGACACACTCAGAAGTGTGCAGTATTGTGTGGTCGATGAGCAACATGGGCCTGGACACACTCAGAAGTGTGCAGTATTGTGTGGTCGATGAGCAACATGGGCCGGGAAACACTCAGAAGTGTGCAGTATTGTGTGGTCGATGAGCAACATGGGCCGGGACACACTCAGAAGTGTGCAGTATTGTGTGGTCGATGAGCAACATGGGCCGGGACACACTCAGAAGTGTGCAGTATTGTGTGGTCGATGAGCAACATGGGCCGGGACACACTCAGAAGTGTGCAGTATTGTGTGGTCGATGAGCAACATGGGCCGGGACACACTCAGAAGTGTGCAGTATTGTGTGGTCGATGAGCAACATGGGCCGGGACACACTCAGAAGTGTGCAGTATTGTGTGGTCGATGCGCAACGGGCCGGGACACACTCAGAAGTGTGCAGTATTGTGTGGTCGATGAGCAACATGGGCCGGGAAACACTCAGAAGTGTGCAGTATTGTGTGGTCGATGCGCAACATGGGCCGGGACACACTCAGAAGTGTGCAGTATTGTGTGGTTGATGAGCAACATGGGCAGGGACACACTCAGAAGTGTGCTGTATTGTGTGGTCGATGCGCAACATGGGCCGGGACACACTCAGAAGTGTGCAGTATTGTGTGGTCGATGAGCAACATGGGCCTGGACACACTCAGAAGTGTGCAGTATTGTGTGGTCGATGAGCAACATGGGCCGGGACACACTCAGAAGTGTGCAGTATTGTGTGGTCGATGAGCAACATGGGCCTGGACACACTCAGAAGTGTGCAGTATTGTGTGGTCGATGCGCAACATGGGCCGGGACACACTCAGAAGTGTGCAGTATTGTGTGGTTGATGAGCAACATGGGCAGGGACACACTCAGAAGTGTGCAGTATTGTGTGGTCGATGCGCAACATGGGCCGGGACACACTCAGAAGTGTGCAGTATTGTGTGGTCGATGCGCAACATGGGCCGGGACACACTCAGAAGTGTGCAGTATTGTGTGGTCGATGCGCAACATGGGCCGGGACACACTCAGAAGTGTGCAGTATTGTGTGGTCGATGAGCAACATGGGCCTGGACACACTCAGAAGTGTGCAGTATTGTGTGGTCGATGAGCAACATGGGCCGGGAAACACTCAGAAGTGTGCAGTATTGTGTGGTCGATGAGCAACATGGGCCGGGACACACTCAGAAGTGTGCAGTATTGTGTGGTCGATGAGCAACATGGGCCGGGACACACTCAGAAGTGTGCAGTATTGTGTGGTCGATGAGCAACATGGGCCGGGACACACTCAGAAGTGTGCAGTATTGTGTGGTCGATGAGCAACATGGGCCGGGACACACTCAGAAGTGTGCAGTATTGTGTGGTCGATGAGCAACATGGGCCGGGAAACACTCAGAAGTGTGCAGTATTGTGTGGTCGATGCGCAACGGGCCGGGACACACTCAGAAGTGTGCAGTATTGTGTGGTCGATGAGCAACATGGGCCGGGACACACTCAGAAGTGTGCAGTATTGTGTGGTCGATGCGCAACGGGCCGGGACACACTCAGAAGTGTGCAGTATTGTGTGGTCGATGAGCAACATGGGCCGGGAAACACTCAGAAGTGTGCAGTATTGTGTGGTCGATGCGCAACATGGGCCGGGACACACTCAGAAGTGTGCAGTATTGTGTGGTTGATGAGCAACATGGGCAGGGACACACTCAGAAGTGTGCTGTATTGTGTGGTCGATGCGCAACATGGGCCGGGACACACTCAGAAGTGTGCAGTATTGTGTGGTCGATGAGCAACATGGGCCTGGACACACTCAGAAGTGTGCAGTATTGTGTGGTCGATGAGCAACATGGGCCGGGACACACTCAGAAGTGTGCTGTATTGTGTGGTTGATGAGCAACATGGGCCGGGACACACTCAGAAGTGTGCAGTATTGTGTGGTCGATGAGCAACATGGGCCGGGACACACTCAGAAGTGTGCAGTATTGTGTGGTCGATGCGCAACATGGGCCGGGACACACTCAGAAGTGTGCAGTATTGTGTGGTCGATGCGCAACATGGGCCGGGACACACTCAGAAGTGTGCAGTATTGTGTGGTCGATGCGCAACATGGGCCGGGACACACTCAGAAGTGTGCAGTATTGTGTGGTCGATGAGCAACATGGGCCTGGACACACTCAGAAGTGTGCAGTATTGTGTGGTCGATGAGCAACATGGGCCGGGAAACACTCAGAAGTGTGCAGTATTGTGTGGTCGATGAGCAACATGGGCCGGGACACACTCAGAAGTGTGCAGTATTGTGTGGTCGATGAGCAACATGGGCCGGGACACACTCAGAAGTGTGCAGTATTGTGTGGTCGATGAGCAACATGGGCCGGGACACACTCAGAAGTGTGCAGTATTGTGTGGTCGATGAGCAACATGGGCCGGGACACACTCAGAAGTGTGCAGTATTGTGTGGTCGATGAGCAACATGGGCCGGGACACACTCAGAAGTGTGCAGTATTGTGTGGTCGATGAGCAACATGGGCCGGGACACACTCAGAAGTGTGCAGTATTGTGTGGTCGATGCGCAACATGGGCCGGGACACACTCAGAAGTGTGCAGTATTGTGTGGTTGATGAGCAACATGGGCAGGGACACACTCAGAAGTGTGCTGTATTGTGTGGTCGATGCGCAACATGGGCCGGGACACACTCAGAAGTGTGCAGTATTGTGTGGTCGATGAGCAACATGGGCCTGGACACACTCAGAAGTGTGCAGTATTGTGTGGTCGATGAGCAACATGGGCCGGGACACACTCAGAAGTGTGCAGTATTGTGTGGTCGATGAGCAACATGGGCCGGGACACACTCAGAAGTGTGCAGTATTGTGTGGTCGATGCGCAACATGGGCCGGGACACACTCAGAAGTGTGCAGTATTGTGTGGTCGATGCGCAACATGGGCCGGGACACACTCAGAAGTGTGCAGTATTGTGTGGTCGATGAGCAACATGGGCCGGGAAACACTCAGAAGTGTGCAGTATTGTGTGGTCGATGCGCAACATGGGCCGGGACACACTCAGAAGTGTGCAGTATTGTGTGGTTGATGAGCAACATGGGCAGGGACACACTCAGAAGTGTGCTGTATTGTGTGGTCGATGCGCAACATGGGCCGGGACACACTCAGAAGTGTGCAGTATTGTGTGGTCGATGAGCAACATGGGCCGGGACACACTCAGAAGTGTGCTGTATTGTGTGGTCGATGCGCAACATGGGCCGGGACACACTCAGAAGTGTGCAGTATTGTGTGGTCGATGAGCAACATGGGCCGGGACACACTCAGAAGTGTGCAGTATTGTGTGGTCGATGAGCAACATGGGCAGGGACACACTCAGAAGTGTGCAGTATTGTGTGGTTGATGAGCAACATGGGCCGGGACACACTCAGAAGTGTGCAGTATTGTGTGGTTGATGAGCAACATGGGCCGGGACACACTCAGAAGTGTGCAGTATTGTGTGGTCGATGCGCAACATGGGCCGGGACACACTCAGAAGTGTGCAGTATTGTGTGGTCGATGCGCAACATGGGCCGGGACACACTCAGAAGTGTGCAGTATTGTGTGGTCGATGAGCAACATGGGCCGGGACACACTCAGAAGTGTGCAGTATTGTGTGGTCGATGCGCAACATGGGCCGGGACACACTCAGAAGTGTGCAGTATTGTGTGGTCGATGAGCAACATGGGCCGGGACACACTCAGAAGTGTGCAGTATTGTGTGGTCGATGAGCAACATGGGCCGGGACACACTCAGAAGTGTGCAGTATTGTGTGGTCGATGAGCAACATGGGCCGGGACACACTCAGAAGTGTGCAGTATTGTGTGGTCGATGAGCAACATGGGCCGGGACACACTCAGAAGTGTGCAGTATTGTGTGGTCGATGAGCAACATGGGCAGGGACACACTCAGAAGTGTGCAGTATTGTGTGGTCGATGAGCAACATGGGCCGGGACACACTCAGAAGTGTGCAGTATTGTGTGGTCGATGCGCAACATGGGCCGGGACACACTCAGAAGTGTGCAGTATTGTGTGGTCGATGAGCAACATGGGCCGGGACACACTCAGAAGTGTGCAGTATTGTGTGGTCGATGAGCAACATGGGCCGGGACACACTCAGAAGTGTGCAGTATTGTGTGGTCGATGAGCAACATGGGCCGGGACACACTCAGAAGTGTGCAGTATTGTGTGGTCGATGAGCAACATGGGCCGGGACACACTCAGAAGTGTGCAGTATTGTGTGGTCGATGCGCAACATGGGCCGGGACACACTCAGA